>JAZEWT010000007.1:6946164-6957551 GCA_036362905.1 Mordacia mordax | reverse complement strand
AGTTCTGTACTGCTTTGCGGGGTGGGTCCTGTTACTGGTGTAAGTGGTTATCTCTTTCCCCTGGAGCTCCTCAGTATTTGTAACTTTTAACACGTCTCCCTTACTAAATCGCAGCCTAATTATGCAACGTGTGCTGCAGTAGAATAATTAAAAGAAACAACAAGATATAAGAATTATACAATCCGCATTGGATACGTTGCACTGCATAGCAAATGATGGCGCAAAACAAATGACGCGAATTGCTGGAGTAACTATATATGCCACTGACTCCTGGAATGAAGTGTGTTGTCCCTTCGGCATATTCGTATGTGCTGATGAAAAACAAATACGTGAAAATGATAGCCGTTTTAGTAGTTGCTGATCTGGAAACTGCTGTTGCTTGTATGACAATGCTTTCACATTACGTATGTTATACGAACAAATTACCTGCAGTGTGCACGATGTTGTGGGAAACTAAGCATAGTGGGGCCTGTCCAGTGAAGTTTGGTGAAATAATGCCAAATACCCATATTACATTGGGGCGTCCTCATCTATCATTGACAACAGGGCTGGACATGTATATTCCACTGTCAGCAGTGTGCATTATCGCATTATACAACACACAAATCTGCTGCATATTAGCAGATGTGTATAATTTAGCTTCTGAATAGTGGGCATATTTGTTTACGCGTTTGTGTACGTCAGCATGAAGGAAAGACGTTTATAACTATTACAGTTCGAAATTCTATCACTATCAAAAAAAATCGGTTTTATAAGTTTCATTGAGAAATCGTACCACTGCACAGGCAATCAATATTATTGGCTTAATTTTCTCATCTCCGTAATATCCTGTGTCATAAATAAAATACATCGCACCCGCAGTTGTAAACGGTCATCAGCCCAACACTAAAGATCGTGTCACTGGCAGCCCATGTTCTCTTGATTAGATATCGATATGCCGTTTGGCCCCCAAAAGCAATTTCACCTCTTTGGCGTCATCAACAGAACACTGCTAGTGAGAGGACAGCATTATTGCACCGTGACAAAATACTATGAATAAAAAAATGTTTGTTCCTTGGTAGAGTTCAATACTGGGGTTCTTGGCTCTCCAACTCCTGCAATCTGGCATAATCATATCCACACCTAACCACAATTAGATGTTCCCTTCTTTAAAGTACCAGAGGGATAAGGTTCATGATTAGTTTATTTTCGTTTAGACTATGTATCTGTAATGGTAATTGTTTAAATATAATTAAGCTGGATGAAGGCTTCAACAAACCATCATCCTTCGCAGTGAAACAATGAAACATTCCATTTAGACCCTACGCAGGAATTCATATATTTGCTCTATCTCCTTGGTGGATGGCCTCCAAAGCTTTTTCCTCCTTTAATAATGACAATATTTTCATTGCTAGAGCACTTTTCATCCCACAGTCACAAAGCACTGCAGAGAGCTGTGGAGAGAACAGCATGTCAGCAACAACATCAGTCGATCAATTAAGTTAAATAATTACTATTAATCAACGAAGGACGTTGATTAAACAAAATAAAGAAAAGAAGAAGTGTTCCTAAGCAGGCGCAGGTCACCAGCACACCATCATCCAAGCACACAGCAGTGAGCAGCATCAACAGTTCTAGCCAGAGGACTTCAAGGCCTTAGGGAATAAGTGAGTCTTGAGACGTTATTTGAAGATGCCCAGGGGCTAATCTAACCGAATTTCCAATGGAAGGGTGTTCAAGAGTCCAGGACCAGCGGGCAAGAAGGCTCTGTCACCCATCGAACGGAGATGCGGTTTGGGCACATGCAGCAAGCCCGTATTGGAGGATCAGAGTTGTCGTGTTGATGAGGGTACATGAAGTAGGTGACGGATGTATGTCAGAGGAGCACCAGTGAGAGACTTGTTGGTGATAAGGACGGTCTTGAATTCAATCCTGTATTTAACAGTAGCCTATAGAGAGACGCCAGCACTGGGGATTTGTGATCGTGGATCGGAGAGCAGCCACATTCTGCACACCTTGAAGACAATTGAAAATGTAGGCAGGGATGCCAGGGAGTAGTGCATTACAATAATTGATTCGTGAAGAGATGAAGATGTGTATTAGCTTCTCAGCGTCGGAGGATCATAAGATGTTGCGCAGTCTGGTTTTATTTCCGTGATGGAAATGGGCTACCTTCGTTACCTTGATGATGTGTGTCTCGAAGGGGGGGTGAGGAATCAAGAATCACTCGTAGACTCCGGACTGCCTTAGCAACTTCGATGGTCTGGTCGTCAAATATAAAATGGATGGGTTCAGCCTTGGACAATTGGTGCATAATTCTGACAATAAAAACTTCTATTTTGTCGTAATTTATTTTTTGGAAATTTGAATTGAGCCAGACCTTCACAGTTGACGGTGAGGATGACATGTAAAGACCAGACGCATTGCTGTACGGCTTTGTGTGGATATAGACTTGGATATCATCGGCATAGCAATGGTAGCTGAGATTGAGGCTGCGCAGGGTATGGCCAAGTGGTTTTATGTAGATGCTGCAGAGGCATGGGCCGATGACTGAACCCTGAGGAACTCAAGACAAAACACTGAATTACATCCTCCGATGCTTACGAACTGTCCCTGGTCAGGGAGGTAGGAGATCAGCGAGTGCAGATCACAGCCAGACAGACACTCCTATGCCCTCCAGTCGCTCCAATAAAGCAGGGCAATCGACGGTATCAAGAGCTGTGCTCAGGACCAGAAAGACAAGAATAATTGACAATCCTTCATCATTAGCGACAAATAGATCATTAACTACTTAGCTGCCAGTTCAAAGTTATTCTCAATCGCCAGCAATCATCTCCTTCAAGTGATATGTCCTGGCAAAGCCCACTTACTTTTCTAAGTCAATATGTTGTCTTTAACTTGCACACAGAGAGTTGATGTCTCGCTCACACTGAGGGCCTCCACTGCTGTTGCCGCAGCAAATATTATATGGGCCTATCACTGTGGCCAGCACTGTAGCCGCTGATGATCACACCAGTCACATATTGGATATAGTTATAGAAAGGAATTTTCAGAGTATAGAGTTTTGTTTTACATGTGAAAAATATCGGAAATGCTTTTGCTCGCACGCTTAGAAGTCTGCAATGCATGGCAGAGTTAAGCAATCTCTCCCAAGATATCCTCGCTTCTGGCGAATTCGGAAAGGAATGAGATTTAATTTTCCGCAAGACGAACGTGGAAAAGAATGTTCGAACAAACAACTCCCAGCAGTACCGAGCAAACAGGAAAACTGAAATCTGCTCTGCAAATATTTGAGGAAATGTGTTGCCTACTTCTACCTGACTTGGCAGATGCCCCTTTCCGTTCACTCGGCGCTTTTGGCTGGCCTGGCTGACGCGCGGAGTCGCGCCGGGGCAGCAGTCTCAGTGGCAGCTCAGGGCGGTCACAGACGTCAACACTGAAACGCAAAACCAGAATCGCATCATTCATGAAGCCGGGCGGAATTTTACCCTATACTCGCCATCAGGAATTCTTAGATAAATATTTTTTCTCTGCAATGAATAAGGTCCTTCTTTGTACGGGTCCCCAGTCAAAAGGAAAGAAATTCCAGTGGCAGTTTTCAGATGACCGATCGAGGTTGGCTGATATCGGGAGGCAGTCTCTAGAGGGAGTGCAGGGGGATTGGGATTCTTTGTAGGAATCAATGAGAAGACCTAAGTCACCTGTGACCTGGTGCATATTGATACATATGCAACGGTCGAGAGATAAGAGTTGCCGTTAATGTATGGAATGCAGCATCGTTATTAGTTCATTTAAGAAATGAAGCGAAATAGTAAACTGAAGCAAACATAAACCAGCTAAAATAGTTACATTACAGCGTTGTGGTTGAAAACTTATTCAGCGATATTACCCTATGGTATTTGTAAATAAAACTGACGCAAAGTAGACTCACAGTTATGTAACATCAGCCTCATTTTTCTTTGCATGTAAAAACAAATATTGAATAAAATACAGCACTCTGTAATGCATGGCAGATTTTTTTTATATCGGAATTTGTTGTATAACTATGTTTACAATGATATAAATGCATTCATAAATAATTTCAAATGTAATATATATTTTGTTTTTAATAAGCATTCTGTTCCATGTGAAAGAAACATGAAGAAGCAAACCGCAAAAGAACAAGAAAATATTACACTCTTATGTAAAATGTATTATATAAACAGGGGCAGTAGAGCAGCGGAGCTGTGGTTAACTTAGTAGACCTTGAACCTGCTAATCCAAGTTCGATTTCCAATCACAGTTCACATATGTGGCGCGTGATATCTAAACTAGTTCTGGATCCCTCGTACTTGCAACACACGTCTTTGTGCGTTTTGATATTTATGCGGTGAGCCTTTCCTGGGTAAGCATACGTAGCCGCTATAATAATAGTCCAGCACTATCACTATAACTGTAATCAGTTGCAGGGTAAAGCGAGGAGGGGACCACGATCACACAGAGGAGGCATTTAAAAAAGAAACAGCGTTTGGCAGCCTCGGCGGTGCCCATGGATGAACCCTCTTGAGACATCAGAGAGAGAGAGAGAGAGGCGTTCACAAGAGTACACTCGGAGTGGGCAGCCGAACGGCAGCATGAGTTTCCAGTGCGAATAAATATTCCTAGTGTAGCCAACAACACAGACAGCGCTGTGCCACCGTCTGACAACACGACGAAAACGACACATGTCAATAATTACACGAAGGTTAAAAAGCCACGTGTGTCGTTTTTCATAGCGACTGCAACACGCAGTGGGTGCTCGAGTGGTAAATGAAAGAGAAATCAGCCCGCGATGTTTACTTCAACATTTCACTTCAGCTCTCTTCAGCAGCAACAACTCTGACATATATATATTTGAATGTGTTTTGAGTATCTTGCATGTATGAGTCATTTGGAAAAAAAATTCCGGTGAAGAGATACAGACACCCAACAAAAAAAAGGTATTTTTTTATCATCAATACCCAGTTATTCTCCCCATTATGAAGAAATCAAACACGGAGTACAAAGGTTTTCACTGGCATTCCAAGGCAATGGATTTTATGACTTTCCCCAAACAAATGTTAGTCTCATCTCATTGTCTGAAATCGCTGAGTCCTATACAGGGTCACGGTGAAGCCGGAGCCTATCCCGGCAGACACAGGGCGCAAGGCAAGGATATACCGACGATGGGACGCCAGTCCAACAAATGTTAGTTTCATCGCCCATTGTTTTTTTTATATTTTGACAAATATCCTGGCTTAGCTGTTGTCAATTTTCCTACGTGAGGAAAATAGAAAACTTCCTTTAAACTGCTTTGCGACTCTCGGGTGAAAAGCGCTCTTTAAATGCAATTATTATTTTTGTTAATTGTGTAGGCATAGCCTTACCATTCCCGACAACTACCCTTGGAAACAGGAGAGCATTAGTCTTTATTGTGTACTTAAGTTGTGGCATGTGGATTAGACAGCCAATACCCGCAACAGACAATCTCCAGTAGCCAACAGCGCCTACTTTACGCAACAAGCCTTACAGCCGAACCCGCGGTTATGGGTTGTTTATGGGCACGAGAATTTACTGCTGCTATGGAAAAAAAGGCGAATGTTAAAGAACGCCAGGACTTGCTTGTTTGCTCCTTTATTACCCTAACGTGCTAAGTAGCTTAAAAAAAAAACAATTTCTAACATCCAAAATATACAGTACACAATATTAATGACAGATGTTTCTCTGGTTATGGCTATGAAACTAATTTAAGGCATTTGGACTGAACACCAAGTGAAACACGCAGCAAGAGCTGTGAAAATAAAATAAAGGCTCCTAATTGTGTTGAAAACTCAAAGTGCAATAACATATTATTTTCATTTGTTTCTGTAATTTTGAGAAATAATGCCTTAAAGAGACATTCTGCTGAAAAAATGGAAGGATAATAAGGAAAAGCACGATGACTTGTGAGATCTAGAACATTTGAGGGACAGGCAGCATCTTAATCAGCTAATCACAACTTACTTCAAAGATGTCCGTGAACATTTTTGCAAGCGAATTATTTTCTTGGTGTCTCGAAAAAGAGGGTCCCAAACTAATTTCGCTTTTCACATCTGAGCAAGGGCGGCACGGTGGCCCAGTGGGTAGCGCTGTCGCCTCACAGCAAGAAGGTCCCAGGTTCGAATTTTAGGCTCGGGTGCCTTTCTGTGTGGATTTTGCATGCTCTCCCCGTGTCCGCGTGGGTTTTCACGTGGGTGTCTGCGAGGGTTTTCACCCACAGCCCAAAAAACACGCTGCTGCATAGATTAATTGGCTTGCAGACTAAATTGCCCGCAGTGCTCGGTGATGGACTGGCGTCCTATCGTGGGTATATCCCTGCCTTGCACCCTATGTCTGCCGGGATAGGCACCGGCTCACTGCGACCCTGTACAGGACTAAGCGGTTTCTGACAATGAAATGAGATGAGACATCTGAGCAACATTTGTTTGAACTGCCAGTTAAAATTCTTTACACTTCATGTCTGTTTTTACTACAGCCTACAGCTTATAAAATAGCTTCAGAATCTGTTTAAAGTAATGGGTTTTCATGTTTAAGGAAACAAATAACTATTTACGACCATTTGAAAACCAACTGCGTTTAACACATGAATGAAAAATCAGCTACTTAAACCCATACATTTTCCTAGACATACAATTTTCCGAAAATCAGTGATTTTTTCAAGTGATATTACCAGATATGTGCTGTGGTATATTTTATTTGCTCTAGGGATGCGTGAGTCAGTGGACTTCCAAGTAGAGCTGAGTCTCCCGGCAGGGTCTGAATTCATGAAATCTGCGAAATCACTTGTATTTTGATGGAATGACCCTGCTGCCAGTTTGTGATTTTTGGGTTGAGCCGAACTCACTGGTAAACACAGTCACATAGACTTTGCAGAAGCAATCAAATGCACAAACAGGGAAGGAATGACCGGTTCGTGCTTTGCAATTTAAGCGGATTTTCAGAACACTCCGAAGCAATGTGACCTTTGAAAAATACCGTTTTGTTGTGCTTTATACACGTCCACACTTCATTAAATGACTGACATAGCAATGATATTATTGTGAATGTCTTCGGTTTTACTCTCATTATTATTCATTGGCAATTTGATGAGTGTACTTATGTAGGTTTGCATCGCTCAATGCATAATGATTTCTTATCAAAACAGTTATTTTGGGATATCTGTGGTGAGCGCCCCTCCTCTCTCCATCCGCACGTTTTGCTTCCAACATTGCAGTTCTGTTACTGACTGCTTATGACTGAGTACACCGTGCGACTGCCGTGTTACATATATATGTCTCTCACATCCTCCCCTCCCGGATCCCACCCTTCTTCCTTTCCTTTCGTCATCTTTATCAATTCTTATGTCGTTGTTGTTGACATGCCCTTCTCTCCGCAGCTCTGTGCAGCGCTTTGTGACCCTTGGGTGAAAAGTGCAATGTAAATGCAATTATTATTGTTAGTACATCGCACGGCACATTTTTGGGGCAATTTTTTCAGCAGGCTAATTAGCCTACACAACAGCGTGTCTCTGGACGGTGGTAGACAACCGGAGTACCCGACAAAAACCCATGCGGACACGGGGAAATAACACGCAAACTCCACACAGAAAGGCACACGAGCCGGATGTATACATGATCTGCATCTCCACGCGGGCCCTCGCCTTAGGCTACCACACTGACCGCAGCGGCTCTCCCATTCATCGTGGTGTAGCGCTCATCCTATAATGTCTCGTTATCTCGTTATCTGAAACCGCTTAATCCTATATAGGGTCACGGTGAGCCGGAGCCTATCCCGGAAACACAGGGCGTGAGGCAGGAATACACCCGACGACGGGACGCCAGTCCATCGCCGGGCATTGCGGGACAATTTTTAGTCTGCGAGCCAATCAACCTATCCAGGAGCATGCTTTTGGACTGTGGGAGGAAACCGGAGTACCCTGCGAAAACCCACGCGGACACGGGGAGAGCATGCAAACTCCACACAGAAAGGCACCCGAGCCGAGAGATTCGAACCCGGGACCTTCTTGCTGTGAGGCGTCAGCGCTAACCACTGGGCCACCGCGCCACCCATCCATTAATGTGCGTCACCAATTAGATGATGAGGCATGTCCTTTTCCATTGTTTTTATTTAAATCCAATTTAACTTAATCCGATCTGACCCCGAGTTTAAAAATAACTTGAAATGGCATTCCTAGTCATACATGTCTGCCGAGTTGTTAATCGGGAGTTGCTTTATGGAGGCCGTTTACTGTTAATTTGAAAGTTGGCTGCCACGTTTGGCTGAGTTTCATTCTCATTTCCTCATGGCGATTCATGATTTTTGGTGCCTTGTGAATTACAGTTACTTCACAGATTAATCTTGGGCCTTTGTGGTAAATTGTAGCCAATACACGCATCTTTTTAAAATTAATTTAGTGTATTCCATCTACAGTGTAGCCTGCCATTGCCTATTTCTCCATATGCAACACACGTATTGCAGTTTTCTTCCTTGTGGCGACCATTCTGCCAGATTGACCAATGTAAACTTATTCAAAATTGCTGTATTTAATGCAATGCACACCTTTCATTTGCAATGGTAGTCTTTGGGTGATTTGAGCACGTCCTGTATCTTCTAATGGGTTGTGAAAATGGTTTTAACATTGTATTTGTTGATATATTTACAGATTATGTCTGTGGTACCCTCGACATATGGCAGGAAAGCATGGATTTTGGTGTCTTTATCCTCATTTTCTTTGTATTGCTGTCATGGTTTTCTCTTTCTAACAAGTTGAATCTGTTTTTTTGTATCTATTCCTGAGTAGTGTTTTCTATGAATCATTGCAAAGAAGAGAGGAGGAGTGTTCGACATGGCCATCCGAAAAGAACAGCTTTGTTAAAGGAATTTCATTACTGTTGTTGTCATATTCAGCACCGCTGTTTACTTACTAATCATTAATGCATAACTCATTTAATTCAATCTTGTAACTTTAATTACTTCTGCTACTATTATACACATTGGTGAATGCATTTTAAGCTACGAATGGAATTTATTAGCACAGCACATGATTATTTCAACATAATCGAACCATGCCCTAGCTTCGGTTAACTCTGGTTTTATTTATTCTTTCAAATCTTCAATAATGCATCGCCCTATACATTAGACGTCGACCCACCGAAGTAAATAACTCAGAACTAGTGTCAGGATGGTTCATTACTGAATTGCCCCATCGTAATGCATTCTACGTGGCACACTGGCCCAGAAAAATAATTGTTGCATTGTGGTCATCTTTTATTCTCAAGCTAAGATTCTGTGCAACCATTGGAGATGAGGTTGAGTCCATCAACCCACTACAGTTGAGAACTAAACTTACTTTAATAGCTTGGACTTGAAAGCAGGATTTCAGCAGTGCCTAACTCAATGCCAACTCAACTCTTGCTTTACATCTGTTTTCTTTGTTTGCGTATATGGCATTCCTTGCAGCAACCGTGACGCAGTGTACATCGGTCAAACAGGAAGAATAGCCACAAGAAAGAAAGAGCACGAGGCAGCAGTGCATTTGCTGCATACGGATAAATCAGCAACGGCAGCACACAATGTCGACAAACAACACAGAATTGATTTTGACAAGATGCGAGTACTAGCAGCCATCTGCCATAAAGGTCCAAGATTAATTCGTGAAGCAATCGAGATTCACAAGACAGAAAAGACTTTGAACCGCAAACAAGAAATGATGATTAAGCTCAGCCAAACTAGGAGGCCAATCATGGAAGTAAGTCGTGCATAAATAATGAGCTCTGAAATGGGAACATCAGGGGGGAATTACCAAGTGTTTGGGAAATTCTTTCATGAGATGCAAACTAAGAGATTAGTCACATGTGGAACAGGATGGGGTTAATGTGATTCCCGGGGGTGTGAGCAGGACAATGGAACCCTTTCAAGTGGACCCCGATGGTCGTCTTTTGATCCTGGAATGCAGCAACTCTGTGGAGGGGACTCAACACATACATAGTACCTACATATAAATAGGAGTCTCACACACGACACATGCACACTGCGCCTGAGGATGCCTCTAACGTGTGAGGCGAAACGTGGCGAGGTGGAGAGAGCAAGCAATTGACACGGCTGTCCCGAGAGAGCAGCTTTTAGAAGCAATCATAAAACAAAAATCATAAACAATGAAATACATAAAATTACTGAAATGACGGAATCTGATTTCTAAAGCATGTGCACGAGATTGAATAAAGGTCTGTTGTCTGGAATGTCTTGCATTCAAGCGCCCCCAGTGCAGGTCTATCATCGTGCCCCGGTATCACCGTCAGAATCAAATCCACCGAGACCGATGTACATCGCGAGAGCCAGGGTGCAAAACAACCAGTGCAGACTGAGCTCTGTGTGTGAAGAGCGATGCTAAGCCTGTCTTTTACCACTTGCTATGCTAAGCTATTGGCAACTCAAAAGAATGGGATAATTTGTCATCATGATAAAATGACACAATACAGCATGCTGGTGTCGAATGACTATTTCTCCATTCATACATGCACTGCACATGGAAAGCCTGATGTAAAAACAAAAACATCCTCGTTTGCAGTGAAAAATAATAGCTTGCTATAATTACATAATAAATAACCAAACATTCGTACAATTAATAATGCCTATGCAAATAAATGGCATTGCATACATTAGGAATGGGATTCCATTCTTGGCTCGTATGCCTTTCTGTGTGGATTTTGCATGGCTTTTTTGTCAGGTACTCTTGTTTCTTCCCACAATCCCAAAACACGCTATTGCCTAAGTTAATTAGCCTGCTGACTAAATTATGCCCAGTGCACTGTGATGCACGAGCTTTGCGTATACCCCTGCCTTGCACCTTGTGTCTGCCGGGATAGGTTCTGGCTGCACCACAATAGGTCTCATCTCATCTCATCTCATTGTCTGAAACCGCTTAGTCCTATACAGGGTCACGGTGAAGCCGGAGCCTATCCCGGCAGACACAGGGCGCAAGGCAAGGATATACCGACGATGGGACGCCAGTGATGGCGAAACAGTCAAGGGAATAAGGGAAAAAACAAATATGCAAAGCCTCCCCCCCCCCAAAAAAAAACATCCCTGGGACTCATCAAAAATAATGCAACGACCGCATAACAGCATTGAAGATGGTGAATCAAACACACGCATAATGGCATGCGTCCACATGTCGTCATACTTACTTTACTACAGCTCTGCTCGCAGTCCGCACACTTGTGCAATAACGTACCCTTTCCCTACACAAGGCACACCGTGTCAGCTTTGTTCCACGTCGTTTTTGTTTTAAAAAGATTATCTATAGCTGTGTAAGGTTGTTATAGTGTTTGTTTAAGATTGTTGAATCATACAAAAAGACTGAATACTAGGGAATGATGCACAATGATAGGTTA
>JAZEWT010000007.1:6920302-6934140 GCA_036362905.1 Mordacia mordax | reverse complement strand
GGGTAAATGACTGCTATGGCTACTTGCGGGTACGCCTTGTCCCTGTAAATCTACCGTTCTTGACCGTGTTAATCCTGCCGAATGAAGATCCCTCTCAGGACTAAATGCTTTGACAAGCGTGTTACGATATGCATCGTATCGCTGCGTGGATACATTGCAGTACGCTGCAATGCGAGCACTGGAGAGCTCGCAGTGAGTTCTGTTGTTTCCAGTGGCGTTAAGGGGGACATGGGTTGTCTTTGTTCTGCGGTTTAGAATGGAGACATCTTACGTCTGATGTTATTGCAAACATCATTGATGTCGTTCACGTGTGGAGTGTTGCTGTCCATGTGTTTGATTTTCAGATTCAAGAAGACACGTTGCGGTTTTCTGTTCAATTGCAAAGCATTCGTAGCGAAAATAAATTCTTATATGACGAATTGGCTTCACGATCCAAAGGATGCAGCTCTTGCAATAATCACTTCCGTGCAGTGGTGTTACTGTACTCATTCAGTGCAAGGTTGATAGAAACTGTCATGTAGCCCCTTGAAGCTTTTTTTTATTATTTTCACCTCCCTCGAAACCTTTCCACCTTGTGCTTCGTGGGCCACCAACCGGGCCTGTGTAATGGAATGACAGTCAGTAACAGCCCCCCGTGCACATGTGGTTCCATCAGCCTGCATAAGCGCACAGATACAGCCTATGAGCTTGTACATATATCTCCGGGTTCTTCATTTTCCTCCCATAAAAAATAACTCCTGATTAATTAATTTTCCGCTAATATAATATATGTTGGCGTCGGCTGAATCCATTGCTGCCTTTCCCCTGTCTCTGGTTTCCTCATGCCTCCGTATCCATGTTTCGTGCATGACCAGACGTCGAATTTGCGTCCGTTACAAATTGCATAAAACTAGGAAACCACCATTGAGCCCATCTAGACTGTGATGAGGCAGAAGGGAGAGAAGTGTGATCTGTATGGCAGCAGCATCAGACAATGATGATGATATATTGTTGCTGTTCTTTCGCAGGCGGTAGGGGGTGTGTGAGTATGGCATCTGGAGTGAAGCGTGGAAAAGGAAGGACAAAAAAAAACTTTAAATCTGCGCCGATTTTAGAACCAGAGAAATGCAAGTTTCCCCGTCTTACTATTGCCAAGGATGACAAGATTATGAAGGCAAGCAATGCTTCTTTGTGAGATATACATAGTCAATGGGGCGATGTGGTGGGCAGCAGATTATTGAATTTTTTACGAGTTTACCTGCTCCCACAACTCCGCTCCTTGCTTTCATCACAACCCACGCCAACCAGCGCCATGAACTTTGAGGAAATAACCCCCATGACTTTTATGGCATGGTGAGGCCCTCATCCAACAACATGGACAGTGCACCTTTATTTTCATTTTCAAGGATAATATTAACACCTGTGTGCTTATGTTGTCATGCAGATTTTACAATCCAGGTTAATTGCTTTTCAATTAAATTGAACGAGGCTCTTTTACTAAAATTTAAAATATTAAGCTTTTTAACCAAGATAAAGGTATCCAATTACATTTGAACTATGTATATTTTTTCATGGTGACATTTAAACAATGCTACGTATGAATATTGGAAATTCCTGAATTCTTTATGTCTGCAGATTTCTCATTCTCCATATGAAGAAAATTTTAACTTAAAGGAAAAAAAGCGGTAAGGTGTTTTAAGTTCTTAATGTATGTCCCCACCTGTATAAAGTATCTAACAATGGAGTTTTGTCAATTATTGGTATAGTATAGATGACTATAAAAATAATTGCATTTATATTGCGCTTTTCACCTGCAACGATATTAGAATGTAAAATTAGCAACAAGTACGTGTTTAGGTTTTACTTGTGTACAGAGAGATGAGAACTTTTTGATTATAATTTAGTAGATGTCATTATCAAATAATATAAATGTACATCGGTATATTTTGCTAGATACAGATAGGCGAGTAGGTTTGTAGTACATATGAGTTCATAGTCATTGTTGAAGAATTATTTTTTTTCTTCGCTTTATAGCCTATAATTTATTGCTGCAGTTTGAATTTAAGTTGAACTGTGCAGATGTTGTTGACATGCCTTTTTATCCACAGGTCGGAATAAAAAAAACCCCAAAAAAACATTGTTGATGATTTTTCGTTCTTATGTCATTGTTGACGTGCCGTTCTCTCCGCAGCTCTTTGCAGCGCTTTATGATCCTCGGGTGAAAAGTGCTCTATAAATGCAATTATTATTTTATTACATATAGTATAAATGGGTATTTAGTTGGATATTCCATCGTACAGATATATACGCATCTAAAATCATCCGGGCAAATTTCAAAACCCTTGCCACGTTCGACACTAATCTCTTTAATAACTCACTTCGCTCTGGTATTGTTCCCTTACTATTCAAATATGCCGCAGTTTGCGGGCTGCTTAAAAAAAACCTGGCCTGGATTGCAACATTCCTGATAATTATTGCCCCATCTCAAATCCACCATTCCTCTCTAAGGTTCTTGAACGTACCTCAGCCGCACAACTCCAGAAACACGTTTTCAACAATGACCTCATCGATCCCTTCCAATCTGGGTTAAAATTTGGCCAAAGTACTGAAACTGCTCTGGTAAAAGTAGTTGATGACCAACTCATCGCTGCAGATGAAGGCTTCACAAGTATTTTTGTCCTGCTGGACCTGAGCGCTGCCTTTGATACCGTTGACCACCCGATCTTACTTGAGAGATTGCAGGGTATAGGGGTCTCTGGCCATGTTCTGCATTGGCTGAGCTCCTACCTCTCCAACCGGAAGAGTTCATCAGACTCGGAGAACAAAACTTAGAGATCCATCCTGTTTTGTCTGGAGTTCCTCAGGGCTTAGTTCTCAGCCCACTCCTCTTCAGCATCTACATACAACTACTTGGCCATATCCTGCGTAGCCTCAATCTCAGCTACCATTGCTATGCCGATGACATCCAAATCTATATTCACGCAAAGCCATCCATCAGTGCGTCTGTTCTTTGCATGTCCTCTCTCACTGTCTTGTCGGAACCCCGCACCAATAGTCCAATGCTGAACTTATCCAATTGATGCTTGACGACCAGACCATTGAAGTTGCTAAGGCAGTTCGGAGTCTAGGTGTGACTCTTGATTCCTCACTCAGCTTCGAGACGCATATCAGCAAGGTGATGAAAGTAGCCTATTTTCATCTCAGAAATAGAGCCAGACTGTGCAACATCATGTCACCCACTGATGCTGAGAAGCTAAAACACATCTTCATCTCTTCACGAATCGATTACTGCAATGCACTATCCCTTGGCACCCCTGCATACCGAATCAGTTGTCGCCAACATGTGTAAAATGCGGCTGCTAGAGTCCACGTTACCACCCATCCACGATCACATATCCCCAGTACTGATGTATCTCCACTGGTTAGCGGTTAAATACAGGATTTAATTCAAGGTCCTGCTCACCTACAAGGCTCTCACTCGTGCTGCTCCAACATACATCTGTGACCTACTTCAGGCACCCTCCTCAATACATCTTCGATCCTCCAATACGGGCTTGCTGCATGTGCACAGATCGCACCTCCATTCTATGGGTGACAGTCTTCCCGCACGCTGCTCCCATACTCTGGAATGCCCTTTCATTGGAGGTTCGATCAGCTGAGTCCCTGGGCATCTTCAAATCTCGTCTCAAGATTCACTTGTTCCTTAAGGCATTGAAGTCCTCTAGCAAGGACTATTGATGCGGCTAAATGTTGTGTTGGGATGATGGCTCGCTGCCGACCTGTGCCTACTCAGGAACATTTATTCTTTACTTGTTTGTTGAAGAATTATTTTTTTCTCCACTTTATGTCCTATAATTTATTGCTACTATTTGACTTTAAGTTGAACTGTCCAGATGTTTTTGACATCCCGTTTTCTCCACAGTTCGGATTTGTGAAAAAAATCACTTAATTAAACGTTATTGTTGCTGATTTAACGTTCTTATATCGTTGTTTACTTGCCGCTCTCTGCAGCTTTGTGCAGCGCTTTGTGACCCTTGGGTGAAAAGCGCTCTTTAAATGCAATTATTAATATTTATATTACTGATATGTACACTATGCCATTACAGTAAAGGTTGGGCCAAAGCCCAAGTACAACATATATAGCTGGATATTAGCACAGAACACCGATCGTAAGTTACTATGTTATAATGCTCACGTCCACTGTTCCTTTTTTACAGTAAAACAAGCAAAGCCTTCAAATTAAATAAGGGTTCACCACCTTCCCTGGAGCAACCTGCATTAGGAAAAACATATAGAGGTAAGAATATTGTACTTGGGCGGCGTGGTGGCCCAGTGGTTAGCGTTGACGCCTCACAGCAAGAAGGTCCCGGGTTCGAATCTCTCGGCTCGGGTGCCTTTCTGTGTGGAGTTTGCATGCTCTCCCCGTGTCCGCGTGGGTTTTCGCCGGGAACTCCAGTTTCCTCCCACAGTCCAAAAGCATGCTCCTGGATAGGTTGATTGGCTCGCAGACTAAAAAATTGTCCCGCAGTGCCCGGCGATGAACTGGCGTCCCGTCGTCGGGTGTATTCCTGCCTTACGCCCTGTGTTTCCGGGATAGGCTCCGGCTCACCGTGACCCTATATAGGATTAAGCGGTTTCAGATAATGAGATGAGATGAATATTGTACTTTCTTATGATGTAATCTTAATTTTAAATGTATATTATTTTCTATTAAACTAATGGCTCGCTTATCCTTTGGACATTCCCCTCTCCTCTGACGACAGCCCTCCTGTAATATCTTAGATTAGCAATACTTTGCCTGGGTGGAGGTGTAATGTCAGCAGACACGAATCCAGCTCAATACTGTGGGATGTGAGTTATGTCATAACCCCGAACACATACTTGCCTGTGTGCCAGGTTATCCAGCTAGCAAGACTTAAAATATACAGTGGTTTTAAATATACCACAAACAATATAATAGTTAAGTTTAACATAACACTATTCAGTAGGTGTCAGCTCGATTTTGCAGTGCAGCAGTTGAAACACTATTTACACCTGCCAACGTCTCTCTACTAAACCGTATAAATGGCTCCACAATATATCACTAGGTCACGTTTGGTAAAGTCTAGACGTGCACTTCGCTTATAATTGTGCAAGACTCGGCCAGATTCCCTCTGGAGGGCTTCTTTGGCGCTGCAGCTAGTGGAGGCTCTTCTGCCAGAAGTGGGCTGAGCAAAAACTGCAGCACTGCACCTTTACCTGTTAAATAAGTATAGTCAAAGTAAAAGCGTACTTTTTATAAACAATTTGATGAGACACAGGTCAGTCACAAGATTGTAGCAAGTCTGGAGTTTTAGCACAGTGCCAATTGTAATCAGACAAATAGGGGTGTAGTCTGAAGAATCGCAAGTGTGTTCATAAAATGAGCAATGATTGCACCCGTGCATTTTCTTTTCTCTTGTCCCTTCTGTTCACAGTAGTGAAGTTGAAGCACGGTCCATACATAGAACACTTTGAGGGTGTGTGCCTGGAGCCCGTGTTAGAGCTAAAAAAGTCATCGATTCAAGAGACCGATTTACACTCAGACTGGTCGATGGCTGAAAAAGAGAACGAGATCTCCCATGCGTCGGCTAGTAGTGGCAGCAGCGGTGGCGAAGGGCGTACGTTTGCACCCCATGATGGGTTGGCCAACGATGCCGTGAATGACCATTTGTGGCCTGTGATTGGCAGGGCATGCATGTCAGATGTAGCGGCTGAGAGGAGTAGAGCTTTGGAGCAATATATCATCGAAGAGGTGAGTGTATAGCTCAAACCGAGGCCACAGCAATCAATATCAAGTAACACTTGTTTCAGACGCATGATTGGTGATGTATGTAATGTGATAAAGTTGGGTTTCAAATCCTAATTTGTCACCGAGGCAACACGCTAAAATGTAGCATTTTTACGTGTTTCCTAGTACAGGATTGAGTGGGTATATTGTGTTAACTCCACAACATTAAAGCATCCAAAGCAACATAGCTATGTAATGTGATATACGAAAATATGTCCATAATTAAACTGGGCCAGTAAAACGTGTGTATTATTATTGATGGTGCATTTTTAGAGTTGTCCTATAACAGGTGTGTGTTTTTTTTAAGTAAAGCATAAACTTGTTCTCATTTTTGTTTCCCAGATTACCCAGGAACATGAAGATATGATGCAGGTTCTCTCTGATTACCAACTCAAACTCGATGCAGCTTTAACCTTCTGGAAACGCAATCCTGCTGACTTGGTTTCTTATCTCTTTAGGTGAGTAAGTAAATATGCTGGTTTTCAGCATTTAAAACGTTTAATAGCGCACCATCCTCAAGCCTGTAAAAGCTATACGTTTATAATTGCGTGACCTATTTAATACGTACCTTGTTTTCTCTGCAGGGTGCGTGACTTGAGCGTAGCTGCTAATTGCATCGGAATCATAACAAAAAGGTGGTGACATACTGAACATTATCTAAACACTGAATTGCGTGAATGCTTGATAAGACTATTTGTGTTTACGTATAAAATGGATATGCCATTTAATGCTTGCAATAGGTTTTAAATAATTCATTCCTGGGCGGCAAGGTGGCGCAGTGGGTAGCGCTGTCGTCTCACAGCAAGAAGGGGTTGGATTTCTGGCTTGGGTACTTTTCTGTGTGGTGTTTGTGTGTTTTCCCCGTACCCGAGTGGGTTTTTGCTGGGTACTCCGGTTTCCTTCCATCGTCCAAAGACATGCTGCTACCTAGGTTAATTGGCCTGCTGAGAACATTATCCTAAAATATATGTCCTAAGATGTACTGGCATCGCATCCTGGGTGCTCCCCCGCCTTACACCCTCTCGCCCCCCCCACGACCCTGTGCAGGATTAAGCGGGTATTGATCAATATTTAATTTGGTGACTTTGCATAATTCACTTTAACGATTGTTATTTTTGTTATTTTTACACCACAGTGAACTATACCACTTCTCGTGGTTGCAGGGACAATTTGAACTTGTGACATTCATTCCCTGTGAATACATCTTCGTTTGATTATTACGCATTTTGTTTTATATCTAACCTTGAGCGTATGAATCGGTATAAATCACTCCATCATTCCACCCCTTCGCTGTTGAGAATGCTCGTTTATGCTATTTTTACATTTTATCCGAATGTACAAGTGGCCAATATATCTTTAAGTACTCCCATTTTTTGTTAATCACTTGCTGAGAAATTTTCGGTAAAATAGTGCTATTTTAAAATATATTTCCAAATGTTCTGATTTAGGTGTATACGGCTCGGTGCATGATGATTTCTGGCTAAAGCTGTTGTTTCAGGACAACCGAGTCGAGCGCACCTCTCACCATCACGAACTTTCCCCTCACACGTTCGAGGCATCTTCAGGCGTTTTTTGACTTGTGACTCGGTCACAAGCTCTCAGTCAGAACGCCTGAAGATGCCTCCAACATGGGGGGGCAAAATGTCACAAAGACAGCTTTGGAAAACGGTCATCAGTCTTCCGACGGTCAATATTAATGAGCCTTAATAAATACAGAATTGTAAAACCCTTCTAGATGTGTAGTGCGTGGCATTTGTATCCTTGCTAGCCTGAAAGAGAACAGAGACCTACAGCCGCTGGGAGCCTGTGTGGAGCTGTTACCGCTTATTGACGCCCTGCTCAACAGCAGATACGAACAGTAAGCTCAATATCATTTCCTTTATTCACTTTCAGTTATTCAAACTTGTACAATAAGCTTGCACACGTACAGACTTTTTGTTAGTCTGCTGCTGGATTTATAAATACACTCCTCACGATACAGCTCGAAGGACTTGTTTGACCATAGTTCATCACACTCGTAACAGGAGGCTGAAACGTTGGAGCATAGTACAGTACAATGATAGGAATTAGTGTCACTGCCTTCTGCCAACCAGATAGTGCCAAGTTACCTTAATCACTTATACTTGGTGGTCACTCATATAACTGCTTCTCAGGCTTAAACTTGCTTGGCTTCAAATAATACGAGATTGGGCACATTCTGGGTGATTAGTTATAGGCAAAAACACTCTAGTGTCATAACTGAATTAAAACCTGTCAAAAAGCATGCCTTCTTTAGTTTATGACAGTGCCCAATGACTCAGCTTACATAAAATATGTTTTAAGAGTTTTCAAGTATTGTCACCACTCCTCGAACAAATTTTTAATGCACGTTTACTTTTGTTTCACAGTTTAATAACAGCATTTATTCTAGTAAATGTGAATTGAGCATCACAAAATTAGTCATGTGGACCACACATTTTCTATAAATTTACAAAATAGAGTACTTGTCACTGCAGAGTAATTCTGTTCATATATAAGCAGAAGTAAAATTGTAAGAAAATATTCATGGATTTTTTTTTCTTAAGCACACACTGAACGAATTCAAATGATGCGTACAATACAATAATAATCTGCTGTTACATATTATTCACAAGGACCTGAAAATTACTATGAAAGTAACCAAAGTGATACTAAGCCTGAGGTGAGGGAGCAGTTGGAATGAGCCACAGTTGAAATGAAGTCCTGGATTGGAAATTTGCTTTCGAGGATCAGTTAAACCACACCAATACTCGGTGTTTTAGACAGTGCTCATGCTGGGGGTATAGCGGTGCAGTGAGTAGCGCTGCCATCTCACATCAAGAATATTCTGGTTTCGATTCTCTGTTTGTGTGTCGTTTGAATGTTCTCCCCGTGTCCGCATGGGTTTTTACCAGGTTCTCCGGTTTCCTCCCACTGTCCAAAGATGTGCTGCCGAGCTTAATTGTCCTGACTAAATTGCCCCTGGTGCGCTGAGATATTATAACTTGCTTAACCCTCCCCGTTGGACAATTGTTAAAATATCTATATAGTTCCAACGGTTCCTTCCAGCTTGAATAAAACATAGACTGCTGTTCTCGTTCCAGCTATAACCTCACTGCCCTGGCATGGCTCGAGGCTGTCATCAAACAGTGGAAGGCAGTACTCTGTGTAGATACCAATGGGAGGGACAACCAAATGTATTTTGATGAAAGGTATGAAAATCATTTTGTATATGCTCTCTGCTTTGCTCAGGTTTGCCAAAGACATATTTACTGACTTATTTTTTGCTACAAATATGCATTTACCACTGGATAAACATGGTCAGTTTGTGTTTCCCTACAAACTATAGGTCTGTCAGCCACTTATAAAATAGTATGTACAAAACAATGCTTTAACTATGCACAGCATGTAAAAACTATCGCACATGTGACCTGGATAAGTAGTAAGCCCGTGCTTTACTTTTTGTTGAATTAACAGTCTGGCTTCAAAAATAGTACCAGGCATGTGTACGTGGCTTTAATAGGCTTCATTTGTAAGGCTTAAACCAAACCATTCAATTCATTTGGAAGCATTGGCCAAATAATCTGTCCCCCCTAATAGGTTTATAGAAATTTACTACACCATGTGTTTGGAAGTCATTTTCTTCCACATCCTCATTGTACATTTCAAGTGAAGCTTCTCAGTCTCCTATTCACATGTACATAGACAGTGTACATTGCATGCATCTGCTCATCTACTTTAATGATCACTACATGGTAATGCAAAATTAAATTGACTAATGCTTCACTTTCAGCTGCTATTAACGTTATGACCGTTGGCATTGGACGTGCTTGTTGGTCTTTTCATATGTTATCCTCTGTGTGCACGTGGGCTTTTTGTGGAGTACTTTGGTTTCTTCCCAAAACCCAAAGACACACTGCCCAGGTTAATTGACTTCACTAAATTGCCTCCAGTGCCCTGAGATGTTGTAACATGGGTAACCTGCACCTGCTCGGGAACATATGTTCCTTCCTTGTTTGTTTAAGAAATTATTTTTTGCTGACTTTATGTCCTATGATTTGTCGCTGCTGTTTGACTTTGGGTTGAACTGTTCTGATGTTGTTGATATGGCATTCTCGCCACAGCTCGAATTTGTAAAAAAAAAAGCCCCAAAAAAGTTATTGTTGCTGATTTTCCATTCTCTGCCATTGTTGTTGACGTGCTGTTCTCTCGGCAGCTGTGTGCAGCGCTTTGTGACCCTCGGGTGAAAAGTGCTCTATAAATGCAATAATTATCATTAATCCTCCCCCACTGAACAACTGTTAGAAAGAGCTACACAGCACAATGGTTCCTGCAAACGTAGAAACTGACTGCGCTCCTAACAATATTTTTTCCATTTAACTTTCATCAATAAACATTTGAAGAGCTTGCAGCAGCATATGTCTTACTCAGCATTAATTTTGTATGCCACCAATGTCTATTCTTTAAGACATATAGCACACAATTTTAGAGTCGCTCAAGAAAGTATGCACCCTCTTTCACCTTAATAAATTGGAATGTTTTCTGCTCAACAGGAATGCCCTGCATTTGAGAGAGTGGCTCCAAACGATGACCGAACAGGTGGACAAACTTGCTTCCTTACCGGGCGACACGGGCAAGGCAGCAAAGGTGAGCTCACTTATATGAATGATATATTTTTTTAAATATACATCCATACTTGCATCGACTGTGACGTCCTTGTAATTATTTGTAGATAAAACGTATCATGTGTTAATTACAAAGGTACCCCAATTTCGGTTAATGACTTCTTAATAGAATATAATGTTCTGAAGGCACTTAGAAACAAATGTTTCCATACGTCACACTATGTAAACACATTTTAGGAAAACTTTGAAAAAATATGAAGCATGTTTTTGACTGCAATGAAACTATTGCTGGAAGGCTTATAAAACTGTCAAATTCGATTTTTGTTTCATATAAGTCAAGCCTCCTAATGGTCCCACAGCTTATGCTGGTTTGAGGGGAAAATTCATGGAAGCATGTTTTTATTAAGCATGAGATTATTTTGAGTTCTTTGCTAAGGGCAGGTTCCTAGCTCAAGGTCTCTATCCAGTTGGCAATTCCCCCTTAATATCAGAGAACTGCATTCCCTTTTCTACCATTTGCTTCTTTAAGATCCTTCATTGAAGGTTCAAATCCTTCATTTTAGCGTTTCCTTCAGCAATCCTTCATCCCTCACAATATGCCCCATTCATTTTTGCTGACATTAAATTGGTACACTTTACCCGCTCTTGCACGTGTTTATTATTTCATTATGTCTAGCTCATATTCCCAATTCAAAACTTTCCATGAGTCTAATTTCTTCTATTCTCAGTATCCATGTGTCAGCTGAATCCAACACCATTCCCTGCTCCCATGTCTTATCAGCAACTTGTTTTTTGCACGCTCATCATTTTAAGCTTCACATGTGTATCGTTGGGACTGTGACGAAATCTGTTCTGAAAATTGCACTTTACCTAAGTTTCTCATATCCACTATGATTCTTTGGTATTTATCTCATCTCATCTCATTATCTGAAACCACTTAATCCTACATAGGGTCACGGTGAGCCGGAGCCTATCCCGGAAACGGGTATTTATCTTAATTAAATTCAATGAATCACAATTTAAACAAAATACACTTTCATATTTCTTAAATATTTTGTGCCCTATACAAACTATAGTGTGTTTACAATTTTTTAGCAACGCTCCAAAACAAGCAATGGGTGTATTGATTTAATGTTTTGATAAAAATGAATATTTGTAGCCAACTGTGCCAAGCATTCATGAAGTATGATCTCTTTTCTTCACTAGGAAATTTTCAATTCTTTAAAAGAAGAGCTCTGAAAATGTTGCACAGGAAAAGGCCACCTTAGACCACTTACTGGTGAGCCTGAATGTTTTGAGCAGCATACTGGACTTTGCAGAACTATTTTTAGATCGCGCTGCTCGAAATAAAGTTTAATTTTCAATGTTCGAGTCTCAACCACTGGATAAATACGGGTGGCTGAGAGAGTCAGGGTTCAAGTTACATATCTGTCCACCAATAGAAAATAAACCTGTCAAATTTTTAACACTAAAACAAGCCATTATATACACTTTAACTGCTTCATATTGAAGTGTTTAATGCAAAAATAATTACGTAATATATTGTTTCAAAATTACTTTGCTGTACAACCTAAGTTTTTTGAGTTCGCACTTTCTCGCGTAATTGTTGCCTCTTTAGGCTTACATAACTCCATGCTCCAGTATCATTACATTCCTGTGTGGTGAATGAACATAACTGTGGCTGGATTGTTTTTTTCATAATGCGAGGCCCTTTTTCTTGATCCACATGCAAGCAAATTTACACCAGTAGGATGGACACGGAGACCATTGGTACACTTTATGCTCTTGCTAATGTGAATAAAAGCAGCCAAACGTTGATTTTATTTATTCCTTGCTGTTATTGTAAATGGTTCCTGTTTGAAGACTGGTTACGTCTAGTTTTATTTTTACATTGCCATATGTATGACGTTTGCCTCTCAATAACTACGTAAAAGTGTGTATAAACAGACAAAACTAGCTTTTGAAATTAGTCAATATAAATGTTACCTGTTGGAATATATTTCTTACTGCATTGATGTGTAGGTGTTGTGCATGATAGTGAAGTGTAAATGTTTCTTAATTATTAATAAAAAATATATATTTGACGTGAATTATGTATGCATTTGTCTTCCATAGCTTCAGTTTTACAATACTTTGTATAAAATGTATGCTAACAAAATTAATGTCTTCATACGTTGTGAAATGTTTTACCAACTCTGCGGATCGAATAATGCATCTATTAATTAATCTACTAACATCAATTTTAACGTTTGCGGTGCATGTTACAGAATTGCATCTGTAATCATGTTTTTATCGTAGCATATGTTTACATTGACTTAATCATAAATGTAAATGCACACGAGATTTGAGTGCATCACTGCATTTGAAAGGTATAGTTGTGAACTTTTCATTTTAAACAATTTTACACTTAACTGCAATCACCCGAACCGTGGACCATTCCTAACTGCATTTCCTTTGTGAAAGAAAACACATGTCGCCCTCTACTGGGAACTGTGGTCCCTCTCACCCGTATTATGCTTTACTATCACTTGGGGCAGTTGCAACTGTAAGCACAGGTATTTCCCCATCATTTTGAGTTTTAACTTAAAACCAGTGGTCTACAACCCTTTTTAATAAAAACATCACTTTTACAATCGACTCAATCTTCTCGATTGTAGATTGATTACCGAATCGTGGAGATAATCGACTTCAGAATAAATTCGTCCTGTCACATGCCCCTGCTCATGGAATAAAAGTATAGATTCTGCCATATTCATGAACCACGGCTTGCAGCAAGTGGAGGTGGCATGGTCATCAATGATGGCTCAAAAAAAATCCTATACCATTTTCTTTTGCAGTGTATTGGTTTCACTTGACATACGAGATTTGCTCTTAAGAGCAGCTCTTTTGTGATAGCTTATCGAGCGTTCCTCTCCATGTTTCACCTCCCACGTTAGAGGCATCAGACTTTTGACCGGTTTAGCTGAAAGGTTGTTTTATGTCTGAAGTGCACACGTGTTGTGAAGTTCAAATAGTCGTACACTTCAAAATGCTGCCCACTCCACACTTCTAGTGTTTATCGGCGATGTTAATAATAATTGCATTTATAGAGCGCTTTTCACCTGAGGGCCAGCGCTGCACACAGATGTTCATTTTTGCTTATTCCTAAATGTTGTTCCTTTTGATTGTCTTCAGTCTAATGTAAACCCCTCTTTACCTGAGAAGTTGAGGCAATAGCTCCATCCTCCTTACATTCCATAACTCAGCATGTGTTAAACAATATTTTCTCATACGGTCAACGTTTACGCATTTTACAACAGTTGGACTTTGAACTCAAACGACTTAAGGGCGGGCGGCGTGGTGGCCCAGTGGTTAGCGCTGACGCCTCACAGCAAGAAGGTCCCGGGTTCGAATCTCTCGGCTCGGGTGCCTTTCTGTGTGGAGTTTGC
>JAZEWT010000007.1:6904748-6917239 GCA_036362905.1 Mordacia mordax | reverse complement strand
ATCTCATGAAAAGATGCCCCTCACACAATTATACGATCCCTCTCTGATGTCCTGCAATCCTGACTTCAATAACAGGCCTCCAGGATTGGCTAAGTTTTATACGCATTTCTTGTTTTCATGCATCGAGCCGTGAAAACCTACATCATTACAAACTTATATTATCAGATTCATTTTAAAATGTGCAATCCGCTGGAACACTCCTATAATTATAAAGTGTACCTCAATGCCTTGGACTGTGTGATAGATCCTTGCAATACATAATTTATGTTGAGTGGACAAACTTCCATTATTAATGGTATGTGCTGATGTTACGTGTGCTGAAGTTCTGCTGCTTCTGACCTTTTCATTGAGCCGTTCTAGCTGTGTATTCTGCTGGTCTAACTCGTTGCCCATATTCAGAGCCATGGATTTGAGATTTCCTACAATGCCACTGATTTCCTGCAGATTCTCCTCCATCTCATCCTCACGGACATCGTTGGTCACCCTGTAGTAGAGAAAAAACAGGAGAGGTAGGTGACTGACGCCGTCATCAGACAATAGCACCTGTAAGCACACACTGATGACATAAGAACTTTTGTTTTTCGTTTCATATTTTATAGCAAACATTTAACAATGCCATCTGTCAATAACGTCTGCTACTGCAAATATATTTTCTAAGTTACGTTGTATATCTCTCCTGTGTGTTTTGGTTATGCTTTGTGTTGTGCATGACTTTAGTGTGTTTAAAGCATGATATTCTGATCCTGAAGAGTCTCCAATCATTAGGAGTGAAACGATGGATATCTAGTACAACCCAAATACACATTATATAACAATCAAGCGAATTTTACACATGTATTTGTAAGTTAATTTCTATTTAAAGTTACTTACATGGCCAATATGGACAACTGTCTATTAAAATTTAGTAATTTTTAACCCGAACTGTTGAAAAAAAATGTTTATAGCCCTTTCATGTGTTAGTTCAAAAACAGACCACACCTTACATCAAACCTTCCCACACCTTAATGCCATCCGTACAGATTTTACCGACTGTTCATACAGAACAAAGTGATGTTAAGATCAATGCATATCCATGGCTCGCAAAGCCTATTTCTAGCCAAATAGTGTTGGTTATTGCTCATGTACAGACCTGGTAAATATACTGCATATATCACACTGCTTCGTGCGAGTTGAAGGTGGAAATCAAGCAAACAGTACAATGGATTTTGCTTTCCTGCTCTCTGCTGACAATGCAGCTCCACAGCAGCTGACAACACACTTCATTGCACAATGGTGACTCACCCATGTACTAGCCAATGTTAACCCTACTGGATAGTACTTGGACAAACGAACACCATTCATGTTGGTGAAAACAGTGTGAGATGGCAAAAAAGTAGAGAGTAGTTGCTTGAATGTTTGGCAATTCACAGTACTGCAGATTTTGGTTCAACCCCAAAGTCAGTCATAACTGACCAGGTGGCTCAGTGGTAAGGCAAGTGACTCGAGATCATAAAGTTATGAGTTAAAATCTTGTTTGAGAGGTGGTTAGTAAGCCCATCATACCTCTGGGAGAGATACAATCAAATTAGTACCAATATGTGGCAGTCAACATTGGTTGTGCCAGGGATATACTTGCCCCCAGCTGAGAGTAAATGAAAGTAAAGCACTGCATCTGTGCTCATTTGAGCATAATATCTATTTTAAACAATGACGTTACACACCTTTGGATGAAAGGTCCACTGTCGTGAGGCCTGTCTGGCTTGCCCGGTTGCTCAGACACCACCTTTTCCTTTCCAAAGGAGCCCCACCTTGCTGGCTTGTATACACCTTTGCTGTCTAGGCTCTTCATCCTGCACATATCAGAGATCTATTGGCTTACCATAAGCACAGCCGGACAATTGAAGTGCAGAGATTACAACTCTCATCTCTCATCTCATTATCTGAAAGCGCTTAATCCTATATAGGGTCACGGTGAGCCGGAGCTTATCCCGGAAACACAGGGCGAAAGGCAGGAATACACCCGACGACGGGACGCCGGTCCATCGCCGGGCATTGCGGGACAATTTTAGTCTGCGAGCCAATCAACCTATCCAGGAGCATGCTTTTGGACTGTGGGAGGAAACCGGAGTACCCGGCGAAAACCCACGCAGACACGGGGAGAGCATGCAAACTCCACACAGAAAGGCACCCGAGCCGAGAGATTCGAACCCGGGACCTTCTTGCTGTGAGGCGTCAGCGCTAACCACTGGGCCACCGCGTGAATCTGCACAGTCCGTGCAACAGTACATCAATTCGTGGGTTAAAGAAGATAAATCCAGCAAAACAAATATGTACATTTCCAACATCAACATTTACAATTACTGCATTACTATACACTGAAGGTGAACAATGCCAATTTTAAACATTGATGCAGGAAAGAGTCGTCAGATTGTCTTTAAAGAACTTACTTGTTACATGGGCAAATGCACAGTCCACAGCATTTTGACATCTGTCGAATGTATTTGTCAGACTCCTTCATGTCCTCATTTATATGATCAAGGTCCTTTTCAATTCTGTTTAGTTGTTCTGAAAAATTATGTCAATGAAATATAAACCAAAAACTTAGTCATTATTTTCATACAATGTACAATACTGTAGTGTCAAAAAAAGAAAGTTTTCAACCTACGACCTTCACCAGACTGCAAACATTACCTTCATTGCATTGTACACGAGGATGGACAAATAACCCACAGCAAATGCTGAGAAACACAGAGGAACGCATTGATTTTGGAACAACCACAATTCAAATACTGTACGTTGTAAAAGTGGTTTTGGGTAGGTCTCAAGACAGGATGGCAGCCGGCGAATGAAACTAGTGATGGAATTGCATCCAAAAGAAAATAAATCCAAAAAGAGATGATAGCAAAGTGGAAAAACGAGATCTGCTTAAGCGTGGGAGTAATATGGATTTTGGCATCACAAGACTGAGGGATAGTGATAATGGGAAGGCCTCCATCCAGCGGTGGATATAACAATTATGATAATGAACATGTTCCACATTTAAACTTGATTGACAGCATATAAATGCAATTTGTATAGATGCTGCTTCGAATTCGTGGCCCTGTACAAGATAAAGCAGGTATTGATAATGAAATAATGAATGCTTGGAATTCCTTGCATGATGCACGCTGTATGCTGCTTGGAATCATGGCATCATTTTTAGAAGATGGTCTTGAATATGGAGCCCATGAACTGTTCACAAACACAGTACCTCCTTGCTCATTCAGCATATCAAGTGTTTTAGCCCCAGTGTCTTGAGTCTGAAAAATAGTTTGTTGTAACGATGATAATTAGTTGCTGTTTTGATTAAAATATTTCAAAGGCTGTATTAAAAAAAATCACTCAATAGTTATTTTAAATACTAGCAAACGCGAAAAAACAAATGCTGTCAAAGATAGAACATGTTCGAAGTTAGCTAACGTGATTCTGTATAGTTTTGAAATGTTCATCAATATACATAGCGAGCTTTAATATTTTTTTTTAATAGTTATTCAGCAGAGGCATGTCATGAGCAGTTTTTGCTCAATTAATCGCATCTGCTCGCGCATTCAAAGCTACCAGGCTGCTTAGATATACCACAGTGCTGAGCACGAATGGATGGCGATTACATATCTCATCTCATCTCATTATCTGAAACCGCTTAATCCTATATAGGGTCACGGTGAAGCCGGAGCCTATCCCGGAAACATAGGGCGTAAGGCAGGAATACACCCGACGACGGGACGCCGGTCCATCGCCGGGCATTGCGGGACAATTTTAGTCTGCGAGCCAATCAACCTATCCAGGAGCATGCTTTTGGACTGTGGGAGGAAACCGGAGTACCCGGCGAAAACCCACGCGGACACGGGGAGAGCATGCAAACTCCACACAGAAAGGCACCGGAGCCAAGAGACTCGAACCCGGGACCTTCTTGCTGTGAGGCGTCAGCGCTAACCACTGCGCCACCGCGCCGCCCTGCGATTACATATGGGCTCATCTCTAAAGTATGCCAGACAATTATGCTATTTAAAGTTTTTTAGTGCTAAACATATAAGAGTGAGACATTTTTAAATCCAAAGTGCGTTAGAACATAAAACGCAGGCGTCAATCACACAAATCAATTGGTGTGAAGTGTCTGGCTTAAATTAGAATACAGTTTAAATGTTTGACCTTAAAATATTTGTCACTGCACTGAAACACGTTTTCTCAGTCAAAATACAGAAATATAAGACATGAGCTAGATAAGATAACATAGTCTCTGCCAATGTGATTAATCATTTGTTTACATATGTTAATGATAATTATTTACATTTAAAGTGGTGTCTTACTTCAATGGCCATATTCCGCATCCGACGAGTAGCTTCCAGTGACTGGAGGAGATCACAATTCATGTGAAACATTAGGGTGTGATATTAAATACGAACACTGCACTACAAATACATAAACATATCAGGAGTTTAACAAAAACTGCCTCTACAATAAGTGAGAGTACTCCAGTTTTATAGCACATTATATCTACAACTAAATGCGAACAACCAGATGCTGTGGCAGCATACAATAAAAATACATTCACGTCCAAAAATGTATTTGCTGTTTACCTCTGTTATTGCACCTCCCGGGAAAATTTAGTGGTAGATAACATGTTAACAAAATGTGGGAGATAACATTTCCCTCCAGGTGCAATAAAAAAGGTATGCAGCAAATATATTTTTGGACATGAATATATTTTCATTGTATGCACTTATTGTTAGTAATTATTCTGGCACCTAGACTATGTCGGTCAGTATTCACTCAATCATTCGCTGCTAAGACCAATCAATACAATACACATCGATTAAAGTGCACTGACAAGCATATCCTATCTGAAATACCAGTGACAAAACCACCCGGCAATCATTGGTTACCAAAGGCTGATATGGAGCTTAAAACACAACATTTCATTTTGTAACACGAAACATGAAATTGTGTTTTCCCTGCATTCCTCAAATAATCGATTCCCCACAACGCTATGATTATTCAATGTTAAATTCAGTCATGCATTTAAGGCACTTTAAGACCCTGCGGGAATCCCGCGCCGAGAGCTTGCAAGCTCACTGGGTACTCTGTTGTAACAAAAAACATCAATCTATCAACGTTAGTGTATTACACAATATACTGATGATTGCTTCGAAAAGCTGCTCTCTCGGGACAGCCGCGTCGTTCGCTTCCTCTCCGCGAACGACGCGGCTGTCCCGAGAGAGCAGCTTTTCGAAGCAATCATCAATTTAGCGATAATTTATTTTGCTAACAAAATGTCACAAAAAATTACATTGCCTTAGAAACTAAAGTACAACACGTGTACTATGCAATAGTCAAATACCTCGATCGATTATAAGGAGAGGGCACAAACAACTGGCAGAATAAACTTGTGTTTATCCACAGACATGTGGCTTTTTGCGAATAGTATACATTTGTCACCACTTTCACACTGCTCTTATCCATTAAAAACCACCGATAATAGACGTTTGACAACTGAGACCAAACCAGTTGCTTTTTATGAGCGAATAACAGGGTCTTCTATGGAACACTGCAGGGGTTCAGATAATGGGAATCGCCAATAAGGGCAAGGAAAAGAAAAGTTTCACTACAGCATAGCTCTATAGATGATGTTAACTTTGATGCGCAATGTTAACGTACCTCATCAGTGATTTCGTTGGCTTTCATCTGTATGTTATCTGAATATTCATCCATGGCGACTCAGAGGGTCTGAATAGAACAAAGACATGTACAGTACAGCAAATAAGTTCATTGCTGTATATTCACTTGCTTTCAAAGCCCTTGGGGTGCGTGCAGCAAAACCTGCAATCACAGTGTTGCCTCCTCTCTCTTAACTTTCTCGACTTTCCTGCACTGCAGTTTTAAGTGCAGTCTTTTCATGTTATAACACATGTAGCTATACCACCACAACAAATGACCCGCTCCCTGTGGCTGGAAAGCTAATTGTCATAGGTCTACCAATAAGCCGATTCATGCAGATGCAGAATGGAGTAGTCCTCATACTGTGTATGTACCAATGGTACATCACAACAACGCATACGTTTGTTAACAATATTGGTGTTCAGTGATCACCTTAGTTGATGTGTGGCAATTGTAAGTAGTGATATATCAACTCACATACTTGTGAGATATGACAGGCTTTGGGAGCCCTGCAACCAGCAGTGGATTAATCGAAGATAAACGGAGAGTTACTATTGTAATTGGAGCCAAGTGTTCTCAACAAAATGAACTAAATTATTCATCTCCACTACGTGCAATGTTTTTGAACGCCTCCCATTCAAACTTCCACAACTTGACATGAGTAACTGCCATCACAGAAAGTGGATATTATCACCTTTGCATGCTGTGCCTCAGCAGATCACCACAAGCATACGTGGCCGGACTAACAGACACATGAACAGTGATTACTACTCTGACTTCTCATATCATTATACAGTAGCATACAAACAGCAATGAGACACCGCACTGCAATTCTAAATTAATGTATACATAATGGTAAAAGGTGGAGAGCACATATGTAGGAGCAAAGAAGTGCTGTACAATAAACTATAGACGTGTCTGCGCTGCCCTCTCCTGCCCAGAAAATGACCATGTGGAAGCCTATAACGCCTGTATGGTAATGGCCCGTTTGAGCACTATTTCAGGCTCTAATGCTGCTCCAGCCTTTGAGATATGACAAGGTTGTACACATTCTGGAAGTTTTGCCATAAACCAAGCTACTAAAGTACAATATTCCCTAAAATATACATTGCAATGTTGTGTATATTACAATTTGATGCGGTTTTTTTTTGTAGCATTGTGATTAAGCTTTACTGGAAAAGCAGGCGCTGACAGTGGTTGTCGTCGATCCTGCTATGGTGTAAACAACGATTGTTGGGACTGCATGTTTCCTGTTGATCATTGTGGTGTCTCAACACAAGTTTTTTTTTCAAGCAACCCATAAGGATCCCAGCTATTTCCTGACAAAGCAAAAGGTGCCTTCCCCCTGCCACTGAATTAACCGTGATGCCAACAAAAATGGGAATACAAGTGTTCAGTGCTGATGTTAATGTAGCAGTCTAACAATGCATCCATTCAATTGATAATATGGAGAAGCGTGCAAAACATGCATGTAATTGCATTAAGGATGTTTTTGCAATTATTATTATCACTACTGCCCGGCGATGGACCGGCGTCCCGTCGTCGGGTGTATTGTATTCCTGCCTTACGCCCTATGTTTCCGGGATAGGCTCCGGCTTCACCGTGACCCTATATAGGATTAAGCGGTTTCAGATAATGAGATGAGATTATCACTACTCACTTAATTCTGTACAGGGTGGTGGAACCTATCCAGGCCGACAGAGGGCACAAGGAGGGGGAATACGCAGGATGTGATGCCAATGCGTCGCAAGGCACACTTTTTTTTGTTGGGAGGTGGGGGGTAATTTACTCAGCAGGTCAATTAACCTACGCAGCAGCGGTATCGTATCTTTGGACGGTGTAAAGAAACTGGTGTACCAGTGAGAAGCGCTCTTAAAGTGCACATTTTATTTTTGGATTCGCATAATGCAGCACAGTACTGTAATTAGGTTCTGACCCCTGCAACCACTAGCGCGCTGTCATTCTCTTTAACGTTGAACAACTGAATGGATTGTAAAGTTAATACAGTAGTGTGGAAACCATGTTGCATTATCATGAGCCACGATCCATCCACTACTGAATGAAAAGTTTTTAAACCCACCATGAATCGTTATATATATTATTCAAATATACAGTATAGGGGATTTGTAGCTGGAAAGTACAGTACAGTATTCTAGTACTCTAGCCTATGATGATACGAAATAACCACAGTAAACTAACGTATTTGGTAAAAAATAAGGATGACTTAGCACAGCAGTGTAGTGTTATATTCTTTATGCTGGGCGTTGATTTTCTGCTGCACATGTGGTGCCAAGCCTCACGCCATGCCAAGCTAGATGCACCTGCACACCCACACTCAGCGGTCGGGTCGCGAGGGGGGGGTCGCAATATCATGAGTGAGTGGGTCGGAGAAGTAGGAGCTCAGCCCAATGCAGGGCGGAGCCAGAGACCCCAATACCCTCCAGTCGCTAAAGTAACATTGGGTGGTCAACGGTATCAAAGGCAATGCTTAGGTCCAGCAGGACAAGAATACTTGGCAAGCCATCAGCAGCGGCAACAAGTAGGTCAGTAACAACTTTGACCAGAGCAGTTTCAGTACTATGGCCGAATCTGAACCCAGATTGGAAGGGACGACTACACGTTCAAGGACCTTAGAGAGGAATTGTATATTTGAGATAAATATCAGGGATGTTGAATCGAGGCCAGGTTTTTTAAAGCAGAGCAACAGTTAAGCAGAGGAACATTTATTGAGGTATTGGTTGGTAGTTGAGGCTGGGTAGAGATGCGGTGGGCTTCAGTTTTTTTCTGAGAAAAACTGAATCAACTGATCTGCCTGATCTTTATTAGTGAGGAGAAGTGAGGGCGAGTGACTGGTTGTACGAATGAGCTGATTAATGGTAAAGAAAATAATCTTGGGCTTGTTACAAATATCGACCAGAATGCTAGAAAGATGGCTGGTACAGACACAGCCAAGTGCCTTCTGGTCGCGGAAGAGCTGTTCCCTAAAGATGTGTGCATGAATGGTGAGGCCAGATTATCCTGAAGTCCGTTCAGCCCTGCGTGCATTTGCCTTGAGACCTCGGAATTCAGCAGTATACCAGGGGAATGGGTGCCTACCCGAGACATAGCGTGATTTTAATGGGGCCAAACCATCCCGTATGCTTGATAGCACATTGTTGTAAATTTCTGCTGTCGCATCACAGGCAAAGTGAGCCGAGGTGGAGAGTGACATACTGTTGATTGCTGCGATGAATATGTGAGGAGTGAGGGCGTTAATGTTTCGAAATTTGATTTGGCACTTGGTGATGGAAATTGGTGGTGGTACTTGAAGATCAAACCACACAGCAGAGTGATCAGACAGACCTGGATCAGTGACAGACAGGTTGGTTACCGATATGCCCCATGAGCAAACCAATTCGCGATTTTGGCCGCATCTGTGAGTGGCAGATGTCACGTGTTGAGTGAAACCAAGTGAGGTCAGAGTGGCCATGAGATCCCTTGCAAGAGAATAGGTTGGCCGGATATTAAGGCACCAAGTGGAAGACGAAAGTTTAGCAAAATGTAGTAAGTTAATTTGAACAATTTATTAGGTAATGCTTCTGATGAGTGATCGACCAAGCACAAAAAAAACTGAAAACATTCATCAAGAACACTGGCCTACAAATAAAAAAATGTGACACGTGTTGGGGCAGTTAAACACACACGCCCGGGCGTGTGTGTTTAACTGATGAAAGGAACTGAGACTACACATGGAAGCAAGCTTTTAGTTTGAAACCTTAGGGACCACTTTTTTGAGTCAATGTCGCAACGAGGAAGTGTTTTAATGCATTTGCTTACAGTAGCAGAGTATAAAATTCAAACATGGTAAATGTACAATTTTAAAGGATTTGGTTGCATTAACAGACAGGTATAACACCTGTTTGGTTACACCGTTCTATAAAAACCCTGAGATATACCATACTTTCGGCAGTTAGCAGTGAACATGTAAAACAATACACTGCACTGTAGCATGAGTTGTGGTTATTTACATCCTTAACTGGCGCACTAATAATGAAATGTCCCCATTTTCCTTCCTATTAGTGTAAATAGAACAAGCGTGGTTGTGTTACCAACAATACTCTGAGGTACGAGGGCGGCGCGGTGGCGCAGTGGTTAGCGCTGACGCCTCACAGCAAGAAGGTCCCGGGTTCGAGTCTCTCGGCTCCGGTGCCTTTCTGTGTGGAGTTTGCATGCTCTCCCCGTGTCCGCGTGGGTTTTCGCCGGGTACTCCGGTTTCCTCCCACAGTCCAAAAGCATGCTCCTGGATAGGTTGATTGGCTCGCAGACTAAAATTGTCCCGCAATGCCCGGCGATGGACCGGCGTCCCGTCGTCGGGTGTATTCCTGCCTTACGCCCTGTGTTTCCGGGATAGGCTCCGGCTTCACCGTGACCCTATATAGGATTAAGCGGTTTCAGATAATGAGATGAGATGAGACTCTGAGGTACGTATGTACGCAACCGATTACAATGTAAAACATAATTATGGTAAACCCCATGCTCCTGCCAATCATTAACCTCTTTGCTGCTTATACGGATTATTAATTACATCGGAGTACTGTGAGACTGATGGCTTTGGGAAGCTGATGATCATGATGAACTTAAACCCATAACGTAATTGAAGACACTACCATGCACACAATACTGGTGCGTTGTACATTCATGCTGGACATGACCATTTGGTCGTGCGTTACAACACACAAGCAATGGCAACTTGTTGAAGCAGTTGAAACTGACATCAGAATATACGGACAAGGGCATTCTTTCCTTGCATATACTACCCCTCACATTGTTATCTCACGTTTCCCCCAGCCACACTTCTACCGTCCAAACACGGCCTCTCTGAAGGCACTCACCTTTCTGAAAAGCCAACTTGCTGGGCGGTCTCGCAATCCGCACGCTAACTCCACGTTGCTGTGGCTGTGAGCAGACGAACGTCTGACGGGCGCCGGAGGAATGTCGACGCTTTAGCAGCCGTGAGCACCGCCTACGGACGGAAAGGGGGTGGCTCTCAACTGATTGTTTATATCAGTTAAGGATACTCCAACGATAACAAGAACTAGGAAAGACGTGGCGAAAAAGGTTCGCCCTTGGAAATACCCTTTTTTCCCCCTGACTGGTGTGTTTGCAACACGAGCCAGTCCAGCCTTGCTTCCGTTTTTTACAGGAAATACCCAACCGCTTTACTCTTCTTTGGTCGCCTTAAATTCATACGTATTTCTCTCGTCTCATTGTCAGAAAGCGCTTTAGTCCTGTACAGGGTCGCGGTGAACCGGAGCCTATCCCGGCAGACACAGGGCGCAAGGCAGGGATATACCCACGATGGGACGCCAGTCCATCACAACACCTCAGGCAACTTGGTCTGCAAGCCAATTAATCTATGCAGCAGCATGTTTTTTTGGACTGTGGGAGGAAACCGGAGTGCCCGGCGAAAACCCACGCGGACACGGGGAGAGAACATGCAAACTCCACACAGAAAGGCACCTGAGCCGAGAGATTCGAACCCGGGAGCTTCTTGCTGTGAGGGGGCAGCGCTACCCACTGGGCTGCCGTGCCGCCCCATACGTGTTTGCAGTTTGTCAAAATTAAGTGCTTACATTTTTACACTTTTTCCAACTTAGGGTTTGAGTTACGTTTACCGAGATGTGAAAGTGCAGCTCATGAATATTCTACCCCAATAATAATCAATATACTATTAATAATAATTGCACTTCTAGAGCGCCTTTCACCCAAGGGTCCCAAAGAGCTGCACAGAGCATTGGAAAGAACGGCATGTCGGCAACAACAACAACATAAGAACAGCAATTCAACAATAGCGTTTTTTTTATTTCGCACAGACACCCCGTGGTCAGTCAGTTTTAATATAAATTGGAAGGAACCGTTGAGCTATATAGCTGTTTGTAACAGTTGTCCAGCGGGGTAGGGTAAGCAAGGCTGCGTGAGAGAGAGATATGCAGAGAGAGAGATATGCAGAGAGAGATATGCAGAGACGGAGATGGGGACCGGGATAGAGAGTTGAGGGATGAGGAGGCTGTGACAGAGACAGGGAGGCACATGCAGACAAAGCAGAGTCGGTGGGGAAGGCGGCCGCCTTTTTTGACGTGCGAGGAGCCAGCGCAGAAACGGACCTGATGAGCGGCAGAGAATAAAGTTTGCCTACGTCACCCATCGTGTGTATGGTAACCGTCGCTGGTCAGTGTGGCGAGCGTCGGCGCGATATGAAACCTAACGACAGTGATGAGAGCGGAGAAGTGTGTGCGTGTGCGTGAGAGTGTAGGGATCGCTGGCCCAGCGGTGAGCATGCTGGGCTACGAATCCCGTTCACCAGTGATGATTTTCTGAACCGGTGTCTGGGCCTCCCCTAGGTCGACTCAGCCCCAAATGAGTGCCGAGTGCAGTGTGTAAACATTGCCACGAGGGAGACAACGGTGGCAGACCGTATTGCTGGTCATCCACCTAGTGTGCCGTGTCGACCTTCATAGGCACTGCTCGCTAATGGCACTTGACCCTACAGTCTATAGAGGCTACACGGTCGATCTTTGTCTTTGTGACAAAGAGTGTGGTGGTTAGCGCGCTGCGTGTGTGTGGGGAACAGTGGCGCAGCGGTTAACTCACTTCGTGTGTCTGGGGGAGCGGTGGCGCGGCAGTTAGCTCACTGCGTGTGTATGGCAAGCTGTGACGTAGTAGTTAACAACACACTGTCTCATCTCATTATCTCTCATCTCATCTCATTATCTCATCTCATCTCATTATCTGAAACCGCTTAATCCTATATAGGGTCACGGTGAGCCGGAGCCTATCCC
>JAZEWT010000007.1:6888984-6903949 GCA_036362905.1 Mordacia mordax | reverse complement strand
CGTCACCGGAGGCAGATGGCTCTGCACCTCATTGGTGGAGAGCGACTTTTAAGATCACGCGGGCGCTCACGAGCCAATCGTGAGCGAGGAAAGCGCCCCGTGCTGGTCGCGATGTCACTCGGTTCACTTGGCGCGCCGAGGAAGCTGCGTGGGTGCCGAGCGCAGGTAACGCGGCGCGAGCACCGCCTCGCTTCGGTTCGTGGGACGCACGCAGTCGGTCGCGCGTTGGCCGTTCCCGGTCGCGCGCAAGGTTTTGGTGGTTTCTGTGCCGACTCCGTGTTGGGTCCGTGTTGTCGTCCGTTTAAAAACGCGAGCCAACGCGTTACACTGCCATGGCGGATTGTTCCGATTGCCTACGCTTCGCATGTATAGCAATGTTGGCAGTTAACGTTGCTCAACCAGCTTGAGTTTACGCTGACGTTTTACCCTCTCATTGCGCCCCGTTTTAACAAGGCGATCGTGAATGTACTGAAAGCATCGTCGAAATCAACCACGGAAACAATGTCGCCAATATGCGTACAATGTAGTCCATTGAACACGTATCGCACGCTCTTGCGAGTGAATCCTGCAGCGCTAGTTTTTTGACCTTGCTATAACTTGGAACACGCTTTAGGACGGGCGCGTGCTTACTGTTTTATGCGACGACTCGTTTTATTATATTTTAAAGGAAAACTTTTAAGCGGATTTTAAGCCCCGCGAACAAGATGGACGGGGTCCGCAAGATGGAGGCGCGCGTTAGAATCCGTAGCGCGGATTGGTGCAGCGCGTCTTCCTCGGGCCTGGTCGCTGCTTGCCATTGGCCAGCCGAGTCCCACGTGGCACACTCGTAGCCAATGGAGCCGGTTGTTTTTCGCCCTGATGCCCATGCGAGCTAGGGAATGTAAAGAGACGCGTTGGTGGAACACGCTGGCTCCGTCGTATTTTGCAGATTTAATCATTACGTCGTGCCACGTTAAAACCAAGCATTGTCTGCCCCGGCAACAGCAGTAGAACCCAGATGTTCTATTAGGGGTTTTGTAAAACAAGTCGGCCATGAATTGGCACCGCGCTGCCGGGAACAGTGGGTTAAGGCATTGTGTGGCCAGGGGTCACAGGGCAGCGCAGACCAATGCGACGCAGCAAAACTGAACGCTCGTTGTACCGATGGATATTGGTGTCATTCAAATAGTGATTTGCTAAATTAGCTTCTTTGCATAAGTGGGTGCCCACAGTTTGAAAAACATGCTGCTGCATAGGTTAATTGGCCTGCAGACTAGATTGCCCGCAGTGCCCGGTGATGGACTGGCGTCCCATCGTAGGTATACCCTGCCTTGCACCCTGTGCTGGAATAGGCTCCGACTCACCGCGACCCTGTACAGGACTAAGCGGTTTCTGACAAGGAGATGAGAAAAGTGGGTTAGCAAACTATATTTGGTGATCGCAAAGCATTTGTTTTAAACGGATTTTCCTCCACAGCATATATTCACTACGTGTATGCTATTAAGCCCTCTGGGCACTAGTATAATTAACTGCATTGTGCCACAGGGCAGCGAGCACGGGCAACCCACGTATGAAAGTAAATGTCAAGAGTTGTCAGCATTACAGTCAGCGCGAATCACATTTTGCGTGTTAATGTGCGTACAATTTATCAAAACATGCTGGCGTAAGTGACCCTACAAGCCAGTAAGCCATGCGTACTTGACGCACGCCTACTCCCACCCTCTCTGGGTAGTCGTAACATAACGATCAGTTCTCTTCGCCTTTGACTATACTGCTCTATTTAGAAATTAACGCAGTCCAGTAGCATAACGTTACGTAGACAATAGATTGGAGGATATACTGACATGATGTACCAATGTGTACAGGGTTGATGTGAAAACATTGGCGTTACTGTAGCTGTGCAGCATATGATTTGTTGGCAGCTAACTTTGCTTGTTTTCTTTACAGGATTTTCTGAGTTGTTTGTTGTGCAGGTAGAGAGAGCTAAACATGAGTTCATCCAGTCGAGTTTTCATTGCTCGTCTGGGGCCACATGTCAGGACCAAAGATGTGGAGAAGTTTTTCAAGGGATACGGAAAGATCCGAGATATTGACATCAAAGCAGGATTTGGTTTTGTGGTGAGTAGACTGCATAGTTATGCAACTTTAACAGTTGTAGCATTTATTTTCTTACTTACAGACGGCAAACAAAGCTTCCTGTTTGCATATTTTGCCACAAGTATGTATGGCTTTTGCAAACTAGACACATTGTGAAATGTGTCCATTATGGTGTTTTAAGATCTTACACCTGTATAATTGCCAGAAATGGTTAAAACCTGTTCTGCTTGACACAATCCCTGCATAACACCTCATGAGGAGGGTAATCAGACATCGTTTGCCCCCTTGTGTCTGAACAACTCATTTAACTCGAAACACCGGGTTGGATAGCGTGTAAACCCAGCCCTCCATTGTGTCCCCTGCACACCTGATCGCGTGGTACCAGTCGTTCGATCTGCCCGCCCAGGTTTGGCGCAGGTGCCTGATGATGCTGAATGTAATTATCAGCGAAACGTCGTGTGTATCTTTTTTGTAAAATATTGTTGGGTCGCTTTTCAACACACCGGTGTGCTGAGATAGTAAAGGAATTGGCGCATTTTCTGTTTACGTGACAACCCCTTACTGATTGGCCGTGTCGGGTGGTGGAGCGTTAAACGACACTTTTATAATTTTCCACATGACCTGATCCAAAAATGAGTTTCATCCATAATCTTTGGTTACCCATTTAATATACATATTGTGTTGAATTACGTGCCATATACGTGAATGTTTTGCATCAAAAATCTGAAATGTGCACTTGTGTTTTACAGGAATTTGATGATTACAGAGATGCTGATGATGCAGTCAGTGATTTGAATGGCAGGGAGCTAAATAATGAAAGGTTTGTTTATTGCACATTATTGTAAATCGATATTTACACCATACAACATCTTAGTCTTATGATGTGACACTGCATTTCTTGTGCTGAAAATGTTTAATGCCAGGCATTCTGTAACAATTATATCATGGTGCAGTGGCCTCTACATGTTTAAGTGCTCTGTTTTTGATGGAGGACGTTGACCCCTTACTAATGCCTTGTTGCTAAAAACTCGAGACAAGCAAAAACTGCTTGTTTCAGATTAGAAAGTGAACTTTGTTTTATTGAGTTATTGACTTATAATGACATCTTAATTGATGACATCACAACCTCTTATATAAAAAAAAGGTCTAATGCCGGAGTACACTCCTAAAGCTGTGCGTTTCAAATTGGTGCGAGTTCCTAATAATGCTGATTGTAATTATCAGCGAAATGTCGTATTTCAATGTAAATGCTATGGGTTTGCTCTCCAATGCAGCAGGTTGCTAAGACAGTGAAGAATTGGCACATTCTGTTAACATGACAAAACCTTACTAATTGGCTGTCTGGTGGAGGAAGGTTTACAGCAAATTTTTGCGTGACCGAACCCCAAAAATTGATTTTATGGATAACATTACCTGTAGTCTTCCATACAGCTAATGTATTTCGAATGCGTTAGTGCATTTTATAGTTACGAACTTGTTGTATTGGTAGAATGACGGTGGAGCACGCCCGCGCCCCACGGGCCCGCGGAGATCGAATGGACACATTCGTGCGTCGCCCATCGGGCCCTCCGCCCACCTTCCGCCCTCGTGGTGGAGGAGGAGGAGGAGGTGGTGGTGGAGGTGCCCCGTCATCCAGCTCCGCCAGGTAATGACCTCAACAATGGTATTGTTGGTAAGTCTCCATTTTTCTGATCCATGTCATTGGGTAATATGTGCGAACTTGGGTGCACCTGCAATGTGGAATTTTTCCAATATCACCCACATCCTGCTCTTGGTTTGTACACATTTAAACCTAATCACCGCCGAACAGTAAGCATGCATATTAAGTTCTCATCTCATTGTCAGAACTGCTTAATCCTGCACAGGGTCGCGGTGAGCCGGAGCCTATCCCGGCAAACGGCTCAAGTCAGGGATATACCGACGATGGGACGCCAGTCCATCACCGGGCACTGTGGGCAATTTAGTCTGCAAGCCAATTAACCTATGCAATAGCATGTTTTTTGGACTGTGGGAGGAAACCGGAGAGCCCGGCGAAAACCCACGTGGACACAGGGAGAGAACTCACAAACTCCAACAGAAAGGCACCCGAGCCGAGATTCGAATCCGGGATCTTCTTGCTGTGAGGCGACAGCACTACCCACTGGGCCACCGTGCCGCCCACATTTTAAATTTTGTTTTACAATTGTACTTTGAGTTCTTCCAAAAGCTGCTCTTTTGGGATAGCCGTGTCGATTGCTCCTCCTCTCTCCTTTGCGAAATTTCGCCTTCCACATTGGAAGCATCCTCAATTTGTCCCTCCACCTGTTCTGGCTCGTTGACCCCATCAATAAGTACATTTTAAAGTTGTGTCGAAACAGATATTGCAGATTTGTGATTTTGTTTTATCTTTCAGTGCTGGCGGTAGATATGGACCTCCGAGCAGAACTGACCATCGCCTCGTTGTCGAGAACCTGTCTTCTACTGTCAGTTGGCAGGTATAACTAAATTATGAATGTTTCTTTTGACTTAATAAATGTTTAAATCTAAAATATACTGTCTGATGTAAAAATGAACGTTTTGTTATATTTTAATGATTGCTTTTAAAATGAAAAACCTGAAATGTTTTCTAATATTTATGTTTAAATGCCTTAAGTAATGTTTTCTAAAGCTTTTCACATTTTTAATGACATGTATTTGTAACCAATGTTTTATAACCCCTTTACCTAGCAGCCTCGCTCTGCATGGCTGCGATAATTTGCAGGTTTATCGCTAAAATGTGTTGGATCCACCGAGCAAGGGTCGTGCGGGTCGTTGGTTTCACCACGTCGCAGTCACGGGGTTGGTCCGATCAGGGTCTTCAGAGGTCCACAAATTGCTCCTAGAGTCGGAAGGCGTCCCCTGCAGCGGAGAGGATCGTGCCTAGCGTTACTGGAGTCGAGGGGCCTTTGCCTGGGTCTGCTCGATGCGGTTCGAGAGGGTTTCTGGCTCCTTCCTGGCATTCCGGCCGGCGGTAACGGGCAGAGTAACGAACGCTTCATCCGGCGAGGCGGCGTCCCTGAGGAACAAAGTCCCTCTCCCGCGGGCGAAAGTGCGTGTCCTCGGTCGAAGGGTCCTTCGTGTCATACGTGCTCGTGTCAGGCTAGTGGTGATCCGTTGGTCATCCGGAGCCTCTTTGTGGTCCTGGCTGGGTATGAGATCCACATATAATGATTTTTTTATTTAACTTATTGCTCTCATACAAAATAACAATTACATTTTTATGTAATTTTTGTGCAATCACTAAAATGCTGAAACACATTTTCTCTTTGATAAATGTGATTTTGATAATGGCAATTGTTTGACAGTGCACAATACAGAGAATTTCAACACTTCTCTGGTGTCATTGCAGGATTTGAAGGACTACATGAGGCAGGCTGGTGAGGTCACCTTTGCTGATGCTCACAGGATTCACCAAAATGTTGGGTAAGTGGTTGGAGACTGACAATATAGTGAGATTTTTATAGCATCTTGGCATAATACTGGCAATCATTAACAATATCCACTTAATCCTGTACAGAGGCTTCGGACTCCCGCGACCATCTCGGCAGAGAAAGGGCAGAAGGCGGGCGATGCCCAGAATATGATGCCAGTGCGTCGCAGGGTATAGTTTTGTGGGGCAATTTATTCCGCAGGCCAATTAACCAAAGCAGCAGCGTGTCTTTGGACGGAAGGATGAAAATGGAGTACGTGGCAAAAAACCCACAAGGACACAACACAAACTCCACACAAGCACCAGAGCCGGGAATCAAACCCGGGAACTTATTGCTGTGAGGCGACAGTGCTATCCACTGCACCACCGTGCAGCCCTACACAATTACAGTTTTGTTATATTTTTATTGCCTGTCTACAGAGTGGTAGAATTTGCTACCAGAAATGACATGAAGAATGCTATTGACAAGCTTAATGGAAAGGAGATTAATGGAAGAAAAATTAAGCTTGTCGAAGAAAACAAACGCAAGAAGTACGTGTTGAACCCTACATTTTTCAAAACATCGCTGTTCAGATAAACTTAACAGCGCGATTATGTTAAATGTGCATGTGCAGTCGGTGCCCATCAAGTGACACTTGTGTTTGTGCGATGACCCTTCTGCAGTTCTCGTAGCCGCTCCCGCTCAAGCAGGTCTTCGCATTCGGATAGCCGCTCCCGGTCCCGTTCCCGCAGCTCCTCGCGCTCCCGCAGCCCCCGAGCATCCCGGCACTCTCCACCCACCCGCCGCTCTCGGAGCCCCCAGCCGGCCAAGCGCTCGAACAGCCCTGCGCCGAAGCGGGGCAGTGGCAGCAGATCGCCCTCCGACTTGGGGAACAATAAGCCGAAAAATGCTGCGACTGCGCCATTGCGTTCCCGCTCGGCTAGCAGTGGAGAGTAGGGTTTTCCTCCAGTGTGTTGAGGACAGGCTTGCTTATATAAGTAATGTACATTTAAGATCTGTATTCTACGCACTATGTTTAAACTGTGTTCACGCTAGACAGACAGTATCCAGCTTTATCAAAGCGTGCAGCTAATTTCAGCCCCTCAACTCAACAATGGAACAGGAGATGTCAACTGTTTTTCAACTTTATACTTAAAAGTAAGTAGGCCTGCTATTTGGTCAAGCTTCATATTAAGTTAAAATGTAAAGTATAGTAAATTTCTTCTAAATTGTTGGGTAATAAGTTTTGCGAAGAGCTGTCATTTGCTACATGAATGGTGACGTGTACAGTATGTTTTGTTTAGGTATAATTTTCCGATGTGAATATGCCAGTAGATCTTATTTCTCTGCCTGTTGACGTGTGAAGGTGGATGCGTTTGCATCGCATGCACATAACTGCTTGTTTTGTGGTATGGCACACGTAGTGCAAGGTTGTGTGTATAGTCTCCATTAATAAATAAAAGTGCATGCGTGAACTGTACAAAGTAAAGCTGCCTTGGTCCTGTTAATGATGACGTCTTGCAGTTTTCTAATTTTGGTTTATAAAATTGTTAATAAAGTCAACTACATTCCTTTTAATGCATTCTGTCACATGAGTGGGAAACATACATCGAACAAAAGTTATTTTGTGGACTAATATTAATGATTTACAATTGGTGCTGCATAAAATGTATCCGCAGTAACAGCTAATGAATTATTTGTGCTATCACTTCGTGAGTAAAGGAAAACCATAGAGTGGTTCAGCAGGGCAGGACCCCCCCCCCCCAAATGTGCACAATCGTGTCATTTGGGTATGTCCAGATTCAGTGTTCCTGTTGATAATGTCACAACTGCAGAGTATGCCATTCAGTTGTAGGCTGTTCTTTCGGCTCGGCTGATCGCATGGTCATCCAGCAGTGCTTGAGAAACATTTGACCGTCGGCTAGAGGCTGCTGTAAAGGTCTGTTTTCATAATATGCGAGCGTGTAGCTACTCACTGGACCACTGCCAAGTGTTAATGGGTTACGTGAGTAAGGTTGCAAGACCTTTGGAGAGTATATAATGTGAAAGAATCCAAAAGCGGATGCAAGGAAGGTTTAATATTTCTGTATAAATAAAACCGTGCAAGTAATGTAGGTTTTCACGGCTCGATGCATGATGATTGCTTCGAAGAGCTGCTCTCTCGGGACAGACGCGGCTGTCTACCAGCTGCTCTCTCGGGACACGCGGCTGTCCCGAGAGCAGCTTTTCGAATCAATCATTAGGAGTCCAAGTACTCATAAAAGGTTAAAGGAAGCAACAAGTGTAGCTCACGGGAACAGTATTGAGGTTGACGTGATGTGAGCCGTTCAACACTTCTGTCATGCGTGTTTAGTTCTGCACAAAAGGACTGTGTTTCAAGCCTTATCGTGTTTTTATACCTACCGATTAGATTGCTTGGCGCAGGAGCACAGCATAACTTTTCTCGGAAATATGTTAACATTGAGTTATTGTCTAATCTAATCTGTTGATTCTTTCTGCTGATGAGACTTTTGTAACGGTGTTTGAAAAGACCTAAATTCAACCTACACATACCGTATGCAGCGTCAGCAGTCCAACAACACCCATCGTCGGAATGTAGAATTTCCTATATCTTTCCCATAGCTGCTCAGAAAAGTTAAATCCGCTCCTTTGTTCAATTAAGCATTAAACACACCACATGATGTTTGCATACATAATTTTTACACATCACCATAATCCACGATTGATGCAAGTTCGCCCATATTCTACAAGGTAAGATATATATAATCTATTGTTGAGTCTAATTGACACGTATATTATCGGTGTTAGGGCGGCACGGTGGCCCAGTGGGTAGCGCTGTCGCCTCACAGCAAGAAGGTCCCGGGTTCGAATCTCGGTTCGGGTGCCTTTCTGTGTGGAGTTTGCATGTTCTCCCCGTGTCCGCGTGGGTTTTTGCCGGGCACTCCCGTTTCCTCCCACAGTCCAAAAAAATATGCTGCTACATAGGTTAATTGGTTTGCAGACTAAATTGTCCGCAGTGCCCGGTGATGGACTGGCTGGCATCCCATCGTGGGTATATCCATGCCTTATGCCCTGTGTCTGCCTGGATAAGCTCCGGCTCACCGCGACCCTGTTCAGGACTAAGCCGTTGCGATAATGAGATTGTCGGTGTTTTTATTTAATCTGTACCACCCCTACCTACATCATCCCAGATAATTGGGAGTTGATTGTACATTACAAACCTTTGTACACGTATTACATCTATAACTAAATAGCAGTCACGCGTTCATCAGTCATTTTAACATCTTACCATTTGGTCGTTGTTTCTTAAGCGTGAGGAGTAAATAAAAACATGCATCAGTGAGCAGTATCTTGCTGCAATTATTTCAATAGGCGTAAGATTCGCTATGTAAATATATATATAAATGTTTATTATTATTACTACTACAGCAGAACAATACCTAGTGAGCTTGCAAGCTCTTTACGGGATTCCTGTGACAACAAAGACGCGAGTTGCAAAAAAAGAATAATATGAAAATAAATGAACCTCTCACCTGACGTCATGCTACACTATGGATATAATCTCATCTCATTATCTGAAACCGCTTCATCCTATATAGGGTCACGGTGAGCCGGAGCCTATCCCGGCAGACACAGGGCGCAAGGCAGGAATACACCCGACGACGGGACGCCTGTCCATCGCGGGACAATTTTAGTCTGCGAGCCAATCAACCTATCCAGGAGCATGCTTTTGGACTGTGGGAGGAAACTGGAGTACCCGGCGAAAACCCACGCGGACACGGGGAGAGCATGCAAACTCCACACAGAAAGGCACCTAAGCCGAGAGATTCGAACCCGGGACCTTCTTGCTGTGAGGCGTCAGCGCTAACCACTGGGCCACCGCGCCGCCCTGACATCATCTATTGCTATATTTAAATGTATGATTTAGATGAAGCGCAACTAAAACGATCGTAAACGTATTATTCAAGAAGGTCCCGGGTTCGAATCTCGGCTCGGGTGCCTTTCTGTGTGGAGTTTGCATGCTCTCCCCGTGTCCGCGTGGGTTTTCGCCGGGTACTCCGGTTTCTTCCCACAGTCCAAAAGCATGCTCCTGGATAGGTTGATTGGCTCGCAGACTAAAATTGTCCCGCAATGCCCGGCGATGGACTGGCGTCCCGTCGTCGGGTGTATTCCTGCCTTACGCCCTGTGTTTCCGGGATAGGCTCCGGCTCACCGTGACCCTATATAGGATTAAGCGGTTTCAGATAATGAGATGAGATGAGACGTATTATTATTCATTATTATTTCGCAGGTACCCTTATGCAGGGTGACTTGCATCATAATACAAATACACGTAATAAATAAATACAAAATAAATACTATCAGTTGCCCAAGATTGCTGTTGTTAGACCTGTAAAATAATGGTTGTATAGATGTGTCTTGAGCAATTTCCGAAATTGCATGACTCTGTGGTCCTGACATCTATTGGGATTTCATTCCACCATTATGGATCTCGGGTAGCGAAGCTGCTAGCTTTGGAATTTGGACAGGGGAAATGTGGAGCGATTCGAAGACCAGAATTTGCCAAACGGAGAGAACGAGAGGGCAAGATAGTGGAGCAGAGATAAGATGCAGCAAATAGGTGAAGACAGCGATGGGTAAGAACCCAAATAAAATAAATGGTGCGAGCAATGAGATTTGTTGCTTTTTTTGTTAGAATGTTCTGAAGTGCGATGTTTTGAAGTCTGGGAAACTGAAAATGTACGAGTGGACATGCGGACGTTAGCCTGGGTACGCATCCTTTTGCACAGAATTTGCACATTTTTCCAGCTGCTAGAATTAACGCTGCTTTAGTTATTACTTGGTTTTCATGTAAAATTAGATACACTTTATTGTCATCCCATTCGTATACAATTAGAGCATACAGAGGAACGAAATTATGTTTCTCGTGGTCCCTAGAGCAAAAAAACCCACAATGCTGAAGACACATACAGCAGGGCAGGGCAAAACACGACGGCGACATTTTTAAAAATACAAAAATGCACCGTTTTTTTTTGGCTTGATGAAAAAAATAACGAATTTAATTCGCATTTGTCAGCTTTTTTTCTTTCGTCATTAATTTTCCATATCCCAACTTAAACCCTTGCTTTAATAATAATAATAATTGCACTTCTAGAGTGCTTTTCACCGGAGGTACACAAAGCGCTGCATGAAGCTGTAGAGAGCACGGCAGGCTTGTGTAATTTATTTGTGAATATAATGAGAATGAGCGTGGCACTAATAATATTCAAAGCAATGTGATAGTGTGCGACAGTTCCTCTTGGAGAGCCGATTAATGAAGAGTACATTGAACATTATAATTGCAATTCGAGAGTGTTTTTCACTCGAGGGACACAAAGCGCTGCACAGCTGTAAAGAGAACAGCATGTCAATAATAACATACGGCGATGGACTGGCGTCCCGTCGTCGGGTGTATTCCTGCCTTACGCCCTGTGTTTCCGGGATAGGCTCCGGCTCACCGTGACCTTATATAGGATTAAGCGGTTTCAGATAATGAGATGAGAAGAATAACATATGAATTGCATATCAGCAACAATAACATTTTTTTTTTTAAATCTGAGCTGTGGAGAGAATGACATAACAACATCATCATAGTAGATCATCTCATCTCATCTCATTATCTGAAACCGCTTAATCCTATATAGGGTCACGGTGAAGCCGGAGCCTATCCCGGAAACACAGGGCGTAAGGCAGGAATACACCCGACGACGGGACGCCGGTCCATCGCCGGGCATAGTAGATCACATAAAAGTAAAATAATGGCTATAAGTCAAGGAATATAAAATACCACTTTAAATAATTGTTAAACAAATGAAGGAATAAGTGTTCCTGAGCATGACCGAATGTTGTCCTTTAACGTACTAACAAAAGTTATGATAATTAAAACATAGCACGACTGAGTCGATATTTTGAATGCACGAACACGTAAAACATACATTTCAATACAAATGCCTATATTATTTAAAGGAAATAACTAAATGGATGGAATACAGACCAGCTTTCGTGTAAGCCTGCAGCTCGTGAGCGCTGCTTGTATTTTGTCAAAAAGACCCTGAGAAGAGTTTTTGTGGGAGAGGACAAAGTGGAAGTCAAGAGGCCAGCACACGTCAGGCAGCTGGCAAGAGACGCACAAACAGCCCCTTGTTATGATGTTATCGTGGTTGCATTGTGTTCTTTTTTTACAGCCCTCTCTTCCCCATGGGGTTCTTGACATAAAAAGTCGTGCGAGTGTGACCGAGCTGCTGTGCATCCTTATCCTATTGTGAAAATTGTCTGCGAACTTTAGCCCTCTAACAATGCACCACCAGAATTCTAAATTGTGTTCGATATCGGCATTCCACCTCAGACATGATTCCGAGCACTCGAAATAAAAATGCCGAGCGGCTTTGCTTATTAAAAGGGAGCATTCTGCATCGTGCATTGTGCTCAGGACTTTGATTTGACCCAAGTTTCAATAAGTGCATCTATCTGTCAATTGCAGTTTATAACCGCAAACACGTATTATAGTGTTGTATGGACTATATTATGCAATGAAACGAATATGAATATAATTATGTAGGTTTTCATGGCTCGATGCATGACGATTGCTTTCAAAAGCTGCTCTTTCGGGATAGTCGCATCGATCGGAGAGAGGAGGAGCGATAGACACGGCTATCCAGAAAGGGCAGCTTTTGGAGCAATCGTCACGAATATGAATACTTTGTATGCTTTTTTTTTACATCCCCTTTGCCAAGCCAGTGTCTTTTGATGAAGGTGTGGTGCTGCGAGCAGTATACGGACTTGGCAACATTGCTTCCAGATCCGTGAGGAGTGGATTTGGCAAGCCTTTGTTCGAAGGTCAAGAGGAATGGGAACATTTTTAAAATGCAAATGGCAAATAGGCTTTTTCAGCGCACACGGTGGGGGGAAGGGAGCCACACCAGCAGAGGGGACAGATGTGCGGAAAAACGGGAATAACGATGGTGTGGTCGCACAGTGTCAGCGGAGACTGCAGGGGAGCTTTTGCACTTGTGAAGGAGCTTGTCAGTTGACACTGAGTAAATAAACGGATCGGGTCCTGGAGCATCGTGTGGACTCTGGTATTGCGTGTGCGTCAACGTGGTAGTGCAGTAGATAGAACACCGCGTGTACGACTCTGTGGTGCAGCAGTTTGTGCAGCGTGGGTTCGAGGCGATAACGCGATGTGTGAGTGAGTGAGTGGTCCCTGCGACGGGAAGGAGTGCTGTGTGTGAGTGGGCATGGGCGATGAGCGAGACGATGCTCTTAAGTAAATGGAGCTGGTCATCACGTGATCAGCACACACTGAGCAGCCAGGGGTGTCAGAGCCAGAGGAGTCTGAAGTGCAGCTTCAGGCATGATGTGGCAGAGCCAGCAGGCCAGCCCATGGGTTAATGGGCTGAGGAGCTAATGGTCTGCTCGCCACGGGCATGCTCAGGGACGGCTGGGGGGGGGACCCACTTCGCCCTGGGGGGGAGCCCGTGTGCTACGACTTCGGTGGATGCCTGAGTTGTGGTCGCATCAGAGTCGGGTGGCAGAGCTTAGGTGCCGCCGGGCATCATGCCAAAGGTTGTGGATTCCACGCGACAGAGTGCAGGTGGTGCAGGGCATATAAGGGGGTCTCTGCGCTGATGTGAAGCAGAAGTTGGCGATAATAGCCCAGGAGGGGTAAAAGAGGCGGCAGAGGCCGTGTGGCCGAGACGGGGGCTGTGGCAGCCCCCGGTGTGTCTCTGGAGTCTGGTTTCTGCTGGCAGAGCTTGCCTCGATGACTGCCCAGGGTACCCGGAACGGGCTTAGCTGCCGGGGAGGAAACTGTGGTGCCAAGCTCTGCCGCGGTGCCAGGCTAGGTGCACCCGGACACCCACACCCAGCGATCGGGCCGAGAGGAGGGTCACGATGTCATGGGGTGAGGAGGGGGGGGGGTCACGCATGATGAACGGTTACGGGTTCCGCACGGTGCCAGGCTAGATGCACCTTGGCACACACGCCCAGGGTTTGAGCTGGGAGAGAGAGAGCTGTAATATGAATAGCTGAGATAATGGGTCATGGGGTGCTGTCACTGATGGACAGTCGAGGGGGGTCATAGAAAGTTCAGAAGGGAGAGTAAGGCATGGTGTGCGTGGTAAACAGGATGGACGAACCAGTTTGGGGTGGATGGATGAAGAATAGGCTGGCAAAGTGCGTGTTTAGAAATTACCTAGGCACCAGAGGAGAGGAATATATTAGGCGTAACCAGCATTGAGTTGTGGAGTTAATAAATGGAAGTTCGGCACACTGACGATGTTCACGATGTAGAGGGAGAAACAACGGGCAGAGTGGGACGTGACAGCGCGGATCGGCACTGATGTATTGGCATGTGAGAGAGAGTTTGGTTCGCGTACGCAGCGCAGCGTCGAGCTATTGTTAATAAAGTGAGTGCATATCGAGAAGCTCCCTGTCCTCGTCCTCTGCGCTGATGGTGAGGAAAAGTGCCAGCACGTCCTGCGATCGACGGTCGCGACGAGTGGTCTGCGTTGGAGACCAGACCCGACACCGGGGAACGATTAAAACGAATTCGACTACAATGACGGTGCATGAGGAATCGAATGGTAGTTATCGAGTTTGCAGTTGGCGCACTGGGTTGCGAACCTGGTAACCCCAGTTGGATTCCCGCTCAAAGCCACCGACATAAAAGATGATTTAATGAACTGATTGTGAGCCTCCTTTACGTGGACTCAGCCTCAAGATAGCCAGCCTCACAGTCAGCGTCGCTAGGCACCGGAGTCTCCACACACATCAGCAGGTCCGGGCTCCCTGGTGAGGGAACGTGGTGAGGAGACGCGGTCGAGAGGAGACGCGCTCTGTGCAGCGCTTTGTGACCCTCGAGTGAACAACGCTCTAATAATAATTGCATTTATAGAGCGCTGTTCACCTGAGGATCACAAAGCGCTGCACAGAGCTGTGGAGAGAACGACATGTCAACAACAACGACATTAGAACGGAAAATTGGCAACAATAACATTTTTTTTTCTCACAAATTTGAGCTGTGGTGAAAATGGCATGCCAACAACATCAGGACAGTTCAACTGAAAGTCAAATAGTAGCAATAAATTATAGGACATAAAATAAGCGGTAGAAAAATAATTATTCTTCAACAAACAAGGAAGGAGTAAATGTTTCCGAGCATACGCTAGAAGTGTAATTATTATTATTCATGAAGGAGTCATTCATGAAGGAGGCTGCTTATCTAATTTTTAAGAAAAGCAAAATATTTTTTTAAGGAAGGGGATATCAAATTGTTTTTCAGAATATATTTTCTAACCTAGATATGAATTATATTGCATTGAAACTGAAATAAAAAGTGAAACATCTCTGCCTTGCACCCTGTGTTTGCCGGGATAGGCTTCGGCTTACCGCAGCCCTGTACAGGATTAAGCGGTTCTGAC
>JAZEWT010000007.1:6875140-6888114 GCA_036362905.1 Mordacia mordax | reverse complement strand
GAACGCCAGGAATGCATTCACATTGATTAAATTCCACAACAGGAAGTAGCTGGCAACGCTTTAATTGGACCTATTTTTACCAAAAACAGTGCAGGGCGGCTTGGTAATGAAACCACTCCGACTGCTGTAAAATATCAACCACCATCACAGAGAATTAAAACGATTGGTGTGACTTGTTATCTGACTCATTAATATGGAAAATTATGAAGTAGTTAAGCAGGTGTGTCTTATGCATGTATCTATCTTTCCATTAAAAAAAAAACTTCAATGAAATCTTACACAACCCATTAGCCACACGGTTTTCTAGGCGATCATTATTTCCGCAAGGATTGATTCAGTACAAAAGTGCTCTAGAAGTGCGATTATCGTTATTACAAGCAAACTCTTGACTGTATTGGACATACAGTGAGTGTCCCAATAAAAAATCCAGGCAGCTTGGCTGAATCAATGGTGATGAATTGTCAGATGTTATAAGTAAGTACACTCTCTCTTCGATGTATAGCCTAGTGGAACATAACTCGCTGAACAGGATCTCAAAGGTTGTTTTGTGATATCTTTATACGTGGGCCATTCTGTAATATGAAGGTAGCAACCTGGAGTAGGCGATCCAAACATATATTGTCTCAAAAATAAACTATACATTTTATCTCCGCAAGCAATTTATTACATCTAAAACTATCAGGCTTTCATAAGAAATGCTGCACTACCTTGACAACATTGGACACTCTAAATTTAGCTTTTAGCACTGTGGCAAAGAAACGAAGCTGTTCCATTCTATTCCTAGACGTGTCAAACGCCTTTGACAAAGTACATCAAAATACTATTTTAAATAGACTCCGAAGCCTTTGATTCTTCAGTCATGCCGTTGGCTGGTTTAAAAGTTACCTTTCCCAAGCCATTTCCGTTGACAAAGTCAATATTATAAAGGGTGTACCGCAAGGTTCCACTCTTGGTCCATTACTATTCTCTCTACTAGCCAATGACCTGGGCACCTCACTTTTTCACTCCAATATCAATATTTTTGCAGATTACACTGCACTGTTAGTGGCTGGAGATTACTTGGAAGATGTAATTCGTAAGCTATAAGGCTCCTCTTACTCAAACTAGTCCGTAACGCCAATAAAATTAGATTTACTGTTTTTCTCGACAAAAACAACAACATCGAAATCGCCACCTTCATTATATAACTAGATAATTAACAAATTAAATACGTCGAGGAACACAAATACCTTGGCATTATATTATATTCAAAATAATATTCAGACCTCACATTGAATATTTATTAAAAGGTTAAAATTTAATTATGCTTTCTCAAGAGACATAAACATCACTTGGCATGAAGTTCCGCTTCGACTTGATAATGGCGACTATTCTACCACTGCTTGATTATTGTGACATTATCTATCAATTAGCATCTAATAATAATAATAAATTCCATTATTATATTAAATAAACTTAACCCACTTTATAATTTTCCTGTCAGATTTGCTTTGGATACCCCCGACACACCCTCATTGTGACTTGTACATAGCCTCAGGGTTATCGTATCTTATCAATAGTAGAAATATGCACTAGGACCTATACATACTTAAGGTTTTCTTTAATAAATCGGTTAAATAGTTAATGGATCTGTTGTCCATACAGACAAACATACCTATTCTTAGAAGCTCAACTTACTGTATGCTTAATGCTCCGAAATGCAAATCAAAATTTGAGGAAACTGCTTTGTGGCGGCTGCCTCTGACTTTTGGAACAATATTGCCATGAGATGAAGTTAATATCACTACCATCTTTGAGTTACCACAGATCCCATATGGTATAAAAATGTCGGTCCAGTTGTGTTTGCATAAATTGATTTGTCTTTTTGAAGGGTTGCATTTCCGCCTTCCTTTTATTGTGTTCTCAAAGTTAAAAATTTCCATGCCATTCATGCACTGTTTATGCACACGTTGGATACGATTGATCAGGTAGGCAGGGATGCCAGGGAGTAGTGCATTGCAATAGTCGATTCATGAAGAGATGAAGATGTGTATTAGCTTCTCAGCATCAGAGGGTGATAGGATGTTGTGCAGGTTGGTTATGTGTCTGAGATGGAAATAGGCCACCTTCGTCACCTTGTTGATGTGTGTCTCGAAGCTGAGTGAGGCATCAAGAGTCACTCCACTCCAGACTGCTTTGGCAACTTCAATGGTCTGGTCGTCAAGCATCATTGGGAAGGGTTCACCCTTGGACAATTGGAGTGGGGTTCCGACAAGCAAACCTCAGTTTTGTCGCTATTTACTTTTTGGAAATTTGAATTGAGCCAGGCCTTCACAATTGACAGTGACAGTGAGGGCGACATGCAAACGCATTGGTGGATGGCTTTGCGTGGATATAGATAATGTTTTTCGGCATAGCAATGATAGCTGAGATTCGGGCTATGCAGGATAATGCCAAGTGGTTGTATGTAGATGCTGAAGAGGAGTAGGTCGATGATTAAACCCTGAGGAACACCAGAGAAACAGGATGGATCTCTCAGTTACGCTTTCCAAGGCTGACAAACTGCTTCTGGTTGGAGAGGTAGGACCTCAGCAAGTGCAGGGCACAGCCAGAGACCCTTACACCGTCCAGTCGCCCAGTAAGGTAGGGTGGTCAATGGAATCAAAAGCAACGCTCAGGTCCAACAGGACAAGAATACTTGGCAATTCCTCATCAGCAGCGATGAGTAGGTCATTAACTACCAGAGCAGTTTCAATACTATGGCCGAATCTGAACCTGGATTGGAAGGGATCGAGGAGGTCATTGTTGAGGACGAGTTTCTGGAGTTACACGGCTATTGTTCTTTCAAGGACCTTAGAGAGCAATGGTAGATTTGGGATGGGGCGATTATTATCAGAGATGTTGTAATCAAGGCCAGGTTTTGTGAGCAGAGGGTTAACTGCGGCACATTTGAATAGTGGGGGAACGATGCCGAAGCGAAGTGAGTTATTGAAGATGAAGGTGGCAAGGGATTTTAAATTTGCCTGGATGTGTTTGGTTTAAAAGGGGTTCACGGAGCAGTTTGTAGGCCGTGATCTGGTAACGAATGAAGAGGCATCGGATTCTGTTAACTCGGAAAATTCCAGGAGTTTTGGGATCATGGTAGTGGAAGGAACATCCGTTGATGTTATGGTTGGTGAGACTGGGTAGAGATACGGTAGGCTTCGTTTTATTTCTGAGAAGACGTTGTTTTACACACCCGATGTAATCACGCAATTGTTTAAATATATATCCTTTATGGTGAATATATTCGGTTTGGAACATGGCATACCTTATAGCACGATGTTCCAGATACAATCATCTTGAGCCACAGTTGGCAAGGCACACTTGGAAACGACCTTGACAAGTAGTTTATTTAGCCTTTTACTTGACTCACTGTGTCTGAATACAATGCACTGGTAGGAACGAGATGGAACGGCAGCGGATACTTGTGTCTGTGAAGTGTTGTTGATATTGTTCAAACCTTTAAGCCACGAAGCACATGTGATAATCCATTCAAGTCAGCCATGGATTTTTGTTGCTTTTAAGTCTGAAGGAATATAGTACAAGTAAGTCAAAACTCTATGCCATCAACATATTTGCGATTAATGAACAACATTGCACTGATGGAGTAGGTTGATTTATCTCCAGCACTATTACTGGGGTAGTATGCTAAACTGCAGATATTCTTTCAGTAGTAGGAAAATTACATCTTGCTTTCAGAATAATAATGCTTGCTTATGTCTATTCTGACTCCTGAAATTATCATATGAATACTTTTTAAAGTGAGCATATCTCTGTTCATTTGTGTTGCCTAACAACAACTTCGAAACACAAGGATTAGAGCCAGAGAAAGTTCTTGCAACAATTTCTACGGCGATTGCTTTTGTTAACTTTTAAATTTAACTCGCAGCCTACATTTGAACTAAACTATGCCTTATTTACAAAGATACACAAGGGGAATGACTGCACTTTCTTTCATTTTAAACATATTGACAGCATTATTGTATACTGCAGCACGAGCCCAGGCCATCATTCGTCGATGTTGGGCATTACAAATGCTGACAAGGGCTCACGTTTTGTACCCATGTTTTTCCTAGATCTGCTCGCCAGTTTTGATGTGGTCTCCTTATTTACAAAAATACTCATCGAAGAAACCATCAAGATGATTGAAAAACAGTTTTACCGGAGGTTAGCAGAGCTGACGAAGGTAGCCTCTTTCCATCTCAGAAATTCAGCCAGACTGCGCAACATCCTGTCACCCGCTGATACTGAAAAGCTAATACACATTTTCAACTCCTCGCGAATTGATTACTACAATGCACTGCTCCCTGGCACCCCTGCCTACCTGAACAATCATCTCCAATGTGCGCAGAATGCGACTGCTAGAGTCCTCACTCGCACACCCATCCACAATCACATATCTCCAGTACTAATCTCTCTCCACTGGTTACCATTAAAATACAGGATTGAATTCAAGATCCTCCTTCTCACATACAAGGCTTTCACTGAACATCTATCTGAACAAGTCGCGGTATAACCCAAAATTATACAAATTAGAGAACTGGCTAGCTCATCGATGAAATCCATTTTTTTGGGTTAGGTCACGCAAAAAATTGTGTTGTAAACCCTCTACACCTGACAAGGCACGTGAACAGTACCTGCCAATTCTTCACTATCTCAGCACGCCGGTGCGTTGGAGAGCAAACTTACAGCGTTTAATTAAAAAATACGCCGTTTCACTGATGATTACAATCAGCATCATCAGGAACTCACGCCAACCTGGGCCTGCGCTGTACTTACCTCCTCGCCTCGCGCCATGAGGTTGGCTTCTACCTGGCTAACTGGAGCCGAACGCTGGTCTCCACCCTCGGCGCAACTTGAGTCCTGAGCATGAATTGTTGCTTACCGTCTCGCATTAGTGTCAGTCGGTTATATTCAAGCTGGAAGGAACCGTTGAGCTATGCAGTTGTTTTAATGGTTTTGCAGTGGGGAGGGTACACAACCTGCAACATCTCAGGACACCAGGGAGAATTTAGTCAGGACATTAATCTGAGTAGGCATATCTTTGGACTGTGTGAAGAAACCGGAGTACGCAGGGAAAACTCACGCGGACACGGGGAAAACACGCAAACTCCACAGAGACACCGGAGACGGGAATCGAACCCTGGTGCTTCTTGCTGTGAGGCAGCAGCGCTACTCACTGCGTCGTCGTGACGCCCTAACACGAGCAGCGATAACCCTTACATGAAACAGTGCCATTCTCGCGGCATAATTTTACTTTATAAGGCAGTGGTAATGACAAATGTACGTCTATCCTGAAATATTTAATAATAATCTTTGCATTTCTAAACCGCCTTTCACCCCCGTGTCACAAAGCAATGCACAATGCTATGGAGAGAACGGCATATCAACAACATCAGAATACATCAAATAAGTAAAAAAAAAATACTATAAATCAATGAAGGACCCCAAGATAACAATAAAATAATTGTTTAAACAACTAAATGAAGGAATAAGTGTTTCTGAGCAAGCACAGGTCAACAGCTCTCCGTCATCCAAGCACACATCATTGCACAAACACAGATATCACCCTGCGTGATGTGCATCACAAGTTGTGTGATTCGATGCGTGATGCTTGAACTAATTGCTCATGCTCCGTGCTGTCATGAGGTGCCTTCAGTGGAGATAAGTGGCTCTGCCCTCCTACTTTATGCTAAATCAACCGTGTACAGAGCATTCCATCTGTATTTAATTATGCTCAATCATTAAACTGGCTGTGTGATTGGCTATGATGACATCAAGCAACATCGGTGACGATATACGACCATAAAAATAGCTGTTCTTTTGTTGCGACAGGAATAAAGGCAATTTTCTTTTAATAATGTGCGTGTATTTTTTTCTTCTGTGAATGTAATGCGCTACCAGCATCTGCCAGACGGTTATTGATGCACACCGTTGGGCTGTATAAGTAATAGATATTACTATTCAGCCCTGTGATAGGGAAAGGTTTCATGGAGGAATTCAAATGCAGAATGAAATTTTTATGCTGTTTATGAATGGAAAATGTGTTTCCACTGTAAAAATACACGCATCAGTTTCAGCAAAGAAAATGCGTGTTATAAATATATCATCATAACTTAGAGATTATGCACCTATATATTACAAATATATACACAGTGTTTATGCATAGTACATGGGGTACCCTATGCATTATGAAGAAAGCTGCATAGTATACTCGAGAGCAGTAATACTATGCCGTATATCAAATGAGAACACTAGCCATTGTTTTTACACAAGTTACTTAAAAAATCACATTACGATTAAAACATTCAAATCCGTGAAAGCTTTCACCGATTTGCAGACTCAAAATAAATGTTTAGACATTTAAATTTAGATGCACCTTCAAATATCCGCGTCTGGGCGGGGAAATGTAATCGCTGCTTGCATCAGATGACAAATATATCTTAGACACTGGGTGTACCTTATAAGCATCGTAGGAGACAGAAAATAGTAGAGCCGTGGTGGGGAGAGGAAGTGGGGAGGGGGAACCACATACACCCAAACATCAAGTTCATCATGGAAACGGAAGATAACGGTCACATTCCGTTCCTACACATACTGCTGAAAAGACAAGCAGACGGGACACTCAGCCACACTGTACAGGAAGACAGGTATGTACACGCGGAATCCAACCATCACCCACAACAGGAACGGGATACTGCACACCTTAACCCACCGGTTTCAAACATTATTCGACAAACATCTCACATCTTCATCTCTTCACGAATCGACTATTCCAATGCACCACTCCCTGGCATACCTGCCTACCTGAACAATCTACTCCAACGTGTGCAGAGTGCAGCTGCTAGAGTCCGTACCTGCACACCCATCCACGATAACATATCCCTAGTGGTGGTGTCTCTCCACTGGCTACTGGTTAAATACAGGATTAAATCCAAGATCCTCCTTCTCACCTACACGGCTCTCACTTGCGCTGCTCCAACATACACTACTTGAAGCACCCTCCTCAGCATAACAACTTCGATCTTCCAATACCGGCTTACTGCATGCAGCCAGATCGCACCACTATTTTATTGGTAAAAAGAGCCTTCTCGCGCACTGCTCGCAGACTCTAAACCGCCCTTCCATTGGAGATTCCGTCAGCGGTGTCCCTGGGCGTCTTTAAACCCCATTTCAAGACTCACTTGTTCTGTAAAGCATTGAAGTCCTCTGGCGAGGACTGTTGGTGCTACTCACTGCTATTGGGCTTGGATGATGATTCGCTGTCTACGTGTCTCCTGCTCAGGAACACTCATTCCTTCCAATTGATCTGCTCTGATGTTGTTGACATGCTGTTCTCGCCAGAGTTCTGTGCAGCGTTATGTGACCCTCAGGTGAACAGCTGTCTGGTTGTACAAATATATAATTCTTATTAAAAGACGAGCCACAACATCTACAACGTGCCATAAAGAGAGATCCATGACAGCAAAACCATGAAAATGAGGATAACGTAAATATCTTGGGAAATACAACATAAAACTATCTTCACAACCCATCAGAAGATACCAGACATACTCAAATCACCCAAAGACCGACTACTGTTACAGACAGAAGGCAGCAACTGTGAAGAAGTGTACATCGGGCAAACAGGAAGAAAAATAATCACAAGGAAGCGATAACACGAGACAGTAGTGCATCTGCCACATACGGATAAATCGACAACGGCAGCCCGCAGTGTAGACAGCTAATAGATAACCAATTTTGGCAAGATGTGTGTACTGATTGCTCTTCGCCACAAAGGCCCAAGATTTATCCGTGAAGAAATCGTCATTGAAAGATGGAAAAGTCAGTAATCCCAAACAAGAAATGAACATAATGCTTAGCTAAGCCTGGCAGCCAGTTGTTTTTAAATCAACACTAAATAGCAATAAAATACTGGACTATAGACAACATTAGGAGAGAACACCCACCACTAACGTAAATAACTCTGTATGCATTCTTGAAATACAATTTCAAATTAGTTGCTAAATCAGAGGTGGGACTGGATTAAGTTAATTTTAATTCTAATATGCGAGTAAGACAATGGAAGGAGAGATTGACTTGCATTATAAATGGCAGTCACATAAACGACTTAACCACATAACGCATTAGGATGCCTCCAACATAGTAGATGAAATGTCGTCATTTAGAGAGGAGGAATTGAAGCGGTTATCCCAAAAGAGCAACTTTTGGAAGCAATCATCTTTCTGTTCTAATATCAGCCATTTAAACCGGCAACAAGAACAACAACATGCTGCTCTGGCTTGCACCGTTTGGCTGCCGTGATAGGCTCCAGATCACATGATTTCTATATTTAAAGTACAATATATTTAAACGATATCAAATATAAGCGCTGCTGCATGTTGTTTAGTCGAAGGCTGAACAGAAAACCGATAAAATGGTTAAATATATCCTATTTTCGTTGCAAAGGTAGGTTCCATTGCCTTTTCTATAAGAGAAAAACAAAACAAATTAGAAATATCAGAAAATGCAAAAATCACACAATGATGGCGATAATGCTCTACCGATTTTAAATTGAGTAAATATTCACGTGGGTCACTGAGAAAATACGTCTCCAAAAATTGACAGCATGGAGGTGGAATCTCCTGGAGCGTTATAATAATAATAATAATTGCACTTCCAGAGCATTTTTCACTCGAGGGTCGCAAAGCAGTAATGAAACCTTGCGATACAACAGCGGCTGTTCAGTCGCTTGCCTGGCTGTTGAGGGGATGCGTCAGGGACATGCTTCAAGGAGAATAACAACGCGAGGCCCTCTGCGTCTCTATCGCATGAGCCAAGCAAAACTCGATTTCACAGATTAACAGAGCATGATTACCGCTATTATTAGCAACGAAAAGAAATCCTACACGTGCTATTTTTTGTTTTATTTTTGAAGGAGATTAATAATTAATAACAATTAATAATTGTGGAGCGGCACGGTGGCCCAGTGGGTAGCGCTGTCGCCTCACAGCAAGAAGGTGTCGAGTTCGAATCTCGGCTCGGGTGCCTCTCTGTGTGGCGTTTGCATGTTCTTCCCGTGTCTGCGTGGGTTTTCACCAGCACTCCGGTTTCCTCCCACAGTCCAAAAAACATGCTGATGCATAGGTTAATTGGCTTGCAGACTAAATTACCCGCAGTGCCCAATGATGGACTGACGTCCCATCGTCGGCATATCCCTGCCTTGCGCCCTGTGTCTGCCGGAATAGGCTCCAGCTCACTGCGACCCTGTACAGGAATAAGCGGTTTCTGACAATGAGATGAGATGATCACAAAGCGCTGCACAGGGCTGCAGAGGGAACGGCATGTCAGCAACAATATCGACATAAGAACAGAAAATTAGCAATAATAAGGTTTTTTTTTTACAAATCTCAGCTGTGAGGAGAACGGCATGCCAACAACAACACCATGACAGTTCAACTGAAAGTCAAATAATGGAAATATACATTATAGAAGGACGTAAAATAAGCGATAAAATCTTCAACAAACAAGGAAGGAATAAATGTTCCTAGCAGATGCAAGTCGGCAGCTAGCCATCATCACGGCACGACAACAGTGAGCCACATCAACAGTCCCAGCCAGAGGACTTGTAAGCCTTATGGAAAAAGTGAGTCTTGAGACGAGATTTGAAGATGTTCAGGAACTTAGCTGACCTAATCTCCAATGGAAGGGGATTCCAGAGTCTGGGAGCAGCGCGCGAGAAGGCTCCGTCACCCATCGAATGGAGGTGCGATCAGGGCACATGCAGTAAGCCCCTATTGGAGGATCGAATACTGCATGTGCCCAGAGGAGGGTGCTTGAAAGTAGGTCACGGATGTATGTCGGCGATAAAAGTTTAAAATTGGCAGACAGATAAAACAAGTTGTTCCATAACTTTTTATTTAGCGCGTTTAAATGACAGATGATTCTTTTTTTCAAAGATATGCTGCCAAGGATGACAGTGTCCATTGTATTTTGAAGACTCATTTGCCTATTTTAAGGAAGGCTGAACGTTGACAAGAGAAGCCGCGCGTGACGCTGTGAATGTTCGAATATTATAAACGCTCGCCAATGCCTCACTAATTAAAAGGAATGTTTTGCTGTCAGAGCCTTTCGAATGTGGCTGGCCAGCGACCTTGAATGCTCCACTACTTTGGTGCGCTTTTCAGAATGCCGGCAAATCACATCACGTGAAGTTACCTTATAAATGACCAGGGTGTAATGACGCGTCGGTTCGTTAATTAATATAGAATGGATTTTTCGGCAGCTTTTGTAATTTAGGCCCGATTTTTATTTCTCACAGCCACCTCTAGACAGCGATGATTCCATCAGTTTCGAACCGAGAGAACATCTTGCAGTTGATTGACGAGAGCTGAAAATCTGAAATGACACTGACTGCCGTATTATTTATAGTTACGAGAATTGCTGTACATAGCCGTTCTTTCGGGATACCTGTGACTGCCGTGGAACTGCTATCCCGAAAACACAGTAAGTCTCATACATCTAGTCGCGAAACCGACATCACAATATAGATAATCACATGTGTAAGATTTAGTGATTTTTGTTTCCTAACTCTGCGTGTCGCACAGAATGCCTTTGTGTCACTGATGCAGTCACCAACGGTGCAATAATCTGAACATTGAAATAAATATATTCTTGAGTGGAAATATGACCCTATAGGTCGCACGCAACTTGTTGAACCACCACCAAATTAATACAGCCCCGAGAATTGCTCTCAGGAGTTCCATTCGACACGGCAATTCTCATACATCGGGCCGGTAAAATCTACGTGTTACCATCCTATAAAATAAACTGGCGATGACACCATGTATATAAATACATGTGCAAATAGTAGAGTCGAATATCTGAACATAGAGTATATCTGCAGTGCAGAGACGTTCCAGTCCGTCCTTTCATCATCTAAGTGGATTTCTCCCTGAAATTATAAATATATATTTTTTTTAAATATCAACAGCTCCGGAGTCACAATCTGCCAGACGCCAACAAAAGGATGCACACTGTGGTTCGCTGGTGTCGCCTTGATTGCTTCCGGCTAAATAGCGCGAATGTGACAGCGCGGAGGCGCAATCTCTTCAGACATCGACTTGATGCCTTGATTATAGCATTTTACTTTTAGTCCTGTGTTATGCGGGCTCCGTTATCTCTATCCACCTGCAGGAATTTCTGATAGGTTATTCAAGCTCCCGGTTGCAAGCACCACCCCCACGAGTCTTCCTGACCAAAGGCAACATCCCACTATCATCGTTGGGCATCATCGCCTCTCGGCCATCTTCATCGTCCTACGCCGTCCGCGAGAGAAGAGAAGTAGTTGCTATTGCAGGGGCGAGGAGCACAATCATAGTACATTCTGGCACATTTTTATTGCAGGACATAAATTGTTGGATCAATAACTTGGACCGAACTGGTGGTCATTTCTTAGTCAAAGTCTGAACAATAAATCGCGAGCCGATGTAAATCCTTCTTCGAATTGATAAGTAACCAGTTTGTATCCCAGAGGTGGCAATGATGATTCGATTGAATCTCGCTTAGAATCTGGAGAAGAAGAGAGAGGCAGGGCTGTGGCCTGATCCCTTTTAGACGGGGAATGGCCTCCAGCTTGGGCGTTCTAATTGCAGGTGACACAATAAGGTGATTAAGCAATTAGAGCATGACAGGAGAAGAGGAAAAACATTTATTCAGCGTATGGCGGGCTGTCACAAGACCTGTTCTAGAAAGCCGTGGAAATTTCTTGACTGGAAAACTGTGATAAGGCTCGATCCTGCACCACCGACTGCTCCCGGCAGTTTTTTTTTTTCACGTGATGATGCCTCCTGTCGCTGTAGATGGTTCGCACACTGACACTACCAATCCGGTGACCACTGGGTCTTACCACGTACTCAGCCCATTCGGTTTTATTCAAGCTGGAATGAACAGTTGTGCTATGTCGATATTTTTAACAGTGGTCCAGCAGGGAGAGGTGAGCACGTTTCAGTATCTCAAGGTACCGGGGACAATTTAGTCAGGACAATTAACCCAGGCAGCATGTATGTGGGGGTGGCACGGTGGCGCAGTGAGTAGCGCTGTCGCCTCTTTTTGTGTGGAGTTTGTGTGTTCTCCCCGTGCCCACGTGGGTTTTTATTGGGTACTTCTGTTTCCTCCCACCGTCCAAAGACACGATACTGCCTAGGTTAATTGCCCCCAGTGCCCTGCGATGTACTGGCGTCAAATCCTAGGTATAGCTCCGCCTTGCGCTCTCTGTCTGCCGGGATAGGCTCCGGACCCCCCCCCCCCGATGCTGTACAGGATTTAGCGGGTGTAGGTAATGATGATGATATAATTAAACGTGTGTTTACATGTTCATTGCGTTAGTTTGCAAGCGCGGAATCTGTCAAAAAGGATAGTTTGTTTTCTCTCTATCTCTCAAAACGTTCTGTTCAGATAGTTTAAATGTAAAACACACTTTCTAATTGCTGCTGATGCAGTGGCAGTTGGAAATGTTATCTAAAAGCTTGCATGGCAATCACGAGTTAAGAGGGCATCCAGATATACATATGTTTAAAAAAAAGAAACATTTAAACTAATGCTTTTAACCGCTACGTAGCCGAGTGTTGTGTGACAGACAGAATGAGCAGTTTACTATAACTGAGAAGTGACAGCTGAGTTATTACGGAGGTGAGGTTTCACCAAAGTGGTTGGGAGTGATCTTTTTCCTCTCTCTCGCTTTCGCGAGTTGTCAACTTTTCGACAACCCCGTGGCTACCTCTGCTTCCCTCTCGATTTTTTGTATTTCCCCCAGGCTTTCGCGCGCTGTGTAATGCACACATTAAGCGACAGCGTTGGGGGCAGTCGCGGTGTCGTGGTTATAGATTGATTTCGCTTTACATCTCATCTCATTATCTGAAACCGCTTAATCCTATATAGGGTCACGGTGAGCCGGAGCCTATCCCGGAAACACA
>JAZEWT010000007.1:6833715-6846628 GCA_036362905.1 Mordacia mordax | reverse complement strand
TGTGTAAACATTGCCACTAGGAAGACAAAGGCGGCTGGGCGTAGTGCTGGCCACCCACCCCCGTCGTGTGCCGTGTCGGCCTTCATAGCGCTACTCGCTAACGTCACTTTACCCTACAGTCTGTTAAGGCTACACGGGGCGTTTTGTCCTTGCGGTCGAGCCGTGCCTGCCTGATAAGTGGTGAAACGGAAATGTGACCCGAGCTGCGGAGCACCCGCGGACCCCCGCGCGGCGCACGATGGTCCCCCAACGGGGTAGAGCCCATGGCGCAGCATCCTGAACGTTCAAGCACAATACGTGGTGATTGCGTGCAGTCTTGGAGCGTGCTGCTGTGCAACAACATGACACCGGCGAGGGCAATCAGGGCACCTTCTTCCAGAGAGGGATGTTTATCCAGCGACCTCCACCCACCTCGAACTCGTGTGCCCTACACTGCACTCTGTATGATACATCGTGGCTGCCCGCCCTCTGAACGTTAGACCTGCTCGCCAGTTGGTAGGCTCGAATGTAATCCAACAGGCTGGCACTTGACTGCAACGTTCGTACCTGTAGCTGTTGACATTTTATGCTCGCATGAGTACTTTAACCTGGATTTCCTCCTACATGAAGGCAGAAGAGTGCTTAAGAAGGTTGATGGTTCTGGTGCAAAAGTGGGAATGATAATATGAATTAGTGTTGAAGTTGCAGTTATCTGTAAGCGGGATGCATCCTGAAAAAAAAAACACAAATGCTTTGGTGCTGGGCAGACAACGCTTGTGCTTGTCAAGGATTCGAACCCCGTACTTTTGGTGCGGTCACATATCAAAACTCTCACCCCATTATATTTGAATGGGAATAAAATAATTGGGAAATCATTTCAAATCGGAGATGCCTTGCACACATTGCACTACTTCAGCAGACGGTCACTATCGAAGTGTGCATTTTGAGTAATGAATTAATGATAACTTGAGAGCCTGAAGTCACGACTTACTGCGAATATGAAATTTGTATTGGCTCATTTACCAGTGCACCGTATTAACGTTCTCCAAATGTTCGACAAATGATCTGTGCCATTCCAGCGAGTTGCAGGCTATATATTCTGGCTCGGGGCGTCTTGGTAATGTCTGCGCCCAAGGCAATTCCTGCCTTGGGCACCTTTCTGTGTGGCGTTTGTGTGTTGTCCCCCTGTTCTGCGTGATTTTCCTCCGGGTTCCCCGGTTTCTTCCAATAACAACAAAAAAACTCATTAATTAATTGGCTGATAACATCTTAATGTAGGGCGGCACGGTGGCCCAGTGGTTAGCGCTGACGCCTCACAGCAAGAAGGTCCCGGGTTCGAATCTCTCGGCTCGGGTGCCTTTCTGTGTGGAGTTTGCATGCTCTCCCCGTGTCCGCGTGGGTTTTCGCCGGGTACTCCGGTTTCCTCCCACAGTCCAAAAGCGTGCTCCTGGATAGGTTGATTGGCTCGCAGACTAAAATTGTCCCGCAATGCCCGGCGATGGACTGGCGTCCCGTCGTCGGGTGTATTCCTGCCTTACGCCCTGTGTTTCCGGGTTAGGCTCCGGCTCACCGTGACCCTATATAGGATTAAGCGGTTTCAGATAATGAGATGAGATCTTAATGTATAGAACATAGTGTCTGGCAGGTGTTGGTGCCAGCTGACTGCACGGCTGCCTTCTCTCCACTTCTCTGTGGTTTCCTAGCTACGTCTCTGTAATTATGTAAGTCTCCCTGGATAAGGTCGTTTGCTCAATAATAATTCTTAATAATAAAAAAACAACTTCTTATCGATAGGCGACACTGCCGTTCTGCACGACCGGCAGAGCAGATCGTGAACGATACGCCTTTATCACACGTGGACACGCAGAGTTATCTCTGCGCGGTGAAATGTTTCTCGGCTTTAGATTGGAAGGAGAAATTCGTTTGTTTTGTTGACGCTATTTTCTTGGTGTGCGGCCTTGTGGATTATTACTATTAAATTGTGACCTGCAAAATGTCATTGCAACCGCTGTTATTTGTGGGGGGGGGGTTGGGGGCAGTGGTGGGTGGTTGTAAATAAGTGGAGCGCCTGAGTAGTCCACCGCTAGGTGAAGCTCGTTAACTGCCAAGCCATTTTATGTAACCATCAGCGAGTAGCGCTGCCGCCGGGCAACAAGAAGGGTGCCGTCTTTGTTGGAATTTGGATGTTCTTACTGGGTACGTGTGGTTTTTCGCCGAGTACTTCGGTTTCGGCTTGTAGTCCAAAGACATGCTGCTTAGGTTAAGCAGTGATCCAGTGGCTAACTACATTAAATCAAGATGATTTTTATTCGCAGATAATATCAGTGCTGAGTGAAATCTGGACTCGCCCTGAGCTCATCCTGATCCACAATCACCACGTGGCTGTTCAAATAACCTCCTTAACCAACTCAGAAATACTGTACTGCAGGTTGAAAAATAGCTGGAATCATTTTTTGTTTTACTGTACTGTATTCATAACAGCCTCACGATGACTAAAGACTCATTCTTAGGAAAGTCCAACTTGGGATGTTAGTGAATTCTGCATTAAATGTTTTTGTGTTGCGTACTCTAAGAAAACCCATACATGGTGCGAGGGTGTGCTTGTCAAGTAACACTTAAAACAAATCATGCAAATCGGTCGGGAGTGTACTTGCTGTGCTTCTGTCCACCGACCTCTGTAGCGTGGAGCATGTTGCATTTTTCTATTGCAATTTGTAATGCGTGGCAAGTATTCATGCAATCTTGAAGTTATTCGTTAGAGGAAAGAATAAGAGGCGATTTGAGGAAACCACAGAAAGGTGGGGATGGGAAGACAGCTCACATTTTCCAGACACGACGTCCTGTATATTATTATATCGCCGTCCAATTAATGAAAGGAAACCGGAGAACCCTGCCGAAACCCATGCAGAACAGGTGGAGAACGCACAAACTTTGCAGAGAACTGTGCCCGAAGCGGGCATCGAACAGCCTCGAGCAGGACCTTTTTTAGTAAGGAGGCACTGCGCTACCAATCTACCGCCCGAATGCCTGATGCGATGTTCGCCCATATTTATCCTTCATTAAATTGTGCCGGGCTGAACAAATGAGGCATTGTTAATTTCTCGCTCGACGTGCCTCCGCATGGGAAGGATGTCGGTAGCAGCTTCGCCGCTTGTTGAACATATGACCGCCCATCATCACATTGACAGGATTCGGCCCTACTCCTGCACGCCCGTGCACGCGTTTCCTTCCTCGGGAGGTCGAGAAATGGTCCATGAATGTGGTGGCTGCCTCGTGTGTTAGGGGCAATGTCAGTATGTCCTTTCCACTGACTTACGTGCAAACGCATTAGCTGAATAAATACCGCAGTAATGCTAAGTGTTGACATCCTGTCGCCAGTTTCCTCAGTGGAGTAATAATAATGCCCTTTATCCAGTAATGCTTCGATTGCTCAGAAGGGTCCTGCATTGTGAATTTTGGTTATGCCACGTAATGAGTGCTTGGCACGTGGAAGGAAACTGGAGTGCCTTGGGGGAATCCTAATGTTATGAGATTATTGCTAAACACTCCACACAGATGGATTCAAGAATCTGTTGTCATCTCCATAATGAAGCCTCCGACATCTGGTATTTTACAGGCAGTGCCTTATCCAAGTACAGATTCGACGCTGCAAATAGTCTATCTTTTGGATCTGTTGGGGCCAAACGTAGATCGGATTGTATCCAGAATAGATTTACATCTGATTCCCAGTTCCTGACTACAGATTGTCAGTTATACCCGAATTGACTAGCAATTGATGCAAATAACAGTGTTGGGAAATAATCTATGACATAATACTTGAAGTGATTTCTACACAGGAATCGAACAAACATTAGACTGTATGTGATCTGCACTGGTTGACAAAATTATTGCTTTGTAGCTCAAACTATACCTCTTGCAGCCACCTACATTTTATACAGTGTTCAGCTGCAACGTTGCATAGCCTGTTAGATGAAGATGCAGATGGATATCGAAAACAATCACGATGTAAACATGTCGAGAAAATGACGGTTATGCCGTGTGCAATAGGGTACACAACTGGATGAAAATAAAATGAAAAATGTTTTAAACACGCAAAATCACTTTACTGTGCTTCAGAAGTAAAAACATATAGTTACGTGAGATGTATAATGTACTAGGTGGGGGTGGTTAACAATAACAATAATTGCACTTCTAAAAGTTGCACACAATTGCATTATTATTAGAGCTCGTTTCACCTGAGGATCACAAAGCACTGCACAGAGCTGTGGCAAGAATGGCATGTCAGCAACAACAACGACATATGAATGGCAAATCAACAACAATAAGATTATTTTTGTGAATTGAGCAGGGCCAGACACGCTGTGGTTAGGTGTGAGATGTTGTCGTGTATCATTTAACAATCTGATCTGACTATTGATTGTTGTTCGGCTCACAGTCTACTTACTGTCTCGTCAGTCTAACGCTCATTTCAAATCTGATTTTTCTTGCAAACGCCTGGTCACCTTTAAACCTCAGTATCTCTCCGAAATACGCAAAGAGAAAGATACCCCATATAGCCTTAATAGACTTGCTGCAAATACTCTTAGCAAGTACGTATCAAGGCCGACACAGCACATGTAGGGTCTCCAGCACACCACCCAACCCACTTCGTTCCCTGGCGGCGATGTTTACACATCGCAACGAGGACCTGTTTAAAGCCAAATTGACCATAACGATGTCACGTCCGGGACAAATATTTTCCACTGTTATTGGTCGTGTGCGGGAATTGAATTCGGGGTCGGCGGGTTTGTCACGTAGCACGCTAACCGCTTCGCTGCCATGTGCCGTAATGTGGCTGCCACGATTCTCACGTGGGCATGGTAGTGTCAAGCTTCGCGCCATGTCAGGCTGGGTGCATCCTCACGCCCGTGCCATGGAGGAAGGTGGCCTCCGGGTTACAGCGCTTTGATTAGACAGGGCCGCCGGTTAGTGCTCATTGGTGGGGTGCTTGCGGAGGGTGGTTAACCAGGAGGAAAACAAGGAGGTGTGGGGTTCTCCAAGGTTGTCAACAACCCTGATGACATGCCGTCAACTTCTGGGAGGTCTGGGGGGTATATGAGGAGAGAGCTAAGCGGGTGTAGGTAGGGTTGTTGGTGTAGTGGTTGGGAGTTGACCCGTTGTTGCCGTGTTGCTGAGTTGTTTTTTCTGAGTTATCGTCTTACGCGTAGGTGTGCATTGTGGTTACGAGTTTGTGTAGTGATGATTGCTTCGAAAAGCTGCTCTCTCGGGACAGCCGCGTCGATAGGAGAGAGAGCCATCGACGCGGCTGTCCCGAGAGAGCAGCTTTTCGAAGCAATCATCATGCATCGAGCCGTGAAAACCTACATCATTACAGTTTGTGTAGTGTTATAAACAATCGAGTGTTATAATGAAGAGAGCATCGGGTCCTACCCTGCCTGTCTTCGAGAGTAGGGGGAAGATCCCATTTCTGCGTGATCGGTTCGGGAGCATGATCAGACCGACGAGGAACGAGAGGTCCACATACTGCCCAACTATTTGGCATCAGGAACAGAATATGAAATCACGCCAGAGGTGAGGAAGAAGGTCGAGATCGTGCTGACCTTTGGAGTCCTGGGAGGATTGCCAGCGACACGTGGCCAGCGCACAATGGCTGGGAGGCTGGTCAGACGATGGAATGGCGGCGTGCATTCCACTACATCTGCCGGGATGCGCGGCACGGTTCCTGGATGGACCGAAGGCCGAGACCAGGGACTACTGGTCGCTGCGCAGACGGGCACTCGGAGAGTGGTTCGACCGAGTGGTACCAGCGGCTGCGCAGAAGGAATTGATGCAGCGACATAGGCGGCCGGAAGAACCATTGGTGGACTACGGTGGAGAGCTAGGGGATGCTTGTCGAGCGGGCATACCCAAATGTGGAGCAATCCTTCATCCAGGGCTTGACAAAGGTGGAGGTGCTCAGGTACCTTCAGGGGACGGATTGGTGACAAGAGGACTGGGAGTGCCCTAAGCTCCCCATGCAGCGTGGCGGGTCCGCCGGAGTTGCGATGATGCAGCGCAATGACCACGAGGTGGGCCCTGCCTTGTGGGATATCCAGCACTGGCTGGACAACACCTCACCACGTGCTGCTACTGCTGATTGCGTGCCTATGCTTTCACTGTGGTAGATAACTTGTCTTGAAAAAAATGTATTTTGAGTGTTTTTTTTAAGATTACAGATAATTAACATAACACAAAGAATTTGGCACGGACTGTCAAAGTTGACACTTTCCCCATTGCACTCGTGACTATGTAGTGGGTACTGACGTGGTTGGAAAATTGGATACACAAAAATAAGATTTGAAATAAATATGCATCTTTGTGCAGTCTTTCTTGTGTCAACAGATAATGCATTGTATGTGCTAAATTAAACACTGCTAATGCATCTGTTTATGCACATGCATAAATGTTTTAACTATTGGTTTGACTAGTGATTTCAGAATTGTTAACTTTAAGCGAAATACAATTTAAATACAATTAAATGATAAATTGTTATATTTCGTTTAATTGCACATTCGTCTTTTACTTTCTTATGTGTTTGATATTGTACTTGTTAAATCGTGTTTTTGTGGCACTTTGTTGCATTTGCTAATTAATTTTCTATGAATAATAGTTGCCATATTGACATCCTGTTAATTTATCATGAGTACCTGTGTAATCTTTAAAGGGTCACTGTGCGAGTCGGAGCCTATCCCTGCAAATACCGGGTGCAAAGGCAGGGCTATCAGAAGGAATCAGGGGAAATTTAGCAAGCAGGCCAAATAAATTACCCTAGGCGCAGCAGTGCGTGTCTGGATTGTAGTAGTTAAGAAGGTTACCTGTCCAGAAATGAGATATCGCAGGCTAACAATTCAACGTACAGCCCTTTGTATTTCTACTGCTGGATAATGGACTCCCTTTGCCTTTTGATTGTTTGATCATACTTCGCCGTGATGCGAAGTGTGGCTTTATGAATTGGAAAGAGATGGTAGCCCATGGAGTTGCGTGGATATCACTCTCCATTGATGGCAATGAATATAATTCTTAGTCACTCAGTTCATAGAGCAGTCTGCTGGACATTGGTTCGGTGAGGTAAAGTGGCTATTGGGCCTATGACGCAGAATTGGGGACAACACACATAGGGAAATGTAGGAGAGTTGTGTGATTTCATGGGAAGGGCATGAGATTGTGATGATACGATTGTGGCGGCATCGTGCCGTTTTATGGGATGCTCGTTGTGGCAGTGCAACACCTCAGGCACAGCACCATGAGCTCTAAAAATATCCAAACGCACGTGGCTTATTCTTTACGAGTATTTTCCCTTCTGAATAAAAAAATATACTAACCTCTTCTTAAAATGTTTCATTTTAGCAGTTGAAGTAAATAAAAGTTGTGTGGATGGGTGGGTGTAATAATACATGGAGTTGAGAGCGTGGCCTACCGATGTTCCGTTGCATCTTTTGTAATGTTTAAGAAATGCAAGTCGATTGGCATGGTTAATCGTAGAAGTTGTGGCAAATATCAGCGGCGAGAGACGCCTCGAAAAGGTCCTTCGGTTACTCCCTGTGTACCAGCTGAAGCTGGGTAAGAGTGTAGCTGCTTCGCATTTACCATGCAGCGCATGAATTGTGCAGCTTTTCTGTCTATGTACACATGGTCATGGTCATGTAGGATCTCGCAGCCAGGGTTACACCTGGGATGTGCTCGAATGTGTGATCACCGTGCGTGTGTGATTGTCCTAGATCGCTGTGGGGCCATGCCACGTGGTGGTAAACAGAGGCATGCAGCAGAAAACTACCTTGTTGTTTTGTGATTCCATGCTCCGACATCCATGCTCGCCAACTTCACAATTCTTTCCTTGAGTGTAATGAAGTTTAGTCAAACGACCTCTATGACTGTCAAGCCTTTTATCCAGCAGGGGATTGACAAGGGTTGTTAATTAAAGATGAAGTAATGTAACATTTTGGACCACGGCGATATAACATTTAAACAGTTAATAAACAAGTGATCTGGTAACTTCTTGTGCTTAACGTACCATAGCTTAATGTACCACGATCGAGCCAGCGGCGTGGCTATGGAGGGTACAGCCGGTGCACTGCGACAGGAACCCATCGGCCGGACAGACTCATAAGGCTAGATGGGCTCAGATCCTTCACCAGCCGCCCTGGATAAGGACATATGCTAAATAATAATTTATAATAATAATTACGTGAGGGGAATCTGCACATTGTGTCAGGGCCCTTGCCACCAATATTGCGCCACTGCCTTTGGGCCCCCTCTTCCCCACTCACAAGGCTGGGAATACTGAATGTTCTTTGTAGTTGCCGGTGGATTTTACACGTGCTTGATGTGTCCTCCTCCTCGTATGTGCCTGTGTGTACACTCCCCCTTCTGCAGCAAGTGTCTTGCACAACGTGTCAGTGTTTTGCAACTCTTTGGCGCCAGTGACTTAAAACATGATCTTATTTTGAGTCAAGTTTGTCTGTGTGGGTCACCCGTAAACTCTTCTGCATCTGGAATTCCACATCCAGTATACCTGTCGCTGTGGCCACTCAATAACTGGGAAACTATTCGGTGAGAAATTACGCTATGTCCTGCAATCTTTCTGTAGACGATGGCCTGAGTGGTACAATTGGGATGAAGGTGAGAGGTTATGCCTGGCGGCGCTGCAATGCTGTAGCGCATGTCTGTAGTTTCAGAGCCTGTGCTTGTGATCTGGACGGTTACTGTGACAACACATTAGCCCCCAAGGCGGCACGGTGATACAGTGGTAACATCCGCACCTCACAGAGAAGCTGCTGCGTGAGGTGGTTTGATTTTTCCCAGAGGTGCCTTTCTGTGTGGAGTTTGTGTTCTCCCCGTATTGTGTGTGGTTTTCCTCCAGGAAATAAAGCCTGGCAAATGTTGCCACTGGTCTACTACATGGATGCCTTCTCCCTCCCTGCCTAGACATTGAACGAATTCTACACGCTTGGGAAGTAGTACTTTTTTATTTTTTGTTTTTTGTTGTTGGTCCTAGTCAGCAGCTCTATCACTTGCAGCTAACACTTGTTATATAAAATAGGAACGCAAGCAAAAAGATGATCTCTTTAGACGAATGGACGAGCGTGAATAATTGATGGTGATTGGTCTAAGCATAGTTTAGGAACACATTATTAATGATTACGAGCAGTGCTTGCGTAATCCTGTCAGTTTATCGTGTTACTTAGGAAGGGATTGAAGGCATGTGCCGCTGGAAAAGAACAACTTGTGCTGGTAACTTCCTTCAGATTAAATGTTCCATAGCTGTAGTGCTGAGATAACTGATGTGTGTAGAGGAATTAGAGACGTAACAGATTATATTCCTCACCTTCCCTCGTCTTCCCTCCCTCCTACAGTGATTGATACATTGAGGGTCATTATTCATGTCGTTAAAAGAATTGCTGCTGTCTTATCCTGCACGCATCATCTCAATTTTATTCTCATTTTACCCCTATTTCATTCATAAGACTCGATTTGTGTTGTTTTCCTACTCATTAGCATATCATTTGCATAGAACTGTCATCCATCTTATTTAATTTTCACATGCAACGTCTGACAAGAGTACCGCTAATTTTAGAATCTACTTTAATCAATGATTTGACACACAGCTTGTAGTGTCTCACCCATTATGCCTTGTTCAGTCTTGATTACCCATTAGCGTAAAATGAAACTTGGCAACAATTAGCAAAGAATGATAAATACACCGGCGATGGACTGGCGTCCCGTCGTCGGGTGTATTCCTGCCTTACGCCCTGTGATTCCGGGATAGGCTCCGGCTCACCGTGACCCTATATAGGATTAAGCGGTTTCAGATAATGAGATGAGATGAGATAAATACATGCTCTTCCACGCACATTTTGACGTGTATTGTTGGCATAGGAATCGGTTTTGGTCGGTGAATCCTTCAAGGATTCGCTTTCTTCAAAGAGTCATCAACTAAGATTTGTGCGCAACATCGTATGTTTGTCTCTGTGTGATGCCTGGTGGCCATGCGTGCTAGTCTTGATATTAATCTCATGCTCTGGGAGGCGGTCAGATGTCAGCCAGCAGTGAATACTTGAATCCTTCAACGTGGACCTTTTGAGTGTTATTTCCTCTTCGGCATCGTGGGTTTTCTTTGGGTTTCTGGTGAGTTTTCCTTAGGTTTCTGCAGTTTTCTCCCCAGACACCAAATGCTCATTCATTCATTACCAGTACCCACTTCATCCAGTGCGTAGTTGCGGTGAGCTAGAGCCTATCCCACCAGACACAGGGTGCACTGCAGGGCTGTACCCAAGATTGAACGCCAGTCCATCGCGGGGCATCAAGGGCAATGGTCAGCAGGCCAAATAATACTCATTAATAAAATTGATTAAATGTCCTCGGGTAGATGTACTTTCACGAGTCTCGAGACTCAGTGAAGTTTCCGTGGTTAAAATAAAGGGCACTGGTGTAATTACGAAGACCGTTATGATTTGCACCACAGCCTCTGAAGAAAACGGGGGGATCTTTTGAAGCCTTTAAGCGTGCAACCTCTAAGCGCTGCTTGACTTTCGGATGCAGAAAATACGCCTTCTTGCTTTCAATTGTAACCTTGGCTGAAATTGCTTCAGTCACACGAGGCCATTTCTGTATGTATGTGAAATTATTAAGTGTGGTTAAACTTACAACTGTAGCCTGAATTAATGGACATTCACAAATATAAATATGGTGAGGTAACACTTGATGGCTGCCCCAATCATATGAATGCTCTAATGTGAAATGTAATGAACGTTGCTGTGTGCGGCCTCTAATTTAAACATAAACGATGTATTGGTTCAATACTCGTTGGTTTGCCTGATGCTCCTCGCGATGAGAGACATTTCTACGTTGTCTTTAGTAAATGTAGGGGTGGCACAGTGAGTAGCGCTGCTGGCTCAACGCAAAAAAAATGCTGTGCAGAGTTTGCGTGTTATCTCCCTGTCCGCGTGGATTTTATCCGAGTACTCCGGTTTCGTCCCGCTGACCAAAGACACGCTGCTACCAAGATTAATCGTCTTGCTGAGTAAATTGTTCCCAGTGCCCTGCGATGTACTGGCGTCACATCCTGGGTATAGCTCCGCATTTTTTGTTCTCTCTCTGCGGGAATAGGCTCTGGCCCCCATGACCCTGTACCGGATTAAACGCATATTGATAATGTCCTGTGTAGTAACTCATTGTTTAACATTTTAATTGACGTTAGCTGCATCGATAATATTGCTAGAAATTTCAATGCATGAAGATTCAGTCATTCTAATGCTATCTGGTGCCATTTGACTTTATATTTATGCGCTTACCTGGTTAATTTCTTCGTATTTGTTTATTAAGATGGGTTTAGAGATGGGTTTATTTTTGGTACTGGTGCATCTATCTCTGTTGTAACTTGCTTACCGCTCCCCGCTGGGCATCTGTTAAAATGAGCTACATAGCTGCATGGTTCCTTCCAGATAAAATAAAGACTGACTGCCTGAAAAGACGAACTTTCAAAATGTTGATGTTTGGTCAGTGCACCCACACTTTGTTTACTTGATGAGGTGATTAAGATTAAAAAATTTCCTATCTACATTAAAACGGCCAGAGCGGAAGAAAAAATGTCCAGGACATATTGATCATATCCTTACAAAGATATTTTTGGCAAGCGAAAAAGCTTTAAATGATTTTTCTTTTTAGAAGTTTGGTATATTTGCAGTTTAAAAATAAATGCATGCTCAAGGTATGCGCGAATTCTGTGGGTCTCTATTGCGGTATTTAATGTCTGCATCTCAAGTACAGTGCTGTAATGACCGGTGTTGTTGTTGCACAAAAGTACAGTTCCCATGAACCCTAGAAAAAAAAGGTTGCTAGAGTAATTTTCTTTCAATTCCTCTTCTCTCCCTCTGAAGAAAAGCACCAATGAAAAGCAAAAATGCCCGGATTTTTTTTCCTTTGGGCGGTCAGGACACATTGAGATATAATTGGCTGCTGATAGAGTTGCTGTAACTGGCATAACAAACAACAAAGACGAGAGAATGTTATTTTTATGTAAGATATTCAGTGCAGTCATGTGCATAAACAATGAAATATGTGGTTCAGATTGTCATTTCCAGATTAAAGAAAGAACAGCGTGCCATATCATTGCAAATCGCTGTTTAATTGCTCTGGATCTCATTAATAAACTGACGAATCGTTCCAAGTTAAACTCACTTGCAACGTGCACGGATTTTCCTTACATTCAAAGTAACAGCGAGTAACCACGAGCAAGTGGGAAGCCGTTTGCCCGATTTCTGTGGCCCTCTAAATAAGGACGCTTGGCCAACACCATTAACGAGTGATTATACGTTTTCATTATGAATCAAACAACGCCAGTGCTGAATTATAATCGTCCAGGCTTGAGGTCGCCAAGAGCTGGGGGCCATGCCATAAAAGTGTGGGCGCTGCAATGAATAAACTTATTAAAGGCAGCGGCTGGTTAAATCCTAACTTTAAAACGTTGGATGTGATGTAACACCCGCTCTTAAGCACCCATCACACGGGAATGTTTAATTTATTTACTACATGTACTGCACTGTAATTTATGACAAAGTAATAGCTTGGTACTTTCCGAGCAAGCATCACAAGTTGGCAATAATTACATGTTTGTTAAGATGGCTGACCTTGACTATTGTGGGAGGTTCTTTTAGAAAGAGATATTCAGCAGGAACTGCTCACTTTACCAAGTAAACCGGAACAAAGTATTGACACAGATGCTGTTAACTTGTTCTCCGCAAGAAGACATGGTGATGGTGGTGGTGAAATGTGTCTGTGGAGTTAGAGTTTTACGAGCGGAAAGTATGATTGCGAGACCCGTGATTCATCGAACTCGTGTTGCTGACTTACGTAATCCCGTGTTGGCGAGCTCCTGGATTACCCATTGTCTCGCCGG
>JAZEWT010000007.1:6810562-6829259 GCA_036362905.1 Mordacia mordax | reverse complement strand
GTTTAATGTGTTGTCGTGTGCATGAGATGCATAGTACAAAAAAAAACTGATTCCCATTAAATTGAGCTTTGCTATTACATCCAAACTAATAGGTTCAGTGCACAGCATGACAAATGAGTTGCAGTAGTGGGTTACATAACTTTTCTCGGGGTGGAGCAGTGGTGGAGCCGGCGAGCGAGTGCTGTGTGCCTGGAGACTCGAGGTTGTTTTGCAGGCGTACGTAATTTCTCAGTTATATAATTTCACCTTTCACTGCATGGCAACCGCTCACTCTCCTGGAGAGAGAACGATTTGGAGGAGCAAGAAACCAGAACAGTGGGAAAGACATTCAGGCAGTGAGTGGACACCAATGTCCCAACCAAGCTCTTTGGTCCTCTACATATTAAGGTGTTATTCACCAATTAAAGAATACTTACCTGGTGGGAGAAAACCGAAGTGCCCAGAGATAACTCGTGCATGCGGGTGACAAACCCTCTATCCCATACAGATGAACAAGGTGGGGCCAATTTGCTGTAGTGTCTTTTCGTAACCCAGGCTATGGCATCTGGAAGAACATTGGAGTTTCACATCTCTTCTAGAGTGCTGGATTGCATCACTGGGGTACAACAACATCTGCTATTCGCGACGAAGTGGTGATGCCATTGTAGCATTTGTGTTAGGCTCTATGCATTTTGAGGCCACATAAAGCTTAAAGGTTCACTGGAAGAGGGATCACGGGACAGTCCCAGATATCATAAGGTACACCTCCTCTTCACCAACAGGCAAGTGACCATTTTTGTAAAGGTTAAATCTAACAAACCCGATTACTTACACAGCATGGGGAGGCCTTCATCCAGCAATGGATTGACAAACGTGTATGATAGGTAGGTTAAACCATCAGGGTGGTACAGTGGTAGAACACCCACAAATGATAGGACAAAATTGTGAAAAGACGACTTTCGTACAGCACAATTTGAACAGTTCACTTAGTAATTGCATTCTACAACTGAACATTGTGTGTCCTGGGTAGCAAAGAATTTAGGTTCACTCAAGTTTGTGTGCCAATACATAGAGACACATTCAATAATGGAGCAATTTCATGTCCCTTGGTGCATTGTACTAACGGTAGCTGTCTTTGTAAATGCTTCCACTGTATGCCAGAGGGCTCTCCAAGCATGAATAATTAAATCTGCCAGGGTGTGAAGGGCCCCAGTTACCTCTCCTGTGTTTGTCACTAATGCGTTCGTAATGCGGTTTGATGGATGTGCTGACTGTGGTTTTCCATACAATTCATTGTCTCCATTTGTCATCAACGTCGGAAGTGGTATATCACGGGATGGAGGCCTCCGCAAGCCATTGATATCACTCACTGTCCTGTAAGTCCCCAAGCTCTTTCTGTATCGGCCGAGGTCATCGATCTATCGCCAGCGTGGACGTGAATCTTACTATTCGTGCTGTTGTTGCATTGCCTGTTTGTTACATCGGTGATGTTTTTGAGCAACGTTGAGAGCACTAACTTAAATTCACTTTGTAGTAGATTGCAAAATAAAGGCAGTGCCACGTGAGAGTTTACATCTCTGTGCTTAGGATGAGAAATGCAATGTCAAGTAATGAATGTGGCTTTTGGCATTTTGAGAAAAAAAACATTAACACATTTGCTTTAACCATTGTTGTGTTCTAGGTGCATCAGCTGAAACAATTTAAAAGATGCACTTGCATTTATTATTCACTTGTATGCCACATCATCTCGTAGCATTTCAGTTGAAGCAGACCTCATCCATAAGTCCCACATGCTCGTGTTATATGTACACATACACCACTAGCAATGCATCAAATGTTAGTAGAGAATGAAATGACTTGGAACTCACCCAGAACCGCATTCCCTTTAGAGCTGGGGTCTGGGGGTCCGCATCCAGAACATTTTGAGTTTATGACAACGCATTTTCTGCATTGCTGTGACTTCTGAGATTTAAATAACCATCCAAATGCAAGACCACGAAATCCTAATACATCTAGCCATTGATATATATATATTTTTTAAAGCAATTTGATCATTTGTGCTAAAGGAACAAGGAGGGCAATGGAGATCGGTACAAGCAGTTGTTAAGAGCAACTTACGAGAGATCGTGGCCACAATTGACTGCGGACTAGAAATCGCGAGACGGCGAAGGATGTAGAAGAAGACTGCTAGAGAGATGGTGACAGCAGCGAGGCACGATCAGAGCTTGGAGGTCACTGCCGGACGGGAGTGAATCCGGCACCGAATGGAACTCAGTGTGGCGAAGCCTTTGTCTGGTAGTGAGAGGTTAGCAGTGGCAGTCAGCAGCAGTTATGATACATCAAGTTGGGGACACTCATCATCTGTCAACTTGACTGCATCCAGCAAGGCACCATAAGCATTCCACAAGGCATTCATTCTACATTGATGCGATACCTTTACGTTATCTTGATCTATTGTTTTACCTGCATTTATCACTGTATTTCCTTGAGTTATAACAGTCATTTTGGCTAACCTTCCTGACTAGATAATTTATAGACTCTTCTAAAGAATGTAGATGTGTTTTGAGATGTTTTATATTCAACATGCCGCTATTGTTAATGGTAATACTGGAGCTGTGTGCATTAGTTCATATCGATTGGAAGCTCACTAAAAGTTCAACAAATCTGTGAAGAACATTTGTTTAGTTTTTGTTTATATCATGTCGCTGTTTATGAAAATCAAATCTCACAATCCGTAAGTAACCACACACAGGGTTTATTGCCGCGATGGCGTTTTGGCCCCGTGAGGCACCTGGTCATCTCGTGCAATTATTGCTAATGAATTATAATTATGAACCACGGTGTTTATTAGTTATTCCTCCACATGCCACCATTCCAGTTATACTGCACACCCAGGATTTCCTTTACACACACATTCTTTACCTAAACAAATTTGCTTCTCATTCTAAATGACACAGTTTTTTTATCATTTTCTTATTGCTTTACATTTTGTCAATAATAAAAATAAAAAAAGACATCGATTATGTTCACCCACCTGCGAGTGTCCTTGTCGATTCCCTGAGTAGTTCTCTAAGCAGCGCTGACGAGATGCCAAGCGTAGTGGTGCAGGTGCGTGCACATATGATTAGCGGCTTCATTGCAAGTTTGCGCTGCTGAGAGACGAGGCCACTGTTCAGTGCTCGCTGATGGCGAGTCATCATAATTCAGTCTGAAAATCATAATTCGAACGTCACGCTGATTTACTGCTCAACTGAGCACCGTTTCGGTGTCTGTGAGTCAGTTGTTACTTGCGCTGAAAAGAACCGTTGAGCTGTGTTGCGCTTTTAAATAGTTGTCCAACGGGGAGGGGTAAGCCGGTTACATCAGAGGGCGCTGCAGGCACTTGAGTCAGGACCATAAACCTAGGTGGCAGCGTTTCTTTTGGCTGTGGTCTCATCACTCGTTTCCAGCCCTGAGCCTAGCGGAGGTAGGCATACAAGAGAGGACTTTCCTCTCTATTGTGCCTTCCTCTTTTGCACATGGTGTAAGGTATGCAGCTTGTCTATCCCGAACACTTGCAGATCCGGCAGCAATCTCCACGCAGCCCTGTTATCCATGCCAGGAACTCCTTCTTAATTAACAATAAAACTTAGAGCTTTGCAACCTGTTATGGTACTTGCCTAATCGTTATGAACAGTAAATACATGCGAAGAATAAAACACTACATAGAATTGTAATGCTAATCACGTAGTGAGCAAAGTCTCATCGTGCCGCAGGTCTCTTCATCAGCAGTGTCCGGCTAAAATGGTGATGTTTTGCTAATTGTACGAGTGTTTGGCTTATCACAAAAAATCCTGAGTGCTTAGAAGAAGCCAACACACACGGACGGTGGAGGGGCATGCCTGGCCGCCGCACATTATCCTGGTAAGTTTTAGTGGTCACCCGTCCAACTTAAAACCAGGCTGAATTCTGCTTGGCTTCTGAGGATCTGATCATATCGGGTGCATTAATGCAGGGTTATTTATTTATTTACTCGAAACGATGAACGATCGACACTTGAATATTCTGTATGGAGTATAAGACTAGGGTGGCATGGTGGCCCAGTGGGTCACGCTGTCGCCTCACAGCAAGAAGGTCCCGGGTTCGAATCTCGGCTCGGGTGCCTTTCTGTGCGGAGTTTGCATGTGTCTCCCCGTGTCCGCGTGGGTTTCCTCCCACAGTCCAAAAAACATGCTGTTGCATAGGTTTATTGGCTAGCAGACTAAATTGCCCGCAGTGCCCGGTGATGAACTGGCGTCCTATCGTGGGTATATCCTGCCTTGCGCCCGTGTCTGACGGGATAGGCTCCGGCTCACCGCGACCCTGTACAGGACTAAGCGGTTTCTGATAATGAGATGAGATGAGATTATTATTACAGCAGAATATACCCAGTGAGCTGGCAAGCTTTAGATGCGGGATTACTGCGACACAACACTGGCTCCTATCTTTAACACTTGTTAGCTCTGGCTTCCTGCAACACAACAAACGTCCGAACGAACAAACGTAATAACGTATAAAGTCAAAGGGCAAATCAACTCATCCTCACCCTAACCGCAACATAACAGCAAACAGTAACACTTAGGATTGCACAATGAAACTCACAACACTAACTTGTACAAAGTATAAACTCAAACCATAACCATGAAGTAAACAGTAGTGCTGCACAGCGCAATAAATTAGTAATGGACAAAGAATAGGAAGAGTGCAGCAGTGGCTTGGGAAATATATATTATATTATGAGCCAATTAAATTATGTTTTTTGTACCGTGGGAGGAAACTGAAGAACTCGGTGGAAACCCACGAGGAAGAGAAGGGGAACACACACATTTCACACAGAAAGTCGCCCAGGGCCGAAATCGAACCGCCTCAGACGCCTATAATGTGGAGGTTATTAATCTCATCCTCTTCCAAAACTGGCTTGACAAAGGGCTTCCAATGATTAATTGTATTACTATGCTTATTGAATATCGTTGATATGGTGACTATTTTTCCTCAGGTTAAATCAATTTCTTCTTTCACATTTGGCTGTCCGTGCAATCCATTACTTCCTGGTAAAAGTGTTCTTTTTTTAGTAAATGGAACGCATTATGTCTTAAGTTACCCGGTGTTGCAATAAAAGTACTGTCATTTATCTGTGTGTATGAGGGGGATGTTTTAGATTTGTCTACCATGTCATTCCACCAACGTGTGTAATGTTCACAAATGAACCATAATGGTGCATTTAGTAATGGTGGCCTCGTAACACACAGCTTGTAGCTGCTTGCTCATTAGTGCTTAATGGTCTCTGTCATTGTGAATTTGAATGTTGTACGGCGTTGTAAACAGGAGACGCGTTTATTATGTATTGGTTTTAGTACCGTCCAGTTCAGTATTTTTGGTGAGCTGCAACCAAATCACTGGTTAGGTGTTCACTCATCCACTCTAGCTCTCGGATGTGTTTTCGTGTTGTAACCGATGGTATCCGACGTTCCACTCCATGTGTCCGGAGCTTCGGGAACTGAATGGGAAACTGCCTATGGGAATACTGCGTGTGCTTGGACTGATTCAGTTCCTGAATTAACTCCAAAAAGCCGACATAAGCAAATCCACTTGTAGGCCTTTAATCTGGTGGAATTCTTGGATGGGAGTTGATCTCGGAATTCCAAGGCTTGGGCTGTGAGAATTCCATGAAATGAAAGTACAGGAGAGGGATTGATTCTACTGTCAACGGAGTGTTCCGTGCTTTGCTTGGCTCCACGCGAAGCCACACACTCATGAACGGAATTGACCAAATCACCCAATGCAGTACAAAGCCTCCTGATTCAGTGTAACATTTCTGTGAGTAAATAAAGGTCATTGTTCTCACTTATCCCAATCAATCCACAATTATAATTGCCCACAACACAAAACCATCATTGCAATAAAGCCACACTCTACACTACTGCTGGACCAGTGGAGTGTTTAATGTACCTATGGAAACTGTGAGCTGGAGATTTTAGTTTTTCTAATATTCATGACTTCTTGGTTCTTACAACTTTTTAATTCGTACTATTCTGATGGAATTCATGTCTTGGCCATATTACTGCTTAGTGTGGTATCGCGTGATGGCTAGGCTGAGACAGCCCTGATTTGCATTGTTTATTTCACCACTTAACCGTGTGCAAATCGCAAGCTACTGCAATTTTTTTTTATTGTCGGCGTTGGTTCAGCACAGTAATCCGGTGTATTAGAACTATGTGCCGGTGTGGCGTGATATTTAAAAAGCCTTGCCTTTGCCATTGAGCAATCAGAAAATGCAAATAAACAAGCTAATCCAAACTTATGGTACAGCTGTTGGGTTTCGGCAGAATTAAGTTTATTTTGGAATGCGAGCGCTGCGCCAATTTGAATTCCAAGTATTTTTTTCCTGTGGGACTTTGCACTCGCGTTTCCTGTTCTACAGACCTGACATGCGATGCTCTGCAACCTGCCATTATGGAATATAATGCCATCATTTTCAATAGGCACACTCGAGAATATTTGCTGTCATGTTCACAATGATTAAGTGTGTGTGTTACTTCTACTTTAATTTTACGAGAATGGAGCATGCTGGCTAGTTAATGCTCACATTTTTGTTTTTAATTTTCACTCAAAGTGTTTTGCTTTCTTGACAGTTGTACATTAGGACGCCTGACTTGATTGAATGTAATTCATTTTTGTTGCATTTATTTTTACTCGGGCCTCCCTTGACAAAGCGCCGCATGGTCTCAACGGGTTTTTTTTTTTCTCGGACCTGAAGAAAGAACGGAATTGTGCCGCAAGAACAGTTCAACCTATGCAGCGATGTAGGCCGATCAGTTCGCACAAACGTGGGTGCTCAGGCAAATAAAGCATTACGTCAGCTCCGTGCTGCGCTCAGCTATGAGTTTAAAGATGAAATGATGCAGAACGGGGCTTCCCACTTTCATAATAACAAAGTGATCCCCACTAGGTGGATATGCAGTCTCGGCACCCCCCCACCTGCCACTCATCAATACCGCCTCCTGTTCGCGCAGCGCCACCCACCAGCTCCTTCTCGCGCGACGCTAAATCATCTCACACCCACCGCGGCCACCCACGCACCGCTACCTACTTCAACTGCTCAGCCCTCCCCCACCGCTTCCACTGTCTCATGCTTCATCACCCACCAATCCTCCCACACACACCCCCCCCCCTCCATTTCCCACTTTCCCTGCTGCCTTCCACCTCCGAACACGAGAAGTCAGGCTCTCGTTGTCATGGAGCCGGAGAAGCGCGAGTCAGTATTCCACGTCCAAGCAAGAGAGCTCGCGCTCATGCGATGGAGGCGGATGCCACAAGTGGTCGTGGCAGAGTGGCCACGTGGAGACGCGTTTTTCCGCCGTGTGTTGGAAATTTGCGGTGCATGGGCCACAAAGAGACGTTCAATTGTGCTGGGGCTCCACGATTATCATGTCTCGCACAAGGGCCCAAAGCACGTGAGACGAGCCGTAAAAGGCGGCTGCTGCGGAGGAAGATGCGATTGTCTCCGTGCGAAATGTTTACGTCGCTAGCGCGGCGGCATCTCGGTGCAAAATTTTGGTCGTGACGACAACTGGGACGGCGCCCTGTGTTTTAGATTTTTCTACAGTTGGTCGTGATTTCTGTTGTCGGATCATTCTAGTCTTTGTTTCCTCGTTAATTAAGCGCATTTCCTCAATTGATTTGGCTTAGCACTCAATCCGCTGGGAAGCAAGATGAGGATTTGGATGTGGGCTGTGTGCATAAGCAGGTTGAAGGAATTGTTGAAGGGTCAAGGTTCGATGAGTATTTTGCTGCCAGGCCAATTAAGTAGAAAGTTGACAGCAAGCGGACATTCTGTGTCATCTATTCACCAATAATGCTCAATCATCGCGTGATGCGGTGGGAACTTAGGGTTACAAAGCCACGACTGCTGTGCTTTGAGCTGCAGGAAACCAGACAAGTGAAATCTTTCTGACAAATATTTCTTTCCTAAAAAAACACATGTTAGGTCCAATACTAATTCTAATTTTAAAATGTAAGCCTTCCAAATAACGTGGCATTTTGTAAATGCTTTTCAAGAATAGCAAAAAAGCACGCAATACATGCAAACAAAATAAAAATAAAAGTAATGAAATAACTGGCTGTATGCATGAATATAGTTTTACAGTAGGTATTCTTAAACCTCAACTTTAGAGGATTGTTGTCTTATTTAAAGTATGAAATTGATCTGACGAATATGGGTTTGATTGCTCGATTAATCATATAACAAGAGAACAGTTGCGAACAATAAAGTTATTTTTTGTTTCGCTGTGTGGGGAATAATGCTTGGGCTTGGTGATGTCATTGTAATCTTTCAGGCCACTAGGATTGGCTTATAAGGGTTCGTGTCTTCATGAAGCAGGATGTGGGGGTTAACCACCCTATTTAAAAAGGGCCAAGTAATAAACATGGAAAAAATAATGTTGCAGGAGGGTACTTTCAGTCAATTAATTGATGCAAATTATCCCATCTCTAGGTTGCTTACATTTTCGGTACTGTGTGATGAGTGGTAATCACACTTGCTGTGATTTGTACAACAACATTCAGGTTGTCCGACATGACCTTTTTTTAAAGAAAAGCATCTGTGACTACTAGATAAAAGTAATAACTGGTCACTACACTAGTCTTAAATAACTTGTTTGAAATGTGAGGTTCATATGTAGTGGGGAGGGGGGGAGCCTCAACATTGCTATCCCAAAAGGAGCAGCTTTGGAAAACAATTTTCAATAATGAAATAAAAAAATTCCCAAACTAAATTAAACAGTGTGAGGAGTTTGGCAAATTGAGAAAAATAGTTTAAGAACATATCTTGCATGTGTAAAGGATGATCTCTCAATGTGATTGCTTTTTGATGACTGTTATGATGTTGCTGCTGACTGATGAGTGGTGGATGAGCATTGGTTTACTACTTAACATCGCTTCTTATCAAGTTTCCACTTCATTCCAAAGCACAAGAATATATATTTTCTATTGACAAGAACACATTCAGATTGATTTCATTATCGTTGCGAAGGATTACTCTCGTAGCTTTTGCCTGGTAATCCACAAACTGCTCACACCCTTCCAGAGTGCTATATTTGAACTCGCTGGGATATGAGGTCCTTCTCCGCTGTTTCTCATTGGAATATGTATTTCCTCATGCGAATCTTTCGGGTTTATGGGTTCCGCCTTATTCTGACCGCAAACATCACCAAGGGCTTTATAGCAATTCCGTTTATTGCTTCTGGTATTGTATTGTGTCCATGCAGACGTGTATTTGTGCACACGCTCATTTACAGCTGCGTACGTGCTTCAGTACATAATAATAATTGCACTTCCAGATCGCCTTTCACCCGAAGGTCACAGCTGCGGAGAGAATGGCATGTCAGCAACAACGACACAAGAACCGCAAATCAACAACGATAGTGTTTTTGGGGTTTTTTTGTTGCAAATCTGAACTGTGGGGAGAACGGCATGTCAACAACAACATCGTAACAGTTCAACTGAGAATCAAATAGTGGCAATAAATTCTAGAAGGTCATAAAATGAGCAATTAAAAAATATTCTTCAACCAACACGCAATAAATGTACCCGAGCAGGTGCAGATCGGCAAGCCATCATCCTGGCACGACAAGAGTGAGCCGCATTAACAATGCCAGCCAGGGGACTTGAAAGCCTTACAGAACAAGTGAGTATTGAAGCAAGATTTGAAGATGCCCAGGGACTCAGCTGATCGAATCTTTAATGCAAGGGCATTCCAGAGTCTGGGAGCATCGCGTGAGAGGGCTCTGTCACCCATCGTATGGAGGTGAGATCTGGGCGCATGCAGCAAGCAGCCCGTATTGCAGAATCGAAGTTGTCGTGTTGAGAAGGGTGCCTAAAGTAGGCCACGGATGTATGTCGGAGCAGCGACAGTGGGAGCCTAGTAGGTGAGGAGGAGGATCTTGAATTCAATCATGTATTTAAGTGGTAACCTGTGGAGAGACATCGGTATTGGGGATAAGTGATCGTGGATGCGTGTGCGAGTGAGGACTCTAGAAGCCACATTCTGCACACGTTGGAGATGATTGATCAAGTAGGCAGGGGTGTCAGGGAGCCTTGCATTGCAGTACATAATGTGTGTGTGCGCGTCTGCACAAATATGTTCGTGCCTACGTTAACATAGCGGCTCACTACTTGTCTGCGGTGGAAAACGACTGTTTGTTTATGAAGGCATAGGGCGATTACCGTGGGTTTAAACGCTCCTGGGTATTGTTCTTACAAGCTGATCTTTTGGATGGGCACGACGGGAGTCTCTTCTCTCTCCTTTGCCACGTTTCACCTCCCAAGTCGGGAGACATCTTCAGGCTGTGCGGGAGACGTTTGTTTAAAGAGGCCATACACTTAGGAAGTGAAGCGTCGCAAATGAGAGAGGAGGAACGCTCCTCACGGTTATCCCGATAGAGCAAATCGTCTAAGTAATTTTTATACATCGATGCTTGAAAATCTACATCCTCACGTTAACATGTCGATTTAATTATTATTCATGGACGGATGTGCCCTGTTTTATTATTACTTTATACAGGCATATTAAACATTAATTAGTTTAACGGTATTTACTGTTAGTGGTTATATATATATATATGTGCTTAGTGGTGGAGCCGTGGCATGGTTGGTAGTATAAAGTACTAGGAACTCAGTGCTCGCCACATCACTCGTAAGTGGTCGCTCAACCAGCGAACGGACTGCCTGGGCACCAATCCGCTCTGCTTTGCGTGGTGAAGCCATGTCTGGTGTAGGCAAATCAGTTTGAAGGATAATGTACACGTTATCAAAGCAATCTGTTTGCATATTTTGCCACAAGTATGTGTGGCTTTTGCAAATTAGACACTTTATTTAATTTATATAAAAAAAAAACCCTTTTCCACACTTAACCCAGTAAAAACCCACACGGACTCGCTGAAAACATGCATACACCTCACAGGCACCGGAGCTAGGAATCGAGTCCAAGGATTTTGCCACCCTATGGGCATGGGTGAGGCTTCCATCCTAATCGTGGATTGACTAACATATACCGCTAACACACATTCACATTACGTGTATGCCTATTACATCCACTACGTACATATACAGTAATATGTTTACAATTGCAGGTGGTGCACCTGCCAGTCATCTCAATAAGGTAACTCATTAAACCAGGGTCTGTCCTGAGATCACCTATCGTCGAGCCTTCGACACTTCACGTGATAGCCTCAAAGTGCGTGTGGCCTGGCACAGGCGCCGTTATGTCTCATCTCTCTCATCTCATTATCTGAAACCGCTTAATCCTATATAAGGTCACGGTGAGCCGGAGCCTATCGCGGAAACACAGGGCGCAAGGCAGGGATGCACCCGACGACGGGACGCCGGTCCATCGCCGGGCATTGCGGGACAATTTTCGTCTGCGAGCCAATCAACCTATCCAGGAGCATGCTTTTGGACTGTGGGAGGAAACCGGAGTACCCGGCGAAAACCCACGCGGACACGGGGAGAGCATGCAAACTCCACACAGAAAGGCACCCGAGCCGAGAGATTCGAACCCGGGACCTTCTTGCTGTGAGGCGTCAGCGCTAACCACTGGGCCACTGCGCCGCCCTGAGCGGGAATTGAACTCCGGAAAGCAGGTTTGCAGCCTCGTGTGCTAACCGCGGAGCCACCGCCCCCGTACGTTAGCAGCAGAGAGATGGTCCAGCGCTACAAGACAAAGTCAAAAATCCACAGTATAGCCTTAACAGGCTGGAGGGTTAAGTGCCGTGAGCGCGCACCTACGAAGGTCCACACGGCACATTGTTTCCCAATTGGCCTCTGAGCTACATATATATACATGTGGATATGTATTTGTGTGTGTGTGCATGTGTGCCTGCCGCTCTGCAATCCCAACATCTCCCGGAGATACTAATCCTTGCATCTTTACAGAGATCTCCCCTGAGTTGTCAATGTGTGTCCATCAGCAAATATTTGTGTGTGTGGTAATAATCATAAAGTAAAATTGGCCCACAGAAAGTAATAGGGACAAAAAAGTCCTCGGGTGAATTTCTGTGAAGTGTTTTAAGAAATGCTCTTCAATGTGTTATGGTGTCGTGTGTTGTTCAACACAATGGCCGATGTTTTGCTCCATGCCAAAAAATAATAATCAAAACATTGATGTAGGTTTTCACGGCATGACGCATGCTGATTGCTTTTCAAAGCTGTTCTTTCGGCATAGCCGCGTAGAGCGCTCCTCCTCGCTCCTTCACGATGATTCATCTCCCACGTTGGAAGCATCATCAGGTTGTTCTGAGACTGAGTGGAGGTGAAAATGTTGTGCTGTTTGTGTCAGAATATCAGACGAATTTCTTTGGTGCTTTATTACGCAGGACACCTCCAACGTGGGAGCTGAAACGTCGTGAAGGAGAGAGGTATGCATGACACGGATATTCTGAAAGAACAGCTTTGGAAAGTATTCATCAGTTATTATTTTGGCAAATTGCACATGACAATCGTTAGTTGTCGTTCTTTCAAAATGCAACCGTGTCCGTATTAGGTAACGCTAGTGCTGCAGAGCGCTTCAATATGCCTGATGTGTTTCAAGGTGATTACAGTTTCTGTTTTATTTGAAATTTTAAAAAAATGTAATTGCATCTAACGTTTGTCGACTATTGTAACTTTAAGTGTAATATTCTAAGTGACATTAGCCACACTGATAACATTGCTGTAAAATTCAGTGTATAATATATTGAATAATTCGAATGCTGTCGAGTGCAACTTTGCAATTTTCTATGCTCACCTGTTTAGTATTTTCTTATTTACGTCTTTAGCTCTTTTCTACTACTGATGCACATTTTTTCTGCTGTTGCTTGCTTTCCCCTTCTGGCTGGACAACTGTTAGAAGAGCTGCTTAGCAAATGCTCTCTGCTCGTACTCTCTGTTTGCTTCACGTGCAGTGAAACATTAAATTGTGTTGCACACGTTGGAGAACCAAACGACACAACCGTGATATTTCATGCGTTAGTGTTAAAAACCAAACAAACTGCAAACTAAGGCTTGTCATGAGAAATTGGCTACTTTTTCTTTGTTGTCTGGATATTCGGCAACAGGTGAGTGCTTGTGCGCGTGACGCTGTGCTCAGGTGTGGACGTGAAGTAAAATCTTCGCGGTCAATACTGCGTTTAAATGAAAATCCTCTAAAGATCCCAAGGCGTTGACCTTGGCACCCCAGATAAAACCTTCTCTCCCCACCGGTCAATAGAGTGGTTAGCCCGGTGATGTGTCCTGCTCCGACCGACACCCAAGTATTCCTCTGCACGGTGTGGATATCCCTGTAGTTTATTTGCAACCACATTCGTAGTTGATGAACTGATGAGTGTTTCCCAGGCTAACTGACCTCTATGCTTTGGTGTCAGTGTCACTGTGTGATGCATTTCCTGTTTTTGCCTTGGTGATGCTTGTTTCATGTCATTTGGGTCAAAGTAATTGTTCCAAGGCATGTTGAGATTTTATATTACGGATTAATGCATCTTGCATCGACTACTCATCTTCATTCAGAGTTAAGCGGTATTCCGGTGGTGAGCGTACTGTACTCTAACCCCCTTGACGAGTTTAATTCCGGCTCGTGGTTAGCGTCACCGATATTTCCACCGTTCCCAGATCTTTCTCTTCACTAACCTCCATTTAAAATATCGTCAAATAACTACCATCGGTGAGAGTGTGGGGAGGCCCTTATCCACTGCATCATATTTCTGCCTCTCTAGGCAAATTTCTGTTCTCAGAATACATGAATGAAGCACACGTTTGGACAAGGTGACGGGAGAGAGTGGGAACTGGGCGTCATTCCTAATCCATGCAGTAACGGTGAATGGATGGCAGCTGTAGATATGTAAGGATGAGTCCGCAGCTGACACGGAGTGAGCAGCTATTCCACTTTGCACGGAGAGATGCAGAGTGCTGCAGTGTCACATGCCAGTCGTAGAACATTGTATCATCATCTATAATGGTGTATATTGTCATTGCTTTATGTATGACAATTGCCCTCCAGAGCTGTTCTTTGAGGATCGCCGTATCGAGCATTCCTCCACTCCCCATCACAACATTTTGCCTCCAACGTTGGAGGCATCATTAGCGTTATGATACCTACTATCCCAGAAGAACAGCTTGTGAGAAGAAATCTATAGGTCATTATTTTCCCCGTGTTATATAACAATCGATAAGAGGGCAGGGAACTACAGTGGCTTGGGGAAGGGGGTAGGGGTGGACATGAGAGTTCAGCCCCCCTCTAATTGGTGTCGTAGGAATCCCGCATCTATTAGTGGTAAGTTCACCGGGTTCTTTCTGCTGTGTAATGATGAACGTCTATCTAGATTTCTATCTAACCTTGCTTATTCTATGGGGCTGTTACGTTCAGCCCGATGCGGTGCTGGATGGACGTGTCGCAGTGGCGAGGTGGTGTCGAGAGCCCTCTCCACGGGTGAATCTCTTTGACATTTGAAAGACTTGAGTTGCAGAACGAAGTGCCGCGAACTGAACGGTGGAACCTGGGAAGGGAGTGAAGAAAAGCCCTGCGCCTTTCCCCTTTGTAGTTCGCCAAATATTTTTTGGCAGGAGCCTGGCTTTTGAACCTCCTTCGAGATGCTTCCAGCAGATGAAAAGATAGGAATGAGAGAACAAATAAGTGACGCAGAGCATAAAATCCCACATCCATGTATACAGGGTTCTGTTCTAAACGTATTGATTGAGGTAGCATCACAGACATTTTTATGTCCGCACACATGCTGACAATAATGAAGACATATTAGTGATTGTGATGATGGATTAATAGTTCAATTCACCCGCTTCCCTTCACATGTTTAAAAAAACATCATGTTGGCTTTTTAAGACAATATCGTTCAGCAGGATTTGTTTCAACAAATTGTTGATCTTCTGGGTCTCATTTTCAGACTTGTAAAATATACTGCCTGGTTACTAGTCATTCTTCGGTAATATTACATAAACTAAGCCTCTGTTACAGCTTGTGCATCATGTTATTTTTAATAGGCAGAGAGTTATCCATCCCACTATATCAATACAAAATACTTTTTGTTCATTAGCTTATTGACCTTCAAGATTATAGATGTCTCTGATCATTTTTGAATAGACCATGGCACTGCTGGACCTGTGTTAGCGACTCACCGTACGAAATTCACACACGCTATAAAGTGCATTTATGTTATTATCGTCTGGTGAATGAATTTGCAAGCGTCGAGAAACTTTGACGGTCATTTCTGTGATTCCACGAAGGGCCATGAGATAGAGATGTTATCTTTTATGGAGGTTTTATTGACAAATATGTTGCGATTTTCGAGCCTGTTTTCACCAAACCGCCAAGGCTAAATTGTAAGAAAAAACGTGATTTCTACACGAGAGAATGTCTCTTAATAGCTGCTCTTTCAGGATAGCCGCATTAAGCATTCCTCTGCTCTGTATGAGTAAATCTCATGCATTGAAGAATGATCACATCAATGTAATATCTATAGACGCCTACTAGAGCACTGCAGTGTGTGTCAGCTATGGGTACTTTTGCCAGTGTTCATATGTTATATTACAGTGTGTGTCAGTTTGTGTTTGGCTTGTGCCTCGTTTGTTAAGGCTGTGGGATGTGCAGTGCTGGCAATTGGAATCAAAATAATTGCATTTATAGAGCGCTTTTCACCCGAGGGTCACAAAGCGCTGCACAGAGCTGCAGAGAGATTGGTATGTCAACAACAACAGCACTAGAACGGAAAATCGGCAAAAAAAAACACATTTTTGGGTTTTTTTATTTTTTAAAATATACACCATTTCAGAACGACATGTTAAATTTGATCAGACTTTCAGCTATCATTTTTAAAATGCTAAATTTTCAGTATTTATAATACATATATTGGGAAATGGTTAAATGTGACATTTATCGTATAATAATAATAATTGCATTTCTAGAGCGCTCATCACCCAAGGGTCACAAAGCGCTGCACAGAGCTGCGGAGAGAACAGCACATCAATAACAAGATCTCATTGTCTGTCTGAAACCACTTAGTCCTATACAGGGTCACGGTGAAGCCGGAGCCTATCCCGGCAGACACAGGGCGCAAGGCAAGGATATACCGACGATGGGACGCCAGTCCATCGCCGGGCACTGCTGGGCAATTTAGCCTGCGAGCCAATCAACCTATGTAGCAGCATGCTTTTTGGACTGTGGGAGGAAACCGGAGTGCCCGGCGAAAACCCACGCGGACACGGGGAGAGCATGCAAACTCCACACAGAAGGGCACCCGAGCCGAGAGATTCGAACCCGGGACCTTCTTGCTGTGAGGCGACAGCGCTAACCACCGGGCCACTGCGCCGCCCTCAATAACAAGATAAGAACGGCAAATCAGCAATAACGCTTGGTTTTTTTTTTGGAGTATTTTTTTCTTTTTTTTACAAATCCGAGCTGTGCAGAGAATGGCACGTCAACAACATCAGGACAGTTCAACTGAAAGACAAAAGTAGCTACAAACTACAGGAGGACAAAAATAAGCGATTAAAAATAATAATTCGGCTACAAACATGGATGGACTAAATGTTCCCGAGCAGGTGCAGTTCGGAGGATTGCCATCGTCCTGGCACGACAACACTGAGCCGCGTCAATTTACCCAGAGAGCTGCGTGCCACCGGGACGGGTCCTCTGTGACGCTATCGCGCTTTCATTGCATTCAGTGAGCATCGTAGCCCACTCGCCGACGAGCCCCGTTATTGGAGCAAACATTATTACAGAGCTCATCCTCGCGAGGCTGACTGAATAATAGCGTAACCCAAGGCAAACAAGCAATAATGGATGCAAAAGCGATGTAGTCGACTGCATACATGATGTGTTCCACTTTAGCTGAACGAGAGGTCAAAACTGGTCGTTGTCATTATAGAATACACAACAGGAACTGGAATTACACGAGGACAAAAAATAAAATAACCCAGTATAAACGCACGCACGCAGAGACAAGTTCTGCAAGTTCTATAGGGAGTGATACTCCTCCACTCCATGATTAACGGGCATCACTTGTTAGTATTCGGCCTTAAATGATTTAACCCGGTGGTTGCGAATGAATAGATTTATCTGTTAACGTTGTTAAAAGGGACACGTGGGTCGCCGGTATTTTCAATAAAGGTAAAGCGGTGGCACAGTGCCGAAGACCTGTTTTATTTGTCATATTTGTCTCATCTCATTATCTGAAACCGCTTAATCCTATATAGGGTCACGGTGAGCCGGAGCCTATCCCGGAAACACAGGGCGTAAGGCAGGAAAACACCCGACGACGGGACGCCAGTCCACCGCCGGGCATTGCGGGACAATTTTGGTCCGTGAGCCAATCAACCTATCCAGGAGCATGCTTTTGGACTGTGGGAGGAAACCGGAGTGCCCGGCGAAAACCCACGCGGACACGGGGAGAGCATGCAAACTCCACACAGAAAGGCACCCGAGCCGAGAGATTCGAACCCGGGACCTTCTTGCTGTGAGGCGTCAGCGCTAACCACTGGGCCACCGCGCCGCCCCTGTCATATTTGTATTTTCTGAAAAGCATATGCAGCACTCCACGAACTTGCGGTGTAATCATTTAATCGTCCATAAATATGCAATGGACATTTCTGGAGTAAATAGTTTTGAAGAGGAAACTTTTTCTAGCCTAGAGGAATTGCCAGTCAACTTTCCTGTCATCTGGCTTTCTTCAAGACATACATCACGTGCAGAAATAGCGATTAACTTTGTATTTGTTTACAGAGTCGGCATGTTGAATGATGCATTTGTTAATTGCTTAAAATTGACTCTTACTCTGCGTTGAATTGTGCGTGAGAATTGATTATTTATAAGCTCTACACTGATGTGCTAGTTATAGGGATCGTGAGGTTAAAGTGGTTTATTTATGCATGCTGTACCAGCAAAATACCCGCCTTGCGTGCTATATTGTTCCAAGCATGTAACAGGTTAATCTGACGTCTCTTCCAGATTTTGTTTCTGCTACCGTAACTATTTTGATGTTGATTTCTTCCTGATGCCTATTGGGAAATATGTCTGGCGCTCACAAGTTGCAAAAGAGTAATTAGAGTAATTGATTTTGTGGTTAATAATTCGGAAGTAATTCTGTAATAACACAAACGACTTGGTTTGGTGCCGATGAAATTTACACGTATGAAAGTTTCGAAGCCGGTGATCTCAGTGCGGACATATACACAGTACACACATACAAACACCAGCGCTGTTGAATATTGACTCTCATCTTCTCATCTTGCTGAGACAGGCCACAGCCACTGCATAGGCAGCGTGGAGGAGAGAGGGTTCCGAGCCCACCGTTAAGTCCCGTGAGGAGGCCACTCGTCGACAGTCACGCGGTCTGCCCATTGCGAACACATTCATGGCGTGGGTCGTGGTCTCGTTAGTCCAAGTGTGAGGTGGGCTGCGGCGAATTGGATTCTAAAAACATCTCGAGTGAAGTCACGGCCATGAATCATAGCAAATGCTCTAATTTCAAGTGTGAACCTTTCGCATTCATCGAAAATCGTCAAAACAGGGTAATGAAATGTGGCAACGGGCGGCACGGTGGCCCAGTGGTTAGCGCTGACGCTTCACAGCAAGAAGGTCCCGGATTCGAATCTCTCGGCTCGGGTGCCTTTCTGTGTGGAGTTTGCATGCTCTCCCCGTGTCCGCGTGGGTTTTCGCCGG
>JAZEWT010000007.1:6740597-6759418 GCA_036362905.1 Mordacia mordax | reverse complement strand
CCCCTATTGGTAGACTAATGCTCCAAGTCACTCGTAAATAATATTCATCCAAGTTTCTTGAGTTCTCACTTGGTTAAACACAACCAACTTAAAATGATTCGAGCTAAGTCTTAAGTTCTTCTGTGTCTCTGTCATTACTTCCATAAGAAGGCTGCTCCCAATTTTTCCCGTCCTTCAACCTCCATCCAAATCATCGTCAAGTGCACCTGACAGTTTGTTCATCGTAGGCGTGGGAGCTGCGATGTTTTATAAACGCATTCTGCGCCAACACTTTTTCAATCTGCCCAAAGCGTGTTGTTTTTATTATTATTTAATTTTATATCTGATGATTGTCTGCGTGTTGTATGGTTGCCTCTCATTTATTGATATTTGTTGCCTGTCTTGTAACTGTTGTGTGTGTGTGTGTGTGGATCATCATAGTCACGGCTTGTGACACATCTATTAAATTGGGCAAAGAAATCCATAAAACGTTTCTGTGCTTGAATTTTCGGCTCCGCTCGCAACCCAATCCCACTGGCCTTGCCGCACGTGAGCGTGCGGAGATGTGCATCACTTATTGTCAGCCCATCAGTGGCATTTCCTTGACTTTCCTGTGACAGTGAAAATTCATAGTAAAATCCAGTGCGAACTGCCCACTAAGTAGGTGGTACTCCAGCTAAAAACTCCACAGGGAGAATCTTGTCATATTTCATTTTATTTGAAGTGGCAATGTTGGCTCTTTGTACTCTGTAGCGTGCCGGGTCAAGACGTTACCCCCAGTCTGACAGTGCCTAATGCTGTGAGTTATAGGCAGTGGTACGTTAAACTTTTCATCATCTTTTGCAATTTAAAGGCCCTATCCAGCATTTCATGGTATTTATAAACAAATTAAACAAGTTTCTAATATGCAATGCTATCGTTTCAATTCGTTTCTAGTTGTTTTGGATGCCAGGTGAGTCCCCTCTGCACCACTGCTTTGTGGCTGAGCCCCCCACTCTTCTTAAATCTCAGTCCCCGTACTAAATCATCATTACTGTGCAATTGAGCCATTGGCATCACAGCTCTTCCTCGCACGCATAGAGCAGCATGCACAATCGACAGGAGCATATCCTGCCATTATTCATTTTGTTTCATCTTGACGTTAGTTTAAGTTTCTTCCCCTGTGGTCAGTGTTAGTGCCTTGCCTGATTCTCTGTACGCCTCCCCTTAAACGAGGTCCCTCTACTGTGATGGTCATGAGCATCTCATTTTCTTCTAGGCCAGCAGCCAGATGTACTGCTTCTCTCTCTCCTCTTTGTTGCTTGCGTCTTGGCCACTATTATTCCTCGCCGAGCACTATCCATGCTCTCCCTGTCAGGACGGACAAAGGATCCCATCTCCCTGGCATCGAGTTACACGAGAACCCAGCAACCCTCGTATTTATTTTCGTGTCCACAGGAATCCGTGGCTGCCGATGGCACACGATGGGCAAAGACCCGAGAAGGGTGAGGGGATACTTGGGTGTGGGAGGTTTCGCTCCTCCTGACCCCAATGCCCTCTGACCTTTGAGATGCACACTGACCTTTGCAATCCACTTTCCATGTAAACGCACGCTTTGATGCGCCCTGGTGCCACAGCTCCCCTCTCGCGGTATTTGTTGGTGTTGAGAGCACGACGCCCGCTCGCTGCTCTTCCCGGAGAGCCGGGTAGAAAAACAGGCGCGTTCACGTGCACATGTATACGGCCGCGTACACCAAAACAAATATATACACTTGTGGGGCAAGCGCTGTTGGTGAGCACTAATTAAAATCAGCACCGCACAAAACACACCCCGACAACACACACGTGCACACAAAAGAAATACAAAGGAAATCCTGTATAGCCTATATAATACAAATAATAATTGCATTTATGGAACGCTTTTCACCCAAGGGTCAGGTCACAAAGCGCTGCACAGAGCAGCGGAGAGAACACGTCTACAACGAAATTAGAAACGGAAAATCAGCAAGAGTACCATTTTTTTTTTAATATACACATTGTTGCGGAACATGTAAAATATGACCTGACTTTCAACTGCATTTTAAAATGCAAAATTATCAGTGTTAATAATACATATATTGGGAAATGGTTTAATGTAACATTTATCGTATAATAATAGCATTTCTAGAGCGGCAATCACCCGACGCTCACAAAGCACAGCACAAAGCTGCGGAGAGAATGGCACATCAATAACAAGATAAGAACGGCAATTCAGGAAACTCTTTTTTCGATTTCTTTACAAATCCGAGCCATGGATATAATGGCATGTCAACAACATCAGGACAGCCCAAGTAAAAGTCAAATAGTAGCAATAAATTATAGAAGGAAAAAAATAAACATTTGAAAAATATAATAATTCTGCAACAAACAACGAAGGAATAAATGTTCCCGAGCAGGCGCAGGTCAGAAGAGAGCCAACATCCCGGCACGACAACACTGAACCATATCAACAGTCCTAGCCGGAGGACTTGAAAGTCATACGGAACAAGCGAGTCTTGAGACGAGATTTGAAGATGCCCAAGGACTCAGCTGATCGAATCTTCAAAGGAAGGGCATTCTAGAGTCTGGGAGATGCGTGCGAGAAGGCTGTCACCCATCTAATGGAGCTGCGACCTGGGTACATGCAGCAAACCCAAATGGAGGATCGAAGTTGTCGTGTTGAGGAGGGTACCTGAAGTAGGCCATGGATGTATGTCAGAGCAGAGCCAGTGAGAGCCTTGTAGGTGAGAACGAGGATCTTGAATTCAATCCTGTAGTTAGCAGGTAACCAGTGTAGAGACATTAGTACTGGGGAAATGTGATCGTGGATAGGTGGGCGAGTGAGGACTCGAGCAGCCGCATTCTACACATGTTGGAGACGATTTATCAGGTAAGCAGGGGTGCCAGGGAGCAGTGCATTGCAGTAATCAATTCGTGAGGAGATGAAGATGTGTATTAGCTTCTCATCATTAGTGGGTGGCAGGATCTTGCGCAGTCTGGCGATATTTCTGAGGTGTGAATAGGCTACCTTCGTCACCTTCTTGATGTGTGTCTCAAAGATGAGTTAGGATTGCTGGAATTTTCCGAAGTTACGGAATCCGAGGTCTCTTCTTTAGTTACCATCAATCTGGTGACGTCAACAGTGGGGACGTGTTGCTGAAAAGCACCAGTTATAAGACAACTTTTTGAGTGTTTCGCAGAAGTCCAAAACATTCAATCATTGTTACCTTGATTGTATTTCTATTACTTTAAATTTTTGTAATTGTTAATTGGTTATTAATCATTAGATTTTGCACTTAATACATTGGGGCGGCGCGGTGGCCCAGTGGTTAGCGCTGTCGCCTCACAGCAAGAAGGTCCCGGGTTCGAATCTCTCGGTTCGGGTGCCTTTCTGTGTGGAGTTTGCATGCTCTCCCCGTGTCCGCGTGGGTTTTCGCCGGGCACTCCGGTTTCCTCCCACAGTCCAAAAAGCATGCTGCTACATAGGTTAATTGGCTCGCAGGCTAAATCGCCCCGCAGTGCCCGGCGATGGACTGGTGTCCCATCGTCGGTATATCCTTGCCTTGCGCCCTGTGTCTGCCGGGATAGGCTCCGGCTTCACCGTGACCCTGTATAGGACTAAGCGGTTTCAGACAATGAGATGAGATGAGGTTTCAGACAATGAGATGAGATGAGGTACAGAGGCAGCCAGATCCACGCTCGCATCTCGCAACTTACACTGGGGTAAAACATGACACCACAGCAAAGACGTCGGCTCAACCCAGTGGGGGTCCTCAGTAACACTGCAGGTCTCTCTAAGCTTCTCTTTCCTCAGCCCCTCTGTCCTCACCCATTCATCACCTTAACACTGAGAGTCTGCTGGTGTCTAGCGCGGCTAATTTGTCTGCTTTGTTAACTGTGAGCCTGGTTGTAACTATAATCTATTATATCAATACAGTCTATTGTTTATTTGTCAGTAATTTGTAGTTTGTTTGTCTATAGTTTATTTATAGTTTATATATAGTCGCGACTGTTTTCGAAGCGTGTTTTATCATTCTATGTGTCTGAAACTATTTTAATAACTCTGTTTTGCTCGTAGTGGTCTAACACTGAGACTCCCATCTCTAATGCCGTGTCTCCCATCTCTAACACTGTAACTTCCATCTCTTAACACTGTGACTCCTATCTCTAACACTCTGGCCCTTAGCTCTAACACTGACACCTATCTCTAACACTATGCCTCTTATTTCTAACACTGAGACTCCCATCTCTAACACTGTGACTCCCATATCTAACACGGTGACTCTTATCCATTCCTCCTGCCATTGAGGGATGTGCAGCTATCTAGGCTGATTGGCTTATTTTAGTAAATTACTCCAGGGAGGTGCCCCCTGATGTGTTGGCATCACATCTTGGGTATGTCCCTTCCTTGTGCCCCATGTCTCCAGAGTTGGGCTCCAGCCCTTGTTCGATATGATCACCTACACATCCGTGGCTCTAAAGAGCTTGATTCCTACATCAGTTCCTTTAACCCCAACCATCTAGCCATTTGCCGTTAGCTAATGATACTTTGACGCCTTTGTTACATCCATCGAGGCGCCAGCAACAAAAGCCCATTAACCTGTCTACAATTGATTTCCCTACCCCCATCCCCGTATTAAACCCTACACATTTGCTACCGAGGAAGAAACAAGTTAGACGGTTTGCAGCTCCACGTTGCTTGATAAAAAAATACTGCTGGCTAGTTCACCTCTTCCAGCAAGCCCATGATAATTTTCTCGACCATTAATCAGCTCCTTCGTCCAACCTGTCACTTGCCCTCACCTCCCTTCACTAATAAAGATCAGGTGGATCAGTTGATTCAGTTTTTCTGAGAAAAACTGAAGCCCAATGTATCACTACCCTGCATCAATCACCAACCAATATCTCTATAAATGTTCTTCCACTTTCCTTGACCTCAAAACTCCTGAAATTTTCCAAATTAACGAAATCCGAGGTCTCTCTTTTTTAGTTACCACATCTCGCCCCCACAAACTGCTCCCTGGATCTTTTCCCATCCAAGATCATCCGGAAATGTTTCAAATTCCTTGCCACGTTTATCACTAATCTCTTTAATAACTCACTTCGCTCGGGTATCGTTCCCCCACTATTCAAATGTGCCGCAGTTACCCCCCTGCTCAAAAATCCTGGCCTCGATTTCAACATCCCTGATAATTATTGACCCATCTCAAATCCATCATTCATCTCTGAGGTCCTTGAACATGCCGTAGCCGTACAACTCCGGAAACATGTTCTTTAACAATGACCTCTTCGGTTCCTTCCAATCTGGGTTCAGCTTCGGCCATAGTACTGAAACTGCTCAGGTAAATGTAGTTGATGACCTACTCGTCGCTGCTGATGAAGAATTGCCAAATATTCTTGTCCTGCTGGACCTGAGCACTGCCTTTGATACCGTTGACCATCCGAACTTAAGGAACTGGAGGATATAGGGGTCTCTGGCAGTGCCCTGCATTGGCTGAGCCCTGACAGCCCAGCCTGCAGGTTCCACAGAAATAGCATTGGTTCGGTTTCCTGTACTAGGAGGCAGGGATTCCAGGAATCCGAAGGGAAATAGTTGGTGGTTGTGGTGGAATTATGGATTGCTAGCCACAAACTCTAATATAGGTCGTCAATTAAATGTACAGTGGGAGCATTTATATATATTGATTTTTCCGTGCAGACGTGGTAATTGTTTAATGTGGGGGGTGTTTTGTAGTTGATAGAGAAAACCTGCACCACTGTTTTAATAGTAATAATCATATTTGCACTTCCAGAGCACTTTCCATCCGAGGGTCACAAAGTGCTGCACAGAGCTGTAGAGAGAACGGCATGTTAACAACAACAACATCAGAGTAGATCAATTAAAGTTAAGTAATAGCTATCAATCAATGAAGCACTTAAAATAACAGATGAAATGGTTGTTGAACAAATAAAGGAAGGAATAAGTGTTCCTGAGCAGGCGCAGGTCAACAGGGTACCGTCATCCAAGCACAATAAAAGTGAACAACATCAACAGTCCTAACCAGAGAACTTCAATGCCTTCAGGAACAAGTGAGTCTTGAGACGGGATTTGAAGATGCCCAAGGACTCAGCTGATCGAATTTCCAATGAAAGCGCATTCCAGAGACTGGGAGCAGTGCGTGAGAAGACACTGTCACCCATCGAATGGAGGTGCAATCTGGGCACATGCAGCAAGCCACTATTGGAGGATCAAAGTAATTGTTTTGAGGACGGTGCCTGAAGTGGGTCACGGATGTATTTCGGATCAGCACCATTGAGAGCCTTGTGGGTGAGGAGGAGGATCTTGAATTCAATCCTGTTTTTAACCGGTAGCCAGTGGAGAGATTCCAGCACTGGGGATATATGATCATGGATGGGTGTGCGGGTGAGGACTCTAGCAGCCGCATTCTGCTCACTTTGGAGACAATTGATCAAGTAGGCAGGGATGCCAGAGAGTAGTGCATTGCAATAATCGATTCATAAAGATATTAAGATGTGGATTAGCTTCTCAGTGCCAGAGGATAACAGAATGTTGCACTGTCAGGCTATGTTTCTGAGATGGAAATAGGCTATATTCATTCCCTTATTTTTGTATGTCTCGAATGTGAGTGAGGAATCAAGAATCACTACTAGACTCCCGGACTGCCTCAGCAACTTCCATCATCCGGACATCAAGAATCAAATGGATGGGTTCAACCTTGGACAATTGGTGTGGGGTTCCAATAAGCAAACTTCTATTTTGTCACCATTTAGCTTTAGGAAATTTGAATTGAGCCAGACCTTGACAGTTGACAGTGAGGAGGATGGCATGGAAATATCAGACGCATTGATGGATGACTTTGCCTGGTTATAGATTTTGATGTCATCAGCATAGCAATGGTAGCTGAGATTGAGGCTGTGCCAGATATGGCCAAGTGGTTTTATGTAGATGCTGAAGAGAAACGGGCCGTGGACTGAACCCTGATGCACTCCAAACAAAACAAGATGAATCTCTGAGTGAAATCGTCCGAGGCTGACGAATTGCTTCTGGTCAGAGAGGTAGAAGCTCAGCCATTGCAGGGGACAGCCAGAGACCCTCTATGCACTCTTGTCGCTCCAGTGAGGTAGGGTGGTCATCGATATTAAAGGATGTGCTAAGATCCAGGAGGACAAGAATACTTGATAAGCCTTTATAAGCAGCGACAAGTATATCATGAACTACTTTGGCTAGAGCAGTTTCAGTATTATGGCCAGATCTGAACCCAGATTGGAAGGATCGATAAAATAATTGTTGGGGACGTGTTTATGGACTTGCATGGCTACTGCACGTTTAAGGACCTTAGATTCGAATGGTAAATTTAAGATGGGGCAATAATTATCAGGGATGTTGCAATCAAAGCCAGGTTTTTTGAGCAGAGGGGTAAATGCGGCACAGTTGAATGGTGGGGGGACAATGCCGAGCGAAGTTAGTGGCCAAGGTGGCAAAGGATTTGAAATTTAATCGGATGAGTTTTGATGGGAAGAGATCCAGGGAGCAGTTTGTAGGCGGAGATCTGATAGCTAACGAAGAGACATCAGATTCCGTTAACTCGGAAATTTTCAAGAGTTTTGTAATCAAGGTAAGAGAAGGAACAATTGTCGAGGTTTTGGTTGGAGGTTGAGACTGGGTAGAGATACTGTGGGATTTGTTTTTTTTTTTGAGAAAAGCTTAATCAACTGATCCGCCTGATCTTTATTCATGAAGAGAGGTGAGGGTAAGTGACTGATTGGATGAAGGAGGCGAATATGCTCAAGGAGAGGATATTTGGTTTGTCCCAGGCATCAGCTGGGATGCTGGAAAAGTGTTTGGTACGGGTGCAATCAAGTTCCTTCCAGTAGCGATTGTGCAGTTTTTTTATGATAGATTTGAGCGTGGATGGTGAGCAGAGTACCTGCCCTATGGGCAACCTTGATCCGAGCGTGGAACACGTTCTTCTGATGTATTTCGTTAATTACTTTTCCGATTACATGATTGCGTTGACCTGGATTTATTTCTGTTGTCCGTTTGGGAATATTGCTGACCCTCTGAAGTATAAGAATATTAATATATGGGATTTTTAGCTGAAATTATACTTGAAAGTCATGGTATTGTGCAGCTAAAATATATAGTTATGAAGAAGTCTAACCTGATACCCTCAGTGTGGACATATATACATACATAAAACACTTTCCCCACTGATTGTTGCTTTCCAAAGCTGTTTTTTCGGGATACCCATGTTGAGTACTGCTCCTGTCTTATTCACAATATTTGCCTCGAATGTGAGAGATGAAGCATCGCGAAGGAGAGAGGAGAATAATACAACATGGCTCTCCCGAAAGAAGAGCTTTAAAAAGCAGTCCTCATGCCATTAAAAGCCATAAACCTATATCAAAACTTGCTCAGTACTTGCTCCATTTATCTATACATACTACCCCACCGGAAACTTGAATTAAACCAGTAACCTCCACGTTGCAAGTCCACTGTGCTGAGCATTATACCGTGGCAACTTCCTGTGTAACCATGTATACGCACCATGTGTTTTATCTTGGTTTATTGTTACTTATTAATCACTCATAACACTGGTTGCATTGAGGGAGCGTTCATATATGTAGATGCCTGTTTATATTACTCGTGCATTCACCCACTTAGGAGCTGTAGCCCTTTATGTGGCATGCCCATTTCTCATTAAAATGGAAGGATGTTCTGTGTCGACCCATTTGCTACTCATTTGTGTACAAATTATTCCACCTTTATCTTCTTGTTTTATGCCTGATTTTCTCAATTCTCAGCCTCGCTATTGACGACATTTACCGATTTCCCCCACACAATATTCTTCTGTCAACAACTCGTGGGAATGTCAAGTTTATATTTTCTTCGCAAATATGACAGCTCAATATGTTTCGTGTAAAATGGAGTCTTCAGCCAGCCGAGAGGAATTGTAATATCTGCAATTTGTGATATATTGTTTGTGCTTGCTTGTTTACTAATGTTTTGTATCTACTTCTGTCTCCTCTGATACACTCCTTTCAGATTTCTCTCCCACCTTACTCTCCCACTTCCTGTCTCCCACCTCCTCTCTTTCGCCTCCTCTGCCACTTTTGCTATGAACCAACGCTCAATCTAATTGCCTCTCTCCCGTGGATCCCCATCCTTGATCGTTTCTTCGTTTTCTCACTCTTACCTCGATGTTTATGTTGTTGTCTCATTTTCTTGCTCTTCCTCTCAGCCGCCCACTTCCTCTCCGAGTGTGGAGGTATGTACCTGAAATCCTACCGACTCGCACGCACAGCTTGGCCAGGGACACATTAAAGTAGAACCATTGCTGTCTGTAGTCCTAAGCCTGGATTATACAGTGTTATAATAGATGAATCACAATATTGTATTACCATCATAAATCATGTCGGTAATTTGTGAATTCAAACCATAGCATGGTTGTATGTGCGACACCAGTCAGGCCCAAGTGAACATTTTTTAGTTTGTTTCAATGACAAATTAGATTTATAATCGGCCGGCACATTTTTTTCACTAGAGCTGAAATAACCTGTGTTAAACTCACAATAGCATGGGTGGTGGTAAACAATGAAGTGTCTAAGTTAAATTTACGAAGAGGAGCAACCCCCTCCCCCCAAATTAACAGTCCCTTGGCCCCCGTTACACTTATTTTTGCTCTGACCATTGCTAATCTAATACCTGCACCAATGACCTCACATGCTCACGTTTTAGGGCCAAAGTTCCAACTTGTTTTACTGCATTATCACATGTGTAGTCATTTTAATGTGTGTGAACAGTTATGCAAACATAGTAATATTATTGTTGCATGTCTGTGATGCAAGCATTGCAACCTCTAGAGGGCTCACTCTGAGTTGACACAGGTGGACGCGCCCACCTGCCAAAGTTGAAATCCACAGAATATTTTGTTGCCACGAAATGCAGTGCAGGTGCCTGAAGGAGAGCATTTTCCACCAATGATTATGCAATTACACACGTGAACTACGTTCTTTTTACGCTGGAGAGCAAATTTTCAAAATGTTATGCGTGTTCAAAAACAGACATAATTTTAAAGCTATATAATATTAGTTTTTTGCAGTCAGAGCCTGTACTAGAGTTGTCGCTCGTTTTTAATCTAAACATTTGATAATCAATTCCTCTCAACGTGGCAAGTCCCACTCTTCCACCAATCCCATCCCCAAGCTGCACTGACCAGACGTATGATGAAGTATGGTCAAAAACCTGTCCTGACATTGCATGGAGGAGATCTTATTTCAGCCTTTGATTCACAAAGACATCTTAATGACACGGGATGTAGTCAGTAAGTCAGTCTTTATTTAAACTGGAGGGAACCGTTGAGTTATGTAGCTCGTTTTACCGGTCGTCCAGTCGGGAAGGGTAAGCAAGTTACAACAGAGTAAGATACACGAGGCTATAAGCAAAAACACAATGGTGGCACAGTTGAGTAGCACGGTGACACGGTAAATAGTGCAGCCGCCTCACAGCAAGAAGTCCCCAGGTTCGATTCTCGACTCGGGTGTCTTTCTGCGTGCAGTCTGCATGTTCTGTGTCTGCGTAGGTTTTTGCCATGTATTCCAAATTTGTCCCACAGTTTAAAGACACGCTGTCTCGGTTAATTGTCCTGACTAAATTGCCCAAGGTGCCATGAGATATTGTAATTCGCTTACCCCTCCTTGCTGGACAACTCTTAAAAGTAGCTACATAATTAAACGGTTTCTTCCAGATTAAGTTAGAACGGACTAACTGAATGCTGTATTTTTTTTAGTTGTGCTTGCAAACCACTGCCAATACAAATCCCTAATCTTGTTTTTTTATTCTATTAACATCACTCGTAGCGCCGGTATCTACGTGTGAAAGCATTTGCTTCCAGAATCATAATTGTGTGCGAATATACTTGATATACTGCACAACATTATCTATATATATATTTAGGTATGCGGTGGTATTAAAATGAAAGTATCATTTGTTTTTTGCATTCATAGCCACATTTTGGAGACACAGACATGGGGTTTTAAACACTGTACTGCAAGGGGAGTGAATTTTACCTCTGGGGCAATAAAAAAAAATCTTACTATATTTGTCCAAAAAAGATTCAATGTGGCCAGATGACTGTTCGCTTTATCCCATCCATGATTAGCCCGAGCTGCTACCGCAGGCTGCTTCCTATTGGCTGCCTTAACCTTCCATTGTTGAATATATGGGGTGGCGGTGGAGAACGGAAGGGAGGCAGTCGTCATATTGCGAGGTGCAAACCCATTTCAGAGCAGAATCCGGGCCCTCTGTGGACTCTACTCGCAATGGATTATTCTACCACACAGACATTATTAAATAAAGTAATCCTTCGCATGTTCCGAGCTCTGAGTGATGGTACACACGTGGAAGGATGGGGACACAGTACAGGAGGAACTTGCACTCTGAATAGCTCATTTTGCTAACTACGCTGGGCAAAGAGTGGAGGGAGGATCAGCATGGTTTTAATTATAAATCATTGACACCGTCTACCATTGTCACCGATGAAACACGTTCTTCTGGGTCAGGTCACGCAATAAAGAGTGTCGTTTAACCCTCCACCACCCGACAAGGCCAATTAGTAAGGTTTGTCGACCCTATTTTTTTGCGTGACCTGACCCAGAAGAATGGATTTCATCGATAACATTGGTCACGAAAGACTTCGAATGAAAGTTTAGCACGGTCACTTTGTTGAAATAATTAATCGGATTTGGGCACAGGTGGTATTAATTTTGACAGTAAAAGATCTAAAATGCCCATTTCCTAAACGCTACGCTGCGCATCGCTCCCTTATCTATTCCTTGGGCCATTATCCAGCCGGCGCTTCAGCGCTGCAGCATTGCACTGCAGTAGCACCTGTGGCTGAGTTAACAAATCCAGAGCGCCATTCACACCAGCGCACGAACCCCGGCCTTCACACACATATTGGCTCACTTTTCTTCCTCGTCATATTTTTCGATTTCACCGCGGCTGTTGCTTCGTCAAAGTTCTCGCCCCTTTTTTTTTCCTTTTAAAATTTTTTTTTTCTTCCTTAACACCCTTGGAAGTTCCAACTCTCGTTGACTTAAAATAATGCAAGCAGACATTGCAGGAAAACACACAAAGCGCGACATATCATTAAGCCAGAACCAATGCACAGGGGTTTTTTTTTACTTTTTGTTTGTGTTTCGGAGAAAATATCTGCTACTACTCTTTACTCTATGTAACACATTCCATAGCTGCATGATTGAATAATATTGAGGCTATGGTTGCAGAAAGCATTCTTACTGCAATGCAAGAATTCTTGCTAGACTAGATGATAATCGTACATTGTGAATGTGCAAATGAGTTAAAATAGTCTCTGTTCACATATATAAGCGCAGGCTGGATGGTGTGTGTATGTGTGATAAAGTGTGTGGTGTCATGCATGGTGTATGTGTGTGTCTGTGTGTGTGTCTGTGCACGTTCATAATGTGTGCGCACACCTCGCCTGTCTAAATCTCATCTATTGCAAGTGCATACTTGTGTGGCTTTTGTGACTGTATTTGCATATGTGTGCACGCGTGTTTTACATGCATGCATGTGCATTTGTGTTGATGTATTTGTGTGTCTTGTGCATGTGTGCGTTTGCTTGCCTGTGCTTTTGTCTGCCATTGGATATGTGTGTGCATGTCATGCCGCAGCAGTTAGCAGCTGCGCTAGGAACCCAGCCACCTGAGTTTGACGCCCGCTCACGGCCACCACCATTAACTGAACCAATCTTGGGGCCTCCTCGAGTGCATATATTTGTTTATATGCATTTACACGCGTGCGTGTGTATGTTTGAGCATGTGTTGCCACCGCAATTAACTTGCCACACTATCAAAATGGCAACCCGAATTCGATTCCTGCTCACAACCACCAACACCAGTGACAACTATCTGAACCGGTCCTGTGGGCTTCCCGAGGGTGACTCGGCCTCCAATGAGGACCTGGCGTGGTTTTAGAACGCCAGCACAAGGAACACAACTGTACCGGGGCGTGTTGCGAGCTGCACCACCCCGCCGTGTGCCGTGCCACCCTTCACAGGCACTCACTAACAACGGCACTTGCTGTGACGTGCTCTACGGGAGGGGACCATTGTCTTTGCCTGTGTGTGCCTGTGCATGCTCGGCCGTTCAGAAGAGCCCCCAGGATCCAGTGGGGCGCGAGCGTCGCTCTCCGTCGTGGAGTGGCCGCCCCGTCTGGGTGGACCGTGCCTTCGCCGGCAAGGTCAAGGTGCCACACACCTTCGTCGTGCACTCCTACAAGCGCCCCACCATGTGTCAGTTCTGCAAGCGCCTCCTCAAGGGGCTCTTCCGCCAAGGCATGCAGTGCAAAGGTGAGCTCGTCCTGTGCGCCAGGTACCGGATGGTTTTTCTGGTCTCTCTTGTTCACTGTGATGCGAATGATATATCAATGAGTCGGTTTACAGTGTGTGACTCGCGGGTCACTGTACGTGCAATGTCCAAGGTATTTGTTGTAAGAGAGAACGACTCGGAGTCGCTAGGACACCGCAGAGATTGGTAGAGTAAGCCATGGGGTTACCTGGTACCTACCCACCAGATAATGCATCCCATATGTTTTGATGGTATTGGCCAATTAATGAGTGCTTTTTTAGTCCTGGGAGGAAACCGAAGAACGTAGAAGAAAACTCTTGCAGAACAGGGGGAAAACACACATTCAGCTCAGGAAGTATCCCGAGGTGGGAACCGAACCGCTTTGGGCAGGACTTTTTTTCTGTGTCACCCCTTGGTGCGAAGGTGACCGTGACACAATCACAGGTTCTCACTCATGAAATTTTATATAGCAGGACAAAAAAATACCCTGGATAATTACGGGTCCTCAAGGAAAGTCAAACGCAGCATCTTCTAAGCTGAACAATGAGACCGGCGAAAGACAATGTCCAGGAATGTTCTCTTCTGTCATCATCCTTGACATCTGCTCTGAGGAGTTGGTGCCAGAGGCACCCAGCCTTGACGGTGGTCTCAGCCTAGATGTCAACTTGGACTTATGGATGCCAGATTTAAATCTAATACTTGAGTGACGGGCTCCCAATGTACTGATGTAGGTTTCCATGGCTTGATGTATAAGCATTGCTCTTAAGGCATCATCTAAAAGCCTGATGATGCCTCCTATATGGAATGCTTAAGGTTGTGAAAGAGGAGGAATGCTCCACATGGCTTTCCCGAAAGAGCAGCGCTTGCAAGCAGTTCTCTGAGAAGCTCTCCTTTTATTTTGGATGCATTGATGACGGCCTGATGGAGGAGACAGTGTTTTCTTGCATTTTTTTTACCATGTGCTAATTAAGCCAGAAGTGTGGATGGAAATTTAAATTGTGATGATAACAGTACTAATATATGCACTTCCAGAGCGTATTTCACCCGAGGGTCACAAAGTGCTGTGGAAAGAATGGCATGTCAACGTCATCATCATCAGAGTAGATGATGGTGGTGTTGGCAGTGTTTTGGCTTTGATCGATCTGGTTCTTTTGGTGCTGCATTGCTATTGTCCCCATGTGTAATGATGATGATGATACTATTTATACCACGCTGCGCTAATTACATCGCTGGCGCTAGACGAGACACAGATACAGCAGAATGAGGAAACCACAGACTGGGGGGGAGGGGCGGGGGGGGGCAAGGGGCTGAGAAGTCAGCCAGGTGGTCAGCCGGTGCCAATTAGCCAGACACTGTAATGATGGGAGGTTTTCACGGCTCCATGCATGATGATTGCTTCGAAAAGCTGCTCTCTCGGGACAGCCGTGTCGATGGCTCCCTCTCCTCTCCGCGTGACGTTTCGCCTCACGTTAGAGGCATCCTCAGGCACAGTATGTGTGTGTAGTGCCTGTTGCTTCTTTATATATATGGGTACTATGTATGTGTCGAGTCATGTTTTGTTGTGTGCGGTCTACATCTGAATCACATTAACACGAATCTCCTTATCCTATTCACACCCCAGAACTGCGATAACCCCCTCCTGCTTTGTCTGTGGCTAGTCCCCTAATTTACATCTCATGAAAGAACCTCTCACACACCTGGCGATCCCCCTCTGATGTCCACACCCAATAGCTCTATATCTGTGCATTACTGACTTCAATAACTGGCCTCCAGGATTGCCGAAGCTTTATATTCATTTCTTGTTTTCGGTTCATGGTGCTTTTCGTCTTGTGAATCTCAATTGCTTCACGAATTAATCTTGGACCTTTATGGCGGATGGCTGCTAGTATTCGTATTTTATCAAAGTCGATTCCATGTTGTTTATCTACACTGTGTGCTGCTGTTGCTGATTTATCCGTGTGCTGTAAACGTACTGCTGCCTCGTGTTCTCTTTTTCTTGTGGCTATTGTTCTTCCTGTTGTCCGATGTATACTTCCTCATTAATGAGTGTATTTTTTAGTTGTGAGAGAAAACCGGAGAACCTGGAGGAGACCCACACAGAACAAAGGGAGAACACACAAACTGCACACAGAAAGGCGCTCGAGGCAAAAATGTAATCACCTCAGGCAGGACTTTCTTTCTGTGAGAGGAAGATGCTACCACTGCATAGCCACTCTGCTGCCCTGATGACGATGAAAACAAATCTCTCGATGAGTCAACTATTGAAAACTGTGATGATTGTTATGATTCAGCTATCTGTTAAGAAGCGTCTCTCGTGAGTAATCAAAATCAATCATCGTCTCTCCATTGCATGTGTTTTGCCCACTCTCCAGGTCAGGTGATGCCCTCTCAAAAAACCCCACTAATTTTGGGTGAATGGATTTTGTTTTGTTGATTTGTTTGTGAATTGAGTATATATTTGTGATCCTGTCATGTAATAACGATGATGTTTGCCGCCAAGATATAGCGGAGAACTCGTCCTTGGGGTCACGGGGTAATCTGGGATAGGCCTCCATTCACTAGCTGATTGGTCATGGCTGATGATGATGATAATGAAAGTAGGCTGCTGACCTACCTGTGTTGAGATTAATATCGCCTTTCCCTTCGTGCGTGCATATTATCCAGCCTCTCCCTGGCCTGCTTGATTAACAAAATAATGTTTCTTATAAAAAACAAGTCACGGCTGCATCTTAGGGTGCGTTCTTTCATGCTGCTTTGATCATTAAATGTAAATAGGAGACATTTTGCATACGTGTGCAATGAATCCAGTAACCCGGTCTAAACAGGGCTCCCACACTGGACACATAGAGACTGTCATGTCACTCTCGGGGTGGCTTCCCTGCCAGCCGTAGGTCTGCGAGGCAGCAGCACTGGCTCGCTCAAAACAATATCCACAACAACATACATTTCTGTGATGTTAACTTGGAATATGGGGATTGCTCTCCATAGCTCTTCTTTTGGGATAGCCATGTAGAGAGTTCCATCTCGCTCATGATATTTCACATCCCACGTTGAAGGCATCATCAGGCATCCATAATGCAATTTTTTTAACTCAATCAATTCTCATACATCGAGCCGTGAAAACTACGTCAGTACAACCTAGCAAATGGTGCTGTAAAATATGCTGCATATGTTATCATCTCATCTCATTGTCTGAAACCGCTTAGTCCTATACAGGGTCATGGTGAAGCCGGAGCCTATCCCGGCAGACACAGGGCGCAAGGCAGGGATATACGGACGATGGGACGCCAGTCCATCGCCGGGCACTGCGGGGCAATTTAGCCTGCGAGCCAGTTAACCTATGCAGCAGCATGCTTTTTGGACTGTGGGAGGAAACCGGAGTGCCCGGTGAAAACCCACGCGGACACGGGGAGAGCATGCAAACTCCACACAGAAAGGCACCCGAGCCGAGAGATTCGAACCCGGGACCTTCTTGCCGTGAGGCGACAGCGCTAACCACTGGGCCACCACGCCGCCCTATGCTGCATATGTTGCTCTGTAATATTATGTTTTTCAAACACTGAGTCACTACCCCTGAGGGCTCAGATTTAAATCTCCAGGGAATTGCATGCGGATATAAACTTACTTTCTGTGCTGCTTTCTCACACAGCTGACCAGATTATCGTGTTTCACAAATCTGTCATCTGCCAAACCCTTGTCCCGTCAAGTATTGTGTTACCCGTGTGCGCCACCACTGTAGAAGTATTCCGTTGGGGGTGACTGGGTGACTCGAACTTCTGAGCACTTAGATTCCAGTTTAATCTGGCCAGCTACCTGGTATTAAACCTGATTCCTAAACGTAGAAAGGTGCAGGTCTCAGACTACAGGCCGGCTGCTAATGACTGCCCAACCCCCACTATCGTAATGTAATTGTCAGTGTGTTTTACATTTGCTATGATTTAAAGAAAGTGTTGTTTTAATTGCCATGCAGGAAACTCTACTGTAGCAGGGCACATTAAAAAGTGCTCTGACCCCAGTCTGAACAAGTCAACATAATGAGCCTTAAATAAATGTTTCTGGTCTCTCCATCTGCAGGCTGTTGTGTAATAGAACTTATTTATTTCTATTGCGGTGCAATAGAAATAATCGTCAAATTGGTACACCCATGAAATCTAGTTCTTCGCTCACAATTCACATATTGAATTGTGTGAGAAACTGTTAGGGGCGGCACGGTGGCCCAGTGGTTAGCGCTGACGCCTCACAGCAAGAAGGTCCCGGGTTCGAATCTCTCGGCTCGGGTGCCTTTCTGTGTGGAGTTTGCATGCTCTCGCCGTGTCCGCGTGGGTTTTCGCCGGGTACTCCGGTTTCCTCCCACAGTCCAAAAGCATGCTCCTGGATAGGTTGATTGGCTCGCAGACTAAAATTGTCCCGCAATACCCGGCGATGGACCGGCGTCCCGTCGTCGGGTGTATTCCTGCCTTACGCCCTGTGTTTCCGGGATAGGCTCCGGCTCACCGTGACCCTATATAGGATTAAGCGGTTTCAGATAATGAGATGAGAAACTGTTATTTGCAATGTCAGAAACATAGATAAATATACGAAGGTGATGTTACTTTCTGGCTAATGGACAACACTAAGCTGGATGAAGAAATATGATGAATATTGGACGGGAAAAAATAGTTGAGTCTCGAATCGATTCACAACCCTGAATCGTCACGAGTTCGCAGAATTCCTATCATAAAATATTACACACAAGCACAATACCAGTAATATATTATTCAGGGGTCATACATTTCAAAATACCAGCATAGTACCATAGTTCCAAACGTATAACACTTTTTACTGACGTCTCTTCTTTGTGATGTGTTCTGCTGACAATGATGGCTTTGATACGGTGACCTTGTGGCGACTTTGCTGTTGCATCTCTGAAGTTTCAGAAGATTAATAAATAAGTGAGATAAAATCCAAAAGTCTTTAAAAGACTTGGTGTTGTGCAGTTTGGTGCTGTGCAGGTTGGTGCTGTGCAGGTTGAATCATTTGATTTTATGAACGATTCGATCCCGAAACCCTCAGTACGGACATAAATGCATGCAAAACACTTGCTCCATTTTATATAGAGAGCGGTATCTAAGTTCTAAAGAAAAAATAGATGGCATAAATTCCGTAAAAATTAATCCTGCTGATTGAAACCGCACCAAATGAAACCAAACGCGGCAGAAGAAAAACGCTAACAACTGTCTCAGTATGCCTGAAGAAGCCTCCAACGTAGGTAGTGAAACGTCCCAAAGGAGGCGAAGCACTCGATACGGATATCCTGAAAGAGCAGCTTTGTAAAGCAATCCAAGCAATCAACATCAACAACAGCCGGTTGAGAGAGTGGCTGGGGGATTAATATATCCATAGAACAGCGTATAATCAAATTAGTGAGTAGTAGGGCATAATTAAGGCACTGAATGAAAATTGTGCGACGCTTCATGGTGATACAATATACCAAA
>JAZEWT010000007.1:6721523-6740506 GCA_036362905.1 Mordacia mordax | reverse complement strand
TAGGGCATAATTAAGGCACTGAATGAAAATTGTGCGACGCTTCATGGAGATACAATATACTAAACGTGGGAACAAAGGAAAACCGCGAGGTTCGTTAGCGGCAAGGGAACAAATGTAAACTCTGCATGGTGGCAGTAATGACGTGCTGCCCCCGTTGGATGTTTCAAGCAGTACGGCTAGAGCTGCCTAATCAACGGCGCCGACTTTGATCTGGGAACACGAGAGTGCTACGAGCCACGCGTGTGGAGGCTCGATCGTGTTCAATGAGTGGGGGCCACTGCTCACCGACGTGGCGTGAGGGCCTCCCCGAGACGTGGTGGCCGCGGTGATGCCGGTCGGCCCCGTGTGTGGCTGTCGCCTTACTGCCCCATAGCTTTTTGAAACCGCACTCTCATGCTCTGCGTTTTCACGTTGGTTAAATGTGGGGCGGCACGATGGCCGAGCTGGTGGCCCTGCCACCTCGCAGCAAGAAGTGACCGAGTTCGGTTCCTGGCTCGGGTGCCTTTTCATCTGGCGTTTGTAAGTTTTCTCCCCGGGTCCGCGTGGATTTTCACCAGGTACTCCAGTTTCCGCCCAGTCAAAGGACACGATGCTGTTGCCTACGCTAATTAGCCTTCTGACTAAATTTCCCATGGTGCTCTGTGATGGACTGGCGTCACATCCTCGGTATAGCCCTGCCCAAGAAAAAAAAGCAATTTCGTAATCACCTATCCACGTGTAGTAAGTGTCGGTAGTGAAACCTCGCAGGAGCCGCGCGAGCGATATCATTCCTTGCTCCTCCATCGCTCTGTGGGGTAGAGACTGCACGTGTGGGGGAGGCACGGGCGCCGTGCATCCTGACATGTGGGGGTCATTTTGAAGTTGTCTTTTTCAAGATTGGCATCCCATCCCGGGTATAGTCCTGCCATGTGTCTGCCAGGGTACACTCCAGCTCACCGTGAGTTTGTAGATGATTGAGTATTTTTAGTTACTGATTGCTGATGCTGGAATTTGATATTAGCCAGCTGATTTATTTTTTAGCTTTCGCATAGATGGCGATGGACTGGCGTCCCGTCGTCGGGTGTATTCCTGCCTTACGCCCTGTGTTTCCGGGATAGGCTCCGGCTCACCGTGACCCTATATAGGATTAAGCGGTTTTCAGATAATGAGACTTGGGCATAGATGCTCACCATTTGCCATCCAGCAGCCTGTTTATCAGACCTCTGCAGCGTGCCTGATATACACCGGGGTAAGAGCTCTCCGTTTTCACAACATACACGGCAGTTGGGGAAGAAAATAAATAACATCCAAGGCAGGCCTACGTCAAACACCAGCAGCAGCCTGCAACTTTAAAATTGAAGTAGATTGCATAACGGCCATTTGCCTCTGCCACAAACTGCATAAGTTAGAACGTAAAATCCACTGTACACACCTACTTTGCTCTCCACCTATTGCTGTAGAAGCTCCAAAGACATGGAGTAAAAATATCAAACATCATCACTAGTATTGTTCAAACGCTTGTTTACTCAGGAAAGCCTCAGGCCTTATTTCAGGGAGGGGTCTGCCACGTTTTCAGAATAGTGGGCTGGTGTTGCCCTACGTCATCCAAATTGCTTTAATTTGCAAGTGATCAGTCATCATCGGTGGCCAATACCAGTGTCATTAAACGTTACATTGTATGCGTGTTAAAGCCTTAACTCTTCACGTCTTATCAAATAATAAAAATAATTGCATTTATAGAGCGCCTTTCACCCGAGGGTCACAAAGCGCCGCATAGCTCTGTGCAGCGCTTTGTGACCCCGAGCGCTTTGTGACACCCGAGGGTCACAAAGCGCCGCACAGCTCTGTGCAGCGCTTTGTGACCCCCGGGTGAAAAGCGCTCGAGAAGTGCAATTATTATTATAACCCGGATAGTGGCCGTTCGAGCTGGAGGCAACAACACCAACTCAGATGCAACAACTGATGCTTGACAAAGCTTTGCACTCAGAAGCTGCTGATTGCGAGAAGCTTGATTTAATCGCTGCAACTGCCTGCCTGGTTGCCGGTGTAAATTGTTGTAAACTAAATATATATTTTGCCCTTTCTCCCTGCTGCCCGCAGACTGCAAGTTTAATTGCCACAAACGCTGCGCTCCAAAAGTTCCCAAAGACTGCCTGGGGGAAGTCGTCATCAACGGAGGTAAGAAAAAAACATATATCTTCACCAGCAGTGTAGCTATCAAGTGCTGCAGCGTTTTGTGATCCTCGGGTGTAATGCACTTTAGAAATGCAAATATTATTATAGTGCACAGGTAGTGCAAATTTATTGGTGCACACGGACCTGGCTATAAAGAGGGGAAAATCGGACAGGCTGCCTATTGACATTTTTGGCACAAGGGCCTGGGCTAGGCACTTAGCATTGTACACAACACTCATTTATCAGAAATAGCGCCTTCTGTAGATGGCGATAGTTTTTTTTACATTACACAGTGGCGCTCTGTTTAGTAGGTCTCTCGAAAAATCGCGTGCTGCACAGTTGTGTTTGCGGAAGAGTTTTTTTTGTTCGCGATATCAATTCTTTTATTTAATCGTATTATCCATGCACACAAACACTGCTGTATGCAGGACAATTGCTTCAATACGTGGAACAAGATCCTGTAATGATAGACGCTCGATGCATCACACCGATTGTGATCCTAACGCAGTGCCGCTGGTTATGGGTGACGTGAGCGCGGGCTGCACGTTTGCACTGGAGGAACAAGATGACAAAGTGAAGAAAAATCGTATTCACATATTAAGCAGCATTTTTAGGATGGCGGGGGCGAAAGGCAGAATATATATACTTTGGCATAAAAAAAACGCATTTGACATTCATTTATGCTGAGCTTATCAAGCTTATGATCCCTTCTGTACGGTAGCTATTAAAAGTATGACATTGAACGCGGTGTTCTTGACATGTCAACCCATTAAAATAAAACTTGCGATTGTGAGCCTGCGGTAGAGGGAGAGGTGGATTAAGTGTGTCTTGTGGTAAGTAGATTACGAGGGCAGATACTATGATGACTCTGCCAGTGCTGTTGGATCTAATTCACAAAGGTGATAAGTCACATTGCAAATAGGTGTAATGTGTAACTCACGTACGGTTACAAGCCTGTCAACTAGTTTGAAACTAACACAGGAGGGCAAACACCGCAGGGATAGCGTTTTAAACTTGAGCAAATTTGAAATTGTATATATTTTTAATAGTCATTTACAACTGATAACACGCACAGTATTCGTTCAGTACCGAAAGTAATTGTTCGAATAGCAAATGACTCCGGTGCAGGGAAACTACAGAGAGGTGGTTGGCAGGCAGCCATGCAGTCAGCCGGCACCAACATTTGTCGACCGCTGCCTCCTGTATGTTACAGTGTTATCGATCAATTATTGAGTGTTTTTTAGTTACAGGCGGAGAGAACACTAACTCGGCACAGAAAGGCGTCCGTGGCAGAAATCGAACCACCTCACGCAGGACCTTCTTTCTGAGAGGTGGAAATGTTACCTCTTTGCCACGCTGCCACCTTGCATAGGTACGGGGTGTGCTTTCATCTAGCAGTGGATAAATCTTAGCTGGTGATGACCATGATGAATAGACTATATTATGGTTCGAGCAAAGGTTAGGTATTTTAAGTTTGTGCTTAGGGCAAGGCCTGTATATGTGCGTTGGAATTCCACGATTAAGCTGATTATTATCTTTTCAGGTTAAAAACTTGATGGCGGTGCAGTGTAGCACAATGTGCCACCAATCTGGCAACGTAAGTTCTGTTCCAGACCATGGCTAACATCAGTGGCGAGTTGTTATATTTAAACTGGCCCTGTCTCGAACAACTTTCCCAACTAACACGAACCAGTGTGGTGCAATATGATTAAAACAGCTCAATGATTGACTGCGTGAGAAAGCCTTAATTCAGTGGTGTTTTAATAAAGAGCTTTAAAATATGTATTTTATTTATAAATGGAGCATTAAACTGCTCCTCATTCAGCCTCTATTGAGGCTGAATATAAATTGACAGGGTGTATATATGTGACGTTTTGCTCAATGTTGAAATGCAAGACAAAGACAAAGATCCCCGCATAGCCTAAACAGACTGTGGAGTCAAGTGCCGTTAGTGGCAGAACGGCATGCCAACAACAATACCAGGACAGTTCAACTGAAAGTCAAATAGTAGCAATAAATGAAAGGACATAAAATAAGCAAAAAAAATATTTCTTCCACAAGCAAGAAATACATTTTGTCAAGCAGGTGCAGGTCAGCAGAAAGCTTTCATCCCAGCAGAGCAACATTTGGCCGCATCAACAGTCCTAGCCAGAGGGCTTGAAAGGCTTACGAAACAAGTGAGTCTTGAGATGAGATTTGAAGATGCGCAGGGATTCAGCTGATTGAATCTCCAATGGAAGGACATTGCAGAGTCTGGGAGCAGCGCATGAGAAGGCTCTGTCAACCATCGAATGGAGGTGTGATCTGGGCACATGCAGCAAGATCGTATTGGAGGATCGAAGTTGTTGTGTTAAGGAGGGTGCCTGAAATAGGTCATGGATGTATGTCGGAGCAGCACCAGTAAGAGCCTTGTAAGTGAGAAGGAGGATCGTGAATTAAATCCTGTATTTAACCGATAACCAGTGGAGAGACATCAGTATTGAGGATATGTGATCGTGGATGGGTGTGCGAGTGCAGACTCTAGCAGCCGCATTCTGCACACGTTGGAGACGATTGATCAGGTAGGCGGGGATGTCAGAGAGCAGTGCATTGCAAAAATCGATTCGTGAGGAGATGAAGATATGTATTAGCTTCTTTGCCTTAGCAGGTGACAAGATTTTAGTATTAGTGGGTGACAGGATTTTGTGCAGTCTGGCTATATTTCTGAGATGGAAATAGGCTGCCTTCGTCAAATTGTTGATGTGTATCTCAAAGCTGAGTTGAGGAATCAAGAATTACACCTAGACTCCGGACTACCTTAGCAACTTCAATGGTCTCAAGTATCAATTGGATAGGTTCATCCTTGGACAATTGGTGTGGGGTTTCGACAAGCAAAACTTCTGTTTTGTCGCCATTTAGTGTTAGGAAATTTGATTTGAGCCAGGCCTTCACAGTTGATAGTGAGGACGACATGGAAAGACCAGACGCATTGACGGATGACTTTGCGTGGCTATAGATTTTGATGTCATCGGAAAGCAATGCTAGCTGAGATTGAGACTGCACAGGATCTGACCAAGTGGTTGTATGTAGATGCTGAAGAGGAGTGAGCCGAGAACTAAACCCCGAGGAACTCCAGACAAAAGCAGGATGGATCTCTGAGTTTTGTCCTCCGAGGCTGATGAACTGTAAGATCGGGTGGTCAGTGGTATCAAAGGTAGCACTCAGGTTCCTGAAGGACAAGAATACTTAGCAAGCCTTCATCAGCAGCGATGAGTAGGTCTACTTTTACCAGAACAGTTTCAGTACTATGGCTGAATGTGAACCTAGATTGGGAAGGATCGAGGAGGTCATTGTTCAGGACGTGTATTTGAAGTTGTGCGACGCACTTTCAAGGACCTTAGAGAAGAATCGGAGATTTCAGATGGGGCGATAATTATCAGGGATGTTGCAATCGAGGCCAGGTGTTTTTAAACACAGGGGTAACTGCAGTACATTTGAATAGTGTGGGAACGATACTCGAGTGAAGTGAGTTATTAAAGAGATTAGTGACGAAAATGGCAAGGGATTTGAAACTTGCCCCCATGATTTTAGATGGAAAGGGGTCCAGAGAGCAGTTTGTGGGCAGAGATCTGGCAACATCCCACTCACCCCATGACATTGCTACCCCCCTCATGGCCCGATCACTGGGTGCGGATGTGTAGGTGCACCTAGCCTGGCACGGCGGGGGGCTTGGCAGCACAGCTCTATGTATGCTGATTGATCTTAATAGTTGCTGTTTTGGAATAGACAAGTTGAAGGAGGAACGCTCGACATGGCTATCCCCTGGGTACTGTCCGTTTAAGCCCGGCAACAACAAAAGCAACAACAATGTTATTCGAATTTATTTACTTTATTTTGAAAATATATTGTAACCATAGTAACGATAATAAAATGCTAAAATACAACATCACTGAAACCAGTGAAAATTTCCTGCCGATTTGTAAGTGTACCATCTAAATCTAAGGTAGTTGCTGCATAGTGCATCACTAAACACTGGCTGCCGAGGACATTATGGGGACACAGCCTTGAGTCCAAGGCCTAAGAGAATCGGTTCATTTTCTGTAGAACAAATTGAGTCACATCGATGGCAAATGAGCGTGAATTATTTTGTATCGCTATTCGTTTACAATGGTCATCACATGATTCACTGCTCTTGGTCACATAAAGAAATTGGAACTGTTGAAGTCAAGTCACATCAGGTGTTACCGCCAGTGAAATAAATGGTGTGCACTAGGAAGATATAATGACAAGTTGGTGTTGCTTTGCACGCTGTTTGCGATATGAAACGGTGGATTGCGCTTTTCAATTTCGTTGCTCATTTTTCCGGAAAATGTTTACTGGTCCCTCCACAAATTGGACATCATACGCAGGACAGGATGTATTCGCGAGGAACGGTGCTATGATTACACACATTGATTCCATATCCAGTAGCATCCTGCCTTCACGAGTTACCTCTGAATGGCGCTGCTGAAGCACGACCACCCCACACATCTCATTGTCTGAAATCGCTTAGACCTATACAGGGTCACGGTGAGCCGGAGCCTATCCGGGCAGACACGGGGCGCAAGGCAAGGATATACCGACGATGGGACGCCAGTCCATCGCCGGGCACTGCGGGGCAATTTAGCCTGCGAGCCAATTAACCTATGTAGCAGCATGCTTTTTGGACTGTGGGAGGAAACCGGAGTGCCCGGCGAAAACCCACGCGGACACGGGGAGAGCATGCAAACTCCACACAGAAAGGCACCCGAGCCGAGAGATTCGAACCCGGGACCTTCTTGCTGTGAGGCGACAGCGCTAACCACTGGGCCACCGCGCCGCCCATCCCACACTGTGCAGATCGCATCGCAGGGAGATCTTTGACTGAGAATCGCTGGTTCGTGTGAGTCGACGAAGATACGGGAACGTAGACGTACAATCGACAGTGATTTTACTACCAAGAGCTGTTCTTTCATGATAGTTGTGTCGAGTGTTCCTCCTCCTCCGCACTGTTTCACCTTCCAACTTGGAGGCATCATCATGCTTATGAACGGTGTCACTGAAAGTTACGTTTTGATGTATTTAGGACACCTGTGTGTTACTCTGATGTTCAAAATGTTGCTGTGATGTGGATGTCGGCAGCTTACTGAGTGATGCACGTGTGATGCATTTTGAACATTACATAATGCGCACCTGTACTATATATTTAAAAACACACATTTCAGCTTGATTACTCAGCCTGATGGTGCCTTCAGTGCATGAGGTAAACCCTCCTGAAAGAGAGAGAAGTGAAACTCGCCACGGCTATCCAGAAAGAGCAGCTGTTAGGAGCATTTCTTATCACACATCGACCGTGAGAACCTCCATCGATGGCGTAGATTTTGGCACCATGCCCTCTCAGCTGTCGACTGCGCGAATGCCCAGTAAGCAGTGACAGTCGCGATCGTGGCCTCATGCAGCACGAATCGTGCCGGTGACTAGCCTCTGTGATTTGTCGATCAAACGGCCCTTGGCACTTGGACCTGTCTCGTGGCCTCATGTGACTGGGCCTTCAACACTTCGCGAGGCCTCGAGGTGCATCTCGCCTGGCGTAAGCGCCATAGTTACAGTACCACAACGTGAGAGAGTGGCGAACTGTGGTGGCCGTTGTTGCTGTCATCGTGCCGCAGATCTGCTGAGTCCTGGACAGGAGGCCGAGGTCGTGACAGAGGAGAACAGTGACGACAACGAGGACGGAGGCCGCAATGGCTCGGCCGACGAGAGCCCCCTGCCTGAAGGGGACAGGGAACTACGGCCTCCTCGTGGGGGCACCCCTGTGCCAGAGATGGGCGAGGGCATCGATTTGGACCCCGAGAACGATGGCGACATGTCCCGCGTGATCAGGTGGGCGCCGGCGGACTCGGGTACAAATGAGGTGTTAAGTTTACTGCTGCTGCTGCTACTGGTGGTCGTGATGGAACTGATTGTGGTGGTGGGAATCTATGGTGGAGGATTGTGAGGAATGAGCGACATTCATAGCTACGAGCAAAGTGCCAGGCAGCTGCAGCACAGCGAGTTGGCACAGTCGGGAGCTCAGGTAGTGGATCTGCCAGTCATATAAGTCAGGCAACTCATGGCACCTTAGGCTGTCCCATGCCAGCAAGCCTTCAACACACGACGTAGTGGCCTCAAAGTCCATGTGACCTGGAACCAGCACCCTGGTGACATCACTGTCACTTAGTGGCAAATAGTGATTGTTGTTAGAAATCCTGGCTCTGAGAAGTCGTGCGTGAGGTGGCTCTTGGAGCTGGCACAATTTCTCAGGGGCTGTAATCCTAACAACTGCAACACCGGTACCAATAAAATTAACAACTCCACCATGACAACTCCGATACAATGAACCTCAACTGCTTGATTATCTCCAACAGTAACAATGTCAGCACCAACAACCACCTCTCTGGTGTCGCCAATTAGAGTGGCTGCACTTAGCATGCATTTTGCTCTGACCGGTGGTTTACATTAGACATGGCTTGTGTGATTCCTTGTACGCCTCTGCTTTTGCAAAGACAGCCTCCTACGATTGGAATGTCAGCAATTATTGATTCATTCATTGTCAGTTCCCACTCAATCCTCTATAGGGTCACAAGGGGCCATCGTATATCCTGGCAGACACAGGGTGTGAGGCAGGGCTATACCCTTGATGGGATGGTAGTCCATCATTGGGCACCCAGGGAAATTTAGTCAGCAGACCAATTAACTGAGGCAGCAGCATGTTTTTGGATTGTAGGAGGAAACTGGAGTGCGTTGGTGGATGGGTGGGTGGGTGGTTGAGTAATTGAGTGGTTGAGTGGCAGCAGTATGTTTATCAACTGCGGAAGGAAATCAGTGTCCGTAAAAACTCACGCGGTCATGCAGACTCCCCATGGAAAGGCATCCAAGCACCGTGCATTGAACCTGGGATCATCTTGCTATGAGACAGCGATACTATTCACTGCGCCACCGTACTGTCTCCCAATAAATTGACGCATTTATTTGTCTATGTTGCTGTCCGCGTGCAGCCCATCCACCAGCAACAACATCCCTCTGATGCGGGTGGTGCAGTCGATCAAGCACACGAAGCGGAAGAACAGCCTACTCATCAAGGAGGGCTGGATGGTCCACTTCACCAACAAGGACACCCTGGTAAGAGGGAGGGCCTCGTGGCTCAGATGTACATCGATAGGTAGGCGCTTATTATGTCAGCAGAAAGCACCCAGTGAGCTTGCAGGCACTGGGTGTGGGATTCCTGTGACGCAACAAACGTTTGAAAACGACCAGCACAACAACTCATAAAACTGAAGGGATGTAGGAGCGAGTTGGGGAGCGGGGAGGGGAAAAGTGTTAATCCATCACTGAAATCCCGGACTTTAATCTGAGTTTCAGCCGCCCATGATTGCAGCGTACTTTGAAATGCGATGAGTTGATGATCTCCGCTCTACGCGCAACCATGAAATCCTCATTTCATTAATATTTTCTTCTTGGATTTTGCGTGGCACGAGACCGATCGATCAATTGAAATAACATTGGAAAAGAGACAACAAACTGATACCCGGTTGGTCACTTATGGTTGGATGGCCACACACACGGAGAGCCGATCGCATTAATTGCAAGACTGATGGCTAGGTGCACGAGTGGAAATTTAGTTTAGCTTTTTTTGCTCTTGCTTGTCCACGTATGGGCGTGTGGTATGCATGAAACTTTGGACTCAGGCCAGCATTCCGAACGGACACTGTGTCACGTTACATCATCTCAGTACGTGATGCACGCGGCACAATTAGAATAGCATTGGACAAGTATCAAGGAAAGGGAACACTGTCCACTCGCGCATTTGGAGATATCTTGTAATCTCTCAGTCAGGCCTTATTTAAGCTGGAAGGATTCATTGAGCTATGTCACACTTTTTTACATTTGTCCATCGTTCGTTTGCTTTGTTCATCGAGCTTGTGTGTGGCTGCATGGCACAGTTATTGCATTGTTGCAATCAAATATATTAAATAAAGTTCCACGCGAGTCGGCGCCACTGGAGACCTGCATGCATTCCACATGTGGTGCGGTGTGGTGCTACGTGCTGACCCGAACACCGGGTAAACTGAACATCGCTTAATTGAGGCCAATAATTAATGTGTGGAGGGAAATGATCGTGTGAGAGTGTCGCAAACCCGCACGGGCGCTGTGGGGTGTGGGCCAAGCACGAACTGCCAACCTGTTCCTCTTTCGTAGTGCCGCAAAATTACTCCGTCCATCGATGCCGTGTAATGAAGGGGTGTGGAGGGTAGGAGAGAGGCAGTGGGGGTTATTTTGTTCCTACGTGAGCGATCCACCATGCGCCTAGTAGAGAGGTGATTTCAGCGACAGCACTCCCAGCAGAAATATCTCTCTACGATATAGCACTGCAGCCAGTGGTCCAAGACGTATCTACTGGCTGCAGTCGGAAGAAAGAGTAGAATCGATTTGATTTGAGGTTGAATTTTGCTGCAGCAGTTTTATAGAGGAACATTTGAATTCGCTGTAGTTATCCATTTCATCCTGCCCCCGCCCTCTCTTGCCCGCACCCCTTGCGTAATGGGCTTTTGGATTACAAGCATTAATATAATCTATTTTGAAAACCAAGGCAAGCGGGAAATAAACTGTAAAATGTGATTACAAATTGTGGCTTCCAGTATTGTTGTATAATGGTGGGATTCGCATTTCAAGAGTTTAATTTTTGGGGTGTAAGGCTTTGCTTGAAATCAGGATCTCATTAACACAAGTAAATAAGGAAGGTGTCAACACAATTATGGTGTGCGTACGCCGGGTAAAAATGGATCAGTGGCATAGTGTAGGATAAACAATTCCCGATATTTTGTACCTTTTCTTTCAGTCCTCCACTGAATGAGCAAGAAAATAATAATAATAATAACGTCGCTTAAACATGGCCAATCATTGTGTTTTTTGTAGTAATTAAGTGGCAATCTTTGCTTAGCAGTTGCGGGGTGAACGGGTTTGATCATCGCCATAACTCTTTATTTGCAGTCCGTGTGTCGCACACAAGGGGTTGTGGTGACACCTACTGAGTTATCGGAGCATTTTATTTCTTTGACTCGCGTTTCTTTCTCGATGAAGACCTGGCACTGAATGCCAAGACCTTGGATTAAAATTAAAAAAAATAGAGAGATTACGAAGCAAAAGCAAAATCTTTTCTGCCAAGCTCCGCACTTACAATGTATGTGATGCATTTGTTAATTTGTTTTAGAGGTTGGGAACCATTTCCTTACTGAAGGCCAAATAGGACTTGTGAATACTTTTAACAGGCCACATATTCACGGACGCCTTGACATCATTAGTGTTCTCCAATAACAATGCGACAACCAATGAGGGTTCGCGTTTACCTGCGCATCCTTTCCTCTCGATAATTATTTGGTGTAGGGTCACGTTCAGACTCAGACTTTATTTCAGCTGGTCAAGGCTCCGTTGAGCTGAACAGCTCTTACACAAGGACAACCACAGTCCAACACGGTGGGAAATGGGGGTTGTGAAAGCATGGAGGGAATGTGCAAAAAAAAACGGTGCAAAATAACAATTATCCAGAATCCCAAAAGGGTCACATCCAAAGGAAATTCAGCTTTAGTTGATAATCGGCAATATTAAGTGCATTGAGTGGGTAAAGTATTAAATTCGTTATGAGAACTTCTATAGGAAGACCATACAATGCTAAAAGACACTGTTAAAATAATTGGTTGTCACACACTTCGATGAAGCTAGTAATGCTGCCACCTTACATCACAAATATTTTGGGTTCAATCCCGGCTTGGGTGCCTTTCTGTGTGGAATTTACAAGTTCGCCCAGGGTCCACATGGGTTTTCACTGCGTACTCTAGTATCCTCCCACAGGCCAAAGACATACTGCAGCTTATGTTAATTGGCCCGCTGAGTAAATCTCCTATGCTGCCCTGCAATAGTCTGGTACCCCTTCCCGGGCATAGCCCTATCTTGCATCTTGTGTCTGATGCGATAGTCTCCAGCTCACCATGATTCTCTATGGGATTTGATAACAGAATGAATATATACCTGTGGTTAATTGATTTTTCTTCATGATGCATTTAACATCCTCTGTGCCGCTAACTGTATATATTCGTATAAGTACTCTATGCCCTGCTCTCAAGAGCCAACCCAAGTGACTCTTGCACACGCGATGTCTCACCTGGTCCTCATCTCTCACCTGGTGAGAATGAATGCGTACTGAAGAGGTGTGTGACTGAACAGTGGCATGTGAATTCCTCGAATTGCAGCGGAAGAGGCATTACTGGCGTCTCGACAGCAAGTGCCTTACCCTCTTCCAGACTGACACCGGCAGCAAATACTACAAGGTATTGGTGCACCCGACGGATTTACGTTATTAGACTAATTGCTTTCCAAAGCTCTTCTTTTGGGATAGCCGTGTCGATCGCTCCTCCTCTCTCCTTTGTGACGTATCACCTCCCAAGTTGGAGGCATCCTCATTGGTTTTGAGATTACATCAGTACATTGTCATAATAAACCTACATCAATGCATTACCATACTCAACCGTAATCTATCCACTGCTCCATTAAGGCCTATACTAAGCCGGCTTTATAAGCAGTCCTGCGATGTAACAAACAAAAATTCTCCAAAAAAAGTTGTTGCTGATTTGCCGTTCTTATCTCGTTGTTGATGTGCTGTTCTCTCAGCAGCTCTGTGTAGCGCTTTGTGGCCCTTGGGTGATGAGCACTCCAGCAATGCTATTATTTTTATTTGATAAATGTTAAATGAAACCATTTGCCAATATATGTATTATATTCACTGATAATTTTGCATTTTTAAATAATAGTTCAAAGTCTGATCATATTTTACTTGTTGTTCTGCAACGATGTGTATATTAAAAAAAAACCCCAAAAAAATGGTATTGCTGATGATATTCCGTACTGGTGCCATTGTTGTTGACGTGCCGTTCTCTCCGCAGCTCTGTGAAGCGCTTTGTGACCCTCGGGTGAAAAGCGCTCTAGAAATGCGATTATTATTTTTAATACTGCAGTGAATTAAAAGCAATCCCATTATTATCACGTCGGCTATGTATATGTGCAATTTCAATCAAACGGTGTTCTTACTCATTTAAACGGCCGGTATCCAGGTTGATGCAGATTGGCGAGTTCTCCCACAAAAGTGGGGAGTTGAAGCAAATGTTTATAGCCAATGCACTTCCTAAAACCACCCTCCTTTAGTCGGAGGGTCGTCAGATTGATATTTGTCTTGAACCTCCCGCCAGACCTTTTCAAGAAGATAAACTCTAAGAGGAGTGCAAAACGCCACGTGACATAGCTCTGGGGGTTTTTTTTTCACGTGACCTGACCCAAAAAATGGATTTCATTGATAATATTGGTCACGAAAGCCTTCGAATTAAAGTGATCAGGTGGTCGGGTTCACAGCTCAGCGCACTAGCCGCTACCCATCACGTTCCCCCAACCTAACCTCCTCCACTGCCGCCCTCCCCGGCAGGAGATCCCGCTGTCTGAGATCCTTCTGGTGGAGACATCACAGAACTTCGGAATCCTGCCGCCGGGCAGCAACCCGCACTGCTTCGAGGTTACGACGGCCAGCACGCTGTACTTCGTCGGGGAGAACCCCGTGACGGTGACGGGTGCAGCGGCAATGATGAGCTACGGCCTGCCCAGCAGTGGTGTCGGCACAGAAGTGGCGCGTGCCTGGGAGATCACCATCCGCCAGGCGCTGATGCCCGTACTGTCGCAGGGTGCCATGCCGCCAGGACACACGCCACGCCAGAGCCGACGTGAGTGGCTTGAGGAGGCGGCGGCGGTGACGCCGGGAGTGGAGGGGGAGGAGAGACTATGCTCGAAGTTGGGTAATGGGACAGAGCAGAGGTTCTCGACCTTTTGAACTTCAATGCCAACTTGGGCTGCTTGGGTCCGGTCTCCACGAACCACTAGGCAGCAATCGTAGTGCACTGATGGTTCGTGGCCCACCGGTTGAAATGGCAGGGATAAAGTCACGTCATTGTCATCATCTCTGCCATGGTCATCACTACGTAGTCACTCTCTCCACCATCATCATCACCACTGTCGTGGCTCGTGAGCAGCAGTGCTCGACTTATGAATGCTCATCCTTATGAATGAGCTTCCAATCGATAATATTTATTGCAGTCTACAGTATTACTGCATGTAGTGTGCATTATAACCTTAAACATTGTCTTCCAACTTTCGATTTTATTAACTTTATATATCTACAACAGAAAAAAATAACAGTATCATATTAAATCCTGTATTGTGGTTTGACTTGCGAACAAATCGACTTACGAACGGACTCAGAAATGAAACGCATTCATAACCGGAGGCCTTCCAGTATCCTTCACCATCACATTCATGCACACTGTACAGCTCCGCGCAACATTTACTATTCATCCCGTGCTCCAGATCAAAACACGTACAACGACGCTTCTCAATAGGGGCACCCACAGCCTGCTGCAGCCTCTTCCTGCACCTCCGCCAAACTGCCACAATCTCGACTACCAAAGCACTCCTCAAGCAGGACCTTTTCACCGAGAAAATACCCACATTGAGCTTAGCTCCGCGCCTCTGTATCCACATCTCGTCATCAACCAGGTGCAGAATGTGATAAGAATCGTACTATTGTTATCACCGGCTGTTACAATGGCCTGTGGTCTCCTCGGCCAGATATATACGGACTGCTAGATGGTGATGTACGCCATCTAGGGTCTGGTTGTGACGTCACGTAGGCTGTCAACCAATGAGACTCCTGGAAATTATTGGTGACCCGATACATGCCCAGCCCTATTGTATATAGACTCACCTAATAACCCGTCATATGGCAGCTCACCATCTCTGCTGTTTACGCACAAATCGATGCAGATTTCCCTCTGAAGTTTCTTGATAATTCTCAGCCTGAACGGTGATTTTTAAATTCGCTTATTGCTACCTGAACTCATTAATTAATTTAATATTGATTGTTGTAATAGAACTTGATTCATTTATTATAACATGAAGCCACGTATCATTTAAATATGGGGAGCTGTCGTTTGCTAGGTGATGTGGAATGTACCAACTATAACATGGAGTACACATTTTAACTTGAAAACAAATCTATTTCTGCAAATAGTGACGAACTGGAATTTCAGATGCATATTAATGAAATATATATAAACGATCTCCTGATTTACTTTTGAGGAAAATAGTTCTTTTTTTGACATTCCAATATTAAATTATTTATACCCCCTGCGCTACCTCTGCGCTACCCCTGCGCCACCCCTGCGCTACCACACCTGTGGGTTCACATCTGTACATGCGCTTAACGGTCTCCACTTCGCGCACACACAAGGCCTGCCTTACATGTATAATTACACAGGCCTAGCAAATCCTATTAAGTAATTAGAAAATCGATCCACATGATCGCTGTTTCATGGGTTGCTGGATCCATACAAATTATGGAAATTGCTTCGAGAAAGAGGAATAATAAACACAAACATGTAACTTTCCACTTGTAAGAGTACCTGAATGGGGGAGGTTATAGTGAGGAAATGAATCCTAACTCCAGTGGTTGCGTTCCAGGGGAGGTCTCCATCAGCATCTCGGTCTCAAACAGTCAAGTTCAAGAGAATGTGGTGAGTGCGATGAATGGATCCAACAATCTGAGAGCTGGTACCACAGCGTATCCATAAATAAGCTTCACTCCGATGAATACTGGCATCTGACTTTTTGTGTTTGAGTCATGGTGCTTAAGGCAAGTTTCATTGTAGAGTGGAGTAGGTGCTCATTCTGACCAGAAGCAATCCGAAACCAATTGTGTTTACTATGAACTTTGTGATCTTAAACCTTTGACTGCAGCCCATTGAATGTCACCATCCTGTCTAAATGCCCTTAATTTTCCAGTCTCTTTCAGCAGAACTGGGAATATGGTTTACATATATATATATATATAAAAATGCAGGCAACGGTTAAAGGCCAATGGGGTGTGTTATCCTAAAATATGATATTTCACGTGTATTTTCGAAAAATAAATATCGACAACGCTGTATTTCACCACGTAAATATGAACTAAACATTTAGGTTCCAAGCCTATGCTTCTTTGGAGCAATGTTTTTCAGTGGCGTTTTTTTTAAGCAGGAAAAACATACCGTCGGTTGGTGCAATGTGACAATCAGTATATCATTGTACAATTTTATACTAATGTAGGTTTTCACGGCTCGATAAGGAATCCTCGACACAACTATCCCAAACTAGCAGCTCTTGGGAGCAATTCTCTTTTTATAATTTTATCACCCACGATTGGGCATAAGATACACGAACGTCTAATCGAGTGTTAAACTAAATTTATATTTAGGACATACTATACATTGATTGTACATTGTTGAAAACTGTTTGGCATACCTAACACATGTACGTTATTTCCATGCAGGACATAAGTCAAGTTTACCAGATCTTCCCGGATGAGGTGTTGGGTTCTGGGCAGTTTGGCATCGTTTATGGAGGTAAGACAAACATACATAGTGTCTTTATGCCCTCCAGACAGTGTAAATCTCATACCACTCGAACTGAAAACATTTAATCTTTATAGCTGTTATTGTTTGTTTCTGGCAACTACGTACAAACTTTGGTTGACTTCAAAAATCAATATTTTCCTCTGTCGATTTGCCATCTTTCCACCTATCCTATTATAGGATTTGGAATTGAATAATATCAGATGAAGAAATAATAATGGTACATTCTTTGGTGATGCTGCATTGACAGTGGCGCACAAGCACAAATCAATATTCCATTCGTCAATAACACTGTGGCTTAAAAAATATACAGTATAGAAAAATATATAATAAATAAAAGTATATAATAAGCAACAGAGGGTGAGGGGGAGGAGGGAGTGGGGATGTAAATGCAGAGAATCATGCAGAGAGGGCAGCACCGTCAAATGTCGCTGGACCGAGCATCTGGGGACCAGCACCAACAACGATGAAGAGGACTATGGACTTCGGCGGCAGCCCGCACAATACCACAATCCACAAGGGCTCCTTCCAGAGCCCTTGACCAGACGAGTTACTGCAGGTCCTACGCAAGCACAAAGGAAAACCGCGTTGCGGTTACTCAGCAGACAACCCCCTGCTCACGTTTCACGACCTTCACTGAGTTTCCTCTCTCGCTCACTATGGCTATCCCGATAGAGCAACTCTTAAATTAAATCTCAAAATTGAATTTGCTTTTCAACATTCCTCTGGTTTGCAGCGAAAGCCAAATCAACTTGATTGAGTATTGCAGGGTATTGCCATCCACCTCCATACTCCCTGATCTCTGATTGTCACTACCATCCGATGCTCCCTGCTTGTGGTGACACTGCAGGAAAACACCGCAAGACGGGCAGCGACGTGGCCATCAAGGTGATCGACAAGCTGCGCTTTCCCACCAAGCAGGAGAGCCAGCTGCGCAACGAAGTCGCCATCCTGCAGGTATCAGCCGGTGCACCACTGCCAACACCATGGCCACCGCCACCACCACCATCACCACCGCAGCGGCCACCACAACCACCGCCACTATCACCACTGCCACTTTCACTGTCACAACTGCCACCTCCACTGTCAGCACTGTCACCTTCACCACTGCCACCACCATTGCCGTCGCCACTGCCACCACCATTGCTGTATCCACTCCTACCGTTGCCACTGTCACCTTCCCTGCCACCAATGCCATCACCACTGCCACCACTACCGCCATCAACACTGCACTGTTATCACTGCCACCAACAACAACAACAACAACCACCATTCGCTACTATGTGGTGGTGATATCGCCATAGCACCTCTGTCAGGACAGGTGCATCTTGAGGTCACAGAAAGTTGCAAGGGCTCATCAAAGGTCACAGAAGAGATCCAAGTGTTATAGGCTGCTTGACAGAGATCACTGATCGATGCACTGCCTGCATTCCCTGCTGTGCCAACTTCCCATGTTTTAGCCACCTGGCTCACCACTCGTTGTTATGAACGTTGCTCCTCCCCTCGCCGCTGATTTGGAGTGCGACTGCCCCTTAGTGTCCTTCACGACCCTCCTTGACAGAGGTCGATCTTGACACCCCTGGTACAGTCTTTAGCAAGTCCACTCAGCTCCAGGTCCTTCTGTGACATATCAGGCCATCTCTTCTGAGCTCATGCCATGCCCGTTTAACCCCCACTATCTGGCCAAACAGAAGCTGCTTGGGCATGCGATGGGTGGCCATGCGGACCACATAACCCAGCCATTGCAACCTCGCCTGCCAGAGGAGCCTATCAATAGGACCACCGCCACCGCCGCCATCGTCACCACCACCAGCGCCACTGCCACCGCAGCCACTGCCACTGGCTTCACCGCCACCACCATCGTCACCACTGTCACCACCGCCACCATCTCTGCGACTCCTGCCACCACTGCGGCCACCGCTAATGATGCTACTGCTCTAGGATGCTGTGAGCACCGGGGGCGGATCTAGATACTTGCCAACAGGTGCTGTGGAGCTTCCCCAAATGGAAAACTTTTAAAATAGCAGCCGACATCAATGTTTTTGTTTAGTGCCAGTGATGCCGACAGCAAAAGACTGAGCACAGTCCTTCATGTACATACACAGTGCTTGTGTCGGGCACAACCCCGAGCCGGCCTCCACACCACCAGAGACCGCCCGATGTCGCAGCCGTTGACCCCAAAATGCCCTTCTGGCCCTTGTCGTCATGCAGCGGCTACACCAGAGACGAGGATGGGAAGCTTTTCTCTTTGCGAAACTTTACTAAACACTCGCTCTGCACCTCTCTGCGCTGCGTGCATCAACAGTCCGT
>JAZEWT010000007.1:6703699-6721343 GCA_036362905.1 Mordacia mordax | reverse complement strand
TAATGGCTCGATCTACGAGAATTGCATGGATATGCTCTTTCGGCATAGCAGTGTCGAGCGTTCTGCCTCTCTGCCTCATGATGGCCTCCCATATTGGAGGCCATGTCAGGCTTCTCACACACGTGTAGCTTGCTCCACCGTTGCCTACTGGCGGATTTACTCTCGCAGAAACCAGTGTATTGCTCGACGGGCGTTCCCACTAGAGTGAAACTTCAGATTCTGATGCATAGGAACTTGGTCTTCTTTTGTTTTTATGTAGGTTTTCATTGCTCCATGTTTGAGAATTGCTCTCAAGAGCTGTTGTTTCAAGATGGCCGAGTCAAGTACTCGTCTCTCCTTCATGACGCTTCAACTCCCACATTGAAGACATCATTAGGCGAATGAATAGTTGGGTGATGATTTCTTTCCAAAGCTGTTCTCTCGGGATAGCCGTGTCGAGCGCTCCCCCCCTCTCCCTCGCGACGTTCCGCCTCCCACTGTGGAAGCATCCTCACGCCTTCTGAGACAGTAAAATGTGAGTGTGCTGTGCTATTTATGTTCCTTGATTGTCAAAAGCGGTTCACTGCCTTGCCTGCATTCATGTTATCTTTTGTTATGCATTCCCTGTTTTGCAGGTCCTTCTTGTCCTTTGTTGGTGTCTCCTGGGCTCTATTGCTATTTCCGCGCCCTCCCCTGTAATGTCAGCATTCTCTGTTTTGTTCGGACGAAAACCACTGTCCTGTGATGTTGGAAATGTCTGCCATGTTGTTTACAGGGCTGGATTTTTTGGGCCGTGTTCAAAGTTTCTGTTGAGTCCCATTTATACTTTTACCTGCAGGTGATTTGTAACGGTTGGTTGTTCTCAAGTCCCTGCGTCTGCGCGGATTGTTTGCATGGCCAACGGGTGTTGGGGCTGACCGGTCACGCTTGCTCTGCCCGCTCCCCCCTCTCACAGAGCTTGCACCACCCCGGCGTGGTGAACCTGCAGAGCATGTTCGAGACGCCTGAGCGCGTCTTCGTGGTCATGGAGAAGCTGCACGGTGACATGCTCGAGATGATCCTCTCCAGCGAGAAGGGCCGGCTGCCTGAGCGCAACACCAAGTTTCTCGTCACGCAGGTGCACGGCAATGGCTGGGTGAAGGGGGACGGGGGGTGGGAGAGGGGCGGCGGTCATTCACACGGGATCCTCCTTCACGAAGACAGCGCAGGACCAACGCTGTTTGATGTGGTCACCTTGGTGTTTCTCCGATCTTGGTCCCCGGCCAACAGCGAAGTTACATGCATGTTAAAATGCGTATTGTTATTGCTTTATTGCTGCTGTGCCAATGTCGGTTTTCCTGAATCAATTAATCAGAACTGCTTTCCGAAGCTCGAACTTCGGAATAGCCGTGTGGAGGACTCCCCCTCTCTCAGAACGGCTGAGGATTCCTCCAGTGTGGGAGGTGAAACGTCATGCAGGAGAGATGAGGAGCGCTCGACACGGCTATCCCGAAAGAACAACATTATTGCTCCCATTCTTCAAATCTAACCGTGTCTTCCTGTGTCCGTTCCAGATTCTGGTCGCTCTGCGGCATCTGCATTTCAAAAACATCGTGCACTGCGACCTCAAGCCAGAGAATGTGCTCTTGGCATCCGCAGATCCATTCCCACAGGTAAGCAGATCCTCACACTCACCACGCAACTGTAGCCGTGCTCACAGACAGGCGCCCAGGAGGAGTGACCGGTAACTTCAGTTTCTTGCTGGTACGGACGTATTGCAATCCACCTTCCTACCTGGACCACACTGAATGTTTCAGCCACATTTTTATGGCTATGCCATACCAGACCGAACTCGCTTACTTTCACATCTCCTGAGACTCCGATGTTAATTGCGTTGGGCAGGAATGCACAAGAATGATATGTGTAGGGTCAAAATCCAAGAGGGACCATATTAAGCTTTCATTAGTTATGGTTATTTTACATATCAGAAGTCACAGAAATATAGGAAATCCATTGTCATGAGCTATTCTATTTCTGAAGGAGGACCTTTAGACTCCCACTCTAAAGGGGACGTGGACCTGGATTAATTCCCATAGTAATTTTTTTTCCATTTCCACCGCTTTGTATATATTCTAAAGCGATTACACTTGTTTACCCAGACCATTTTTAGGTATGTCTTGGCCAACTTTTTACAGTAGGGGAGCCAATATGCAAGGTAATGTTTCAGCATTGCAATGTTCGGCCAATAGCAGTTGCATTGTTTGTGTTTAGTAGCGATAGCAGCAAAAGGAGACTGTGAATTGACACAGCCTTTGAGTGTTCCCTACGTGAGCTTCTTTGAGCTTGGGGTAGCAGATTTATCTGACATTTCTATAACCGTGTTTCCTTCAAACCTGAGTTTCAAGTATCCAGAGCTCACATTCAGTGTCAGATTGACACACTGAAGTCTGAGCCGCTGCACTGCAGCCCCTGTGTAGCATTGCCTCCTTTAGAGCTGGCAAGGCACAAGACAGCCGATGCTTAAACATGTAACATTATAAATGGCATGGATGAAGAATCGACCTACGCTTGTCTGCCACACGTTCTGCTCTCGCTCTCACTCCCTGGTCGCTCTCAATTCCCACCTCAGTTGCTTTTTGTGAGGTTTTTGTTTGTGTGGGTTTCCTCAGGTTTCTCTGGTTCCTCCCATATCTAAAAATACGCTAATAAATTTGCCGATACCATAATAGTATACACTACCCAGTTTGTGGCAAATGTTGGCACAGGCTTAATATGTGGCTACCTCACCCCACCTCTCTGTTTTCCCTGCACCTCTGAGTCGTATTCTCCTCGAACATATACATTCGATATGAATGAATCCTGTGAGACGCATTATAAATTGTAATACCAAAAGGAATTATTATAAACCGCCACTGTGGTTAAAATTGCATGAACATTGTCTGACTTACCGAACAGAAATGGGACCTGGTGTGGGGGAGGAGGGAGAGCCTTCCATGGCAGGGTAGGGCTTGGCCCCGTCCCTCCGTCCCTGACCCCCACCCTCACGAGGCCGAAATATGAGCCACGGTTCGGTGCCAGCCTTCGCATGTGCTCGCTAATGTCAACTTATTCTAAAGTTCAGTGATATTTTAGAGGGGAACCATTTTCTGAAATTTGACATCGGCGAGAGAGCTGCCACACCGCCTGCACGACAAGCAGCGTCGTCTGCACACTGCCACCTACTGGTGCGGTTCTATATTTATCCTTTGTGTTAGAACACTCGTTTGAAACCCATATGGTTATTTTGACACCATTTATGGTGGATTATGATAATGCAGTGATTGAACAAGTGCGTATTTTCAGGGACTGTGCATCAAGGCCGCACTTTCGACCACGAAGTCCCCTCCAGTGGCTTGCAGGGCTTGCAATAAAGAACACTGCTACAGTCTGACAATTGCGGCCCCCATTACTGTTCTATTGCCATAGCCGTGTCGAGTGTCCCTTCTCTCTCCTTTGTGACGTTTTATTTCCCGTGTTGGAGGCATCATCAAGCAATACGTCTGAAAGGGAAGGAACTCTCGACATGGCTAGCATGAAAGAACAACTATGGAGATCAATTGTTATACGTTGAGCCACGATGAACCTTCAACAGTACAGTGCTACCATCTCCTAAGGTTGCAGGGGTGACCTTTGTTATTTTTATAGCTTGCTGCATTGGTCGGTTGAAAGGTTTGTGTATCACAGGAATCCTGCATCTCGAGCTTGCAAGCTCACTGTGTACTTTCTGCTGTAATCATGAACATCTGTCTGTCCATCTCGTCCACACGTTCCCACAGGTGAAGCTGTGTGACTTCGGCTTCGCGAGGATCATCGGCGAGAAGTCGTTCCGCCGCTCGGTGGTGGGCACGCCTGCGTACCTGGCGCCCGAGGTGATCCGCAGCAAGCAGGGCTACAACCGCTCGCTCGACATGTGGTCGGTGGGCGTCATCATCTACGTGAGCCTCAGCGGCACCTTCCCCTTCAACGAGGACGAGGACATCAACGAGCAAATCCAGAACGCCGCCTTCATGTACCCACCGAACCCCTGGAAGGAGATCACGCAGGATGGTGGGTGCCGGTCGGGGTCACGCGGGACACGCGGGCTCACGGAGATGCCGCGTTTGAGTTGCGTGTGAAATATACTGAGACCATCCCACGTCGTTAACAAATCGGGCAACTTACTGCCTCCACGTGTCGTGAACTTGTAGTGACATCAGCAGCAGATCTTCCCATTTTACGCTTGTAGTGGCGCCGTGGTTAGCGCTGACGCCTCACAGCAAGAAGGTCCCGGGTTCGAGTCTCTCGGCTCCGGAGGAAACCAAAGCTGCAGCGAGCTGGTGGAATCTTCCTCATCCCAGTCAACTCATGGCACCAGATCCTACACCCACCTGATCATACATTGGCTCAGTGAATATAAACTCGTGCAACATTGAGTCACCGTGGTTGCAATCGTTTGACCAACGTTAGTCCAACGTTGGCCAAGCATTCTGCGTTCACTCGGTGGTTGTTACTTCCGTTTGCACCGTTTGGTTTCTGGCTCATCGGGAGCCCTCTTCGTGTATCCCTCTGCGGGACCCTTACAGTCCTCGCCGTCCTGCGTTGTTCATTCCCAGTCAGTTTCAGCAGCATTAGTGTGACGTTATCATAATAATATTGAGGGGGACCATGAGCAACGGCTGATGATTATATTCATCATCATCATAATTATCAATACCCGCTTTATTTTGTACAGGGTCATGTGGGGATCAGAGCTTATTAGTGATAATGAAATATGGAATAATGAGTCATATTTCCGATAATTTAATTTTCGTGCTATGGGTTCACTATTTTATTCCAATAATCAACGTTTGTTCGTCTCATTTGTTCTCAGTAAATTGGCGTGTCTCTGAAATAAAAATAGGCCATTTTTCTTTCTGCTCTGTTTCTCATCGGTCTGCTCTAACGTGTTTGCGGCCTCACATCCAAGTATTAAGCAGGACTCTCCGCCTACCTTCTGAGATTGTGCACGTGCAAGGAAAAGTCACTCCGAGTGCACTCTACACCTCAGGGTTGACGTGCTTTTAAGTTGTGTTCGTGCTTTGCCCCATGAGTCCATTGGGTTCGTCCATGCCGCGTGTCTCCCCTGCAGCTATCGACCTCATCAATAACCTGCTCCAGGTGAAGATGAGGAAACGCTACAGTGTGGATAAGACACTCAGCCACCCCTGGCTGCAGGTGACCGGCGCTTGTGTTTATTAAATTATCTCAACACATATGTCAATAACATCGCCTTTAAGGGAGAATATATATATATATATAAATAATAGCGGAAATTTCGGGAAATGGTCCTCATTCAATACGGGTTGGATTTGACCATCTCAGCTCATCTCAACAACTTTCATGATTGCATTGATGTAGGTTTCCATAGCTTCGTATATGAGAATTACTCATAAGAGCTGCTCTATCCGTATCATCATATCGATCGTTCCTTCTCTCTCCGTCATGATGGCCTGCCATGTTGGACAAACCTGATGATGTCTCCAACATGGGAGGCGAAATATTATGAAGCAGAGAGGAGGAACACAGAACATGGCTTTTCCAAAACACCAGCTGACAAGAGCATTTTTCATGCATCAAGCCATGAAACCCTACATCAGAACACAACAACAACAACCGACATTCGCCACTAAGTGGTGATGACGTTACCATAGTGCATGTGCCAGGCCATGTGCACTTTGAAGCCACGTGAAGTTTCTAAGACTTGCCGACAAGAGGTGAAGAGACAGATTCAGGTGTTATGGGTTGCCAGACTGAGATGACTAGCAGATGCACCACCTGTGCTGCCTACTCTGCCAATTTGCTGCGTTTTAGCACTAGAACTCAGGGCGCATTGTCACAACTCCCTACTCTATCTCTGTTATTGAGTGCAATCTGAATGCACTGTATACATCTATTTCCACGTGACCTACAGTTGGAAGTAGAAAGCTTTGACTGCGTAAAGTGATCACTTACATAGCGCAGTACTCTCCCAAGCGATCAGTGTGGCGAGGCCGTGCTAGTGGTGCATATGTTTGAGTATGGGGAGAGATAGTGTAACGGTTAGCATGCTCCACTACTAACACTGTAACCCAAGTTCGATTCCCGCTCATGGCCATAAACAGCTGCGAATATTTGAACCAGTGCTGGGCCTCACCTAGGTCGACTCAAATTAGTATTTTGTGCAGTTTGTAGCAAACAGCGCCACGCGGGAAACAACGGCGTCCGGGCATGGTGCCGCCACTCTTACCCCTTTGCATGCTATGTGCCAGCTTTCATTTTGAGCACTTTACCCGACAGTCTGTTAACGCTTCATGGGAGATTTGTTTCTCGTGTGTGAGCAGGACTACCAGACGTGGCTGGACCTGCGCGAGCTCGAGGTGCGGCGCTCTGAGCGCTACGTGACGCACGAGAGTGACGACGCTCGCTGGGAGCGCCACGCGGCCGAGTGCGGCCTTCCCTACCCCTCGCACCTGCGCCGCTGCGTCGACCTGGGCAGTGCCGGCGAGGAGGAGGAGGAGGAGGACGAGGAGGAGCGAGGAGCAGGCAGAGGAGGAGGAGGAGGAGGTGGCGGCGCTCACGAGGGCCGACGACGGGTGGAGGAGCCGGCCGAGCTGAGCAGCATCCGTGAGCGGATCTCTGGCCTGTGAGCAACTAGCGGAGGGAGCCGGCGTTGGCCATTCTCCCGTGGGGACACTGGGGCTAGCAGGCATGTAACGATCTCGAGGTTTGACACTCACGTGTGTGTGTTCTTACATCGAGGTCATATCGCACCAATGATCCGGATTGCTTTGCTGGATCTCGGTTCAGTCACGAATTGGTTTCGAGATCCTGCGCTCGCATACCCTGCCTGGCTGGTTCCTCCACTCACCACTCCCCTCCTCCAGGGACCCCCCTGCCTCGACTCACTCTGCTGTCCCCTAAGCGCTCTCAACATCAACAACAAAAGGTTTCTTGTCGAGTCACCAGTCAACTTTCACTCGATAGGTCACTTATTATTGTAACAATTAGTGCAAAGCAACATGACATAATGTCTACATTAGACCATGTCGAGATATTACACAAAACATACTTTTATTATTGTTATGGAGGCAATCCGTCTTTAGCAAAGGGAAATATGAAAGATCAAGGTCTTGGGTCTATACTTGAATACGGGGCAAGGACTCAACAGCTCAGATGATTTAGGGATGGAAGTTCCAGAATATCAAGGTGGCAGAGGGAAATGAGTGGCTTCCCACTGAGCAAATGTTGATGGGGGGAGCTTTTGGTCGATAAAATTGAGAGTACATGGAAAGACAGGAGGGCACTCTACATAAACAGTGCCCTCCTATTTATTTCATAGACAGAGGGAGGCAAGCCAGTCAATCATACGCATAGGAAAGAAATGAATGTATTGAGCCAGTTGCGTTACAACGATAGGAGCAAAAACAAAGACAACATTGATTCTTGAATCGCAGCCTGAACCTCCATCGCTGGACCCGCTGGGTGCAGGGGTGGACCGTTTGATGCCCGCACGGCAAATGGAATGCACGTGGACGTAGTTCCTTTCATCAGTGGGCTGACTGAGCATGGGGACCAAAGAAAGTGTTGCAGCATTACCACGATTGTACAATCATTTTTACTCAGAAGTAAATATATTAAATAAGAGTGTTTGTTACTGAACTCAAAATGAACAACAAAGACAAGTTTTTTTTTACTTACAATGAGTCGGTGCATTCTCTGACGGTCGGAAACCTGGTTTCGGCTTGCTGATGATTGCGAAGGGTATGAAAGCGAATCATGTGAGTTGTGTTCGCACAGCTCAGTGACAAACGTTAACCTCAGAGGCTTCTTTGGTCTGAAGGTTGATTTTACCTTTTAGAAAATATAACTTTCCCTGTTTTTGTATTGCGCTTATTTATCAAAAACATAACCTAGGTGGAATAATAACAAGAATTTTTTTAAGCTGCTATAAGCGGTTTTTTTTCAGTGTTAGAATGCAGGGTTAAGTGGTCAAATGTAATGTGCGGTACTTTTTAGTGGAGTTCACAGGTTCATGTACCGTTGATGTAACTGTCACTCAGGCAGCACTTAACAATTTCCTCCCAAAAAGTGCCACATATTGTAAGCTTTCACTTATCGTAAAAGGCACCGTGAAACTTTTTTATAGCGCGATGAACATTATGCGTACTCGCAAAATGCCCGCCCTAGGGGCAATCTTGCTCGAAGCATGTAGCCTTCGGATGTTACAACAAAGGCAGCCGAATGCTTCAGGTGGTTGAATGTAGTTGTGCAAAAGTGAACATTTAAAGTGAAAACGCTGTTAAACTTTCAAAAGAGCAACCGATAAGCAGGACGGGAAGCTGAAATGAGATGTCGTTAAAGCAGATACAATCTGTGCTTGTGCGGGACACGAACCCCGTGCCCTCAATGTGGACATACATATAAATACAAAGACTTGCTTCATTTTCGGTTATCATGTTATGTTGGCTGCAGGAACGGAGTCACGTGCCATCGGCGCTTATCTGCAGAGTCTAACGGTGCACGTAATGTAGCCATGCAGATGAATTGGGTCTCGTGAGAAGAGGTTCTGCCTTGGGCAGGAGCTGCGGCCCAATGCTGACCTTGCTTTAACTGTGCCGAGGTCAAAATAATGTCAGATTAATTCATTGAGCTATTTAGTTGTGGAGTCGAGCTACCACAAACGATATCCCTCAAGAAAGTCCCGGTGGAATTTCACTCCAAGGCACACACAATGCAATCCACAGTACAGGGAGCCTCCCATCCACCCAGCAGTGGATAGAAACTGGTTAACAGAGGGAGTACCTGGTCGTGAAAGTGCAAAGGATGTAAAATTATGGGCAGGAAGATTTTGTAGTGTCGTTCACTGGACGAGGTGTCATTTGCTACATCGTGTCACAAACACACAAGATGCTCGCTTAATTGCAAAGCCATGTGGAAACATCCATTGCACTGTTCAGTGGTTTTGACCTTAAATGTATTTCCTGCAACCAAATTTACCCGAATGTGCCCAATCGCATTGGATCTTGGAAGATAGGCAGGGCTTGGGTCAAATTTGTGCAGTGATGGATGAGACGATGAGGGTTTGCCAGGTGTTGTGGGCATGCCCAGGTGTTGTGGGCATGTAGCAAGTGAGGTGTGGTCAGAAGATGGTGGCACGGGACGTCACCCATCTCATAAGCATTGTGGACTTTCCCCCGAATGTTACGATCCCACGCGTAGCAAGGCACTTTAACAGAACTATTCCAAAACAGTGCCAGCACATGATTTTCCAGAGAATTCGTTTTTTAAGTGAAATAATAACACAACGACGCACACATTCCATGCCTCGTCATGGACGAGGCAGAAACCACGGGGGGGGGGGGGTAAGTCATCCAGAAGCAAACCCACCAGACACTGCCTCCTACATATTTTATCGGACAATTAAGTAATAAAACATTTCTAGTTGCGGGAGGAAACCGGAGAAGCCGGAGTAAATCCACACAGAACATGGGGAGAATACACAAACTCCAGAGAGAGGCGATGCGAGGCGGGAATCGAACTGCCTCGGGCAGGAGTTTCTTTCTCTGAGGTGCAAATTTTACCGCTGCATAGACACCCTGCCACCAGTCCGTGATGCTTTCCTCGATAAATCATTGGCATTATAGTTATAACTGCCGTGTTTGATTTCATTGTTGGGAAAACAGGAATCATAGCCAGAAATTAATTAACATAAACATAAACATTTATAAAATGATTAGCATTTCCATTGTAGTAGAGAGTAACGAAAAGTATAGTAATCTGAGTGGCCTCTGTAGAATTATCTGATAGTCTTGATTGTGAGAATAACTGTGATCTCCGGCCCCTGAAGGATGCTTAAGTTACCAACTCCTCCCTGTCGAGGTAGCAGAAACCAGGATAATACTGTTCTCTTTTCTGTATTTTTATTCATTTGTAAAGAATTTTCAGACAAACCGGTCTCTTATTAGTATATATAGTAATGCTTAGACTTGACAGCTGGCGATAATGTTCACAATTTATCCAATTATGATCCGTACATAATGTTGATTGTGTATATCTCATAGGACAGTGACATGCGGGTGCGTGCACACACACTTGCCTACGTGGCATTGTTAGAAAGTGCTTGGGAAACCTATCGACATTACAATGCAGCGTGCAAATATTCGATGGTCGTGTTTATTTAATGAAGACTAACTTCAGACTTTTAATATTTTTAAAATGTGTATGTGTGCTGGAAAATAAAGACTTGGGTGTTAGTTTGTCGCTTTGTACAGAACCAAGCGTGTGAACCATTGGCAAATCCAAACACAGTTTGAATTTGCGTATCTCCTCATCTTCTGCAACATCCGTCGGCTTTAATATTGTAACCGTACATACGGATGCATAGACAAGTGAGTCCTGAGGCTGTTGTTACACGAACCTTTTAAAGCTTCATTTAAAAAATACATTACAATTCCAACCATTGTCAATCCAATGCACTGATGTAGGTTTTCACAGCTCGATGTATGAGAATTGCTCTTCAAAGATTCTCAAGCCAGCAATGGATGAAAGCTTCAGTGGTGTGTTAAATTCAACAATTTAGAGTTACAAACTGGAGTACTGCCATAGCAGAGCAGCGACGTTGTAACGGCGATGTTGAATGTCTCACAATTGTCACAGTGAGCATCTGGTTGTATTAAGGTTGCAAACGTTGTCAGGGCAGCCCATGTTGATCGAGGCGTCACGGTTGTCTCACCCATTGGCACACGTGCACACTCACCGTTGGTGGCGTGGTGAAGGTCCAGGTGCTTTTAAAATCATTCAATTCAAGACAGACGCCTTTTCTCAAACACAAGGTACACTACAGGGCAACGAAAGCAGCAAAAAGCGATTATACATTAATATACAAGTCCCCCAATATAAGTGACACTAGAGTGAAATTAATTTCGAAAATGCAAGGTGTTTCTCCAGCTGTGCTTTAAAGTTTTCAAGTCACGATTAGGGGCACTTTAATCCACACGCGAAGTGTAAGAACCGAGAAGGCTCCAGAGTCACCGAAAGTAAATCGGTGGCAACGCGGGATGATGAGTAATGATTCATGTTCAGAGCGTATGTAACGGCAAAGATGGTGAACCGAGATCAGCTCTTTTAAGTAGGCAGGGGCTAAGCCGTATATTATTTTGTAAACTAGTTCAACGTTAAGAACAATACGTTGCCTGATAGGAAGCCAGTGTAAATAGTCCATGGGCCAAGACCAATTTTCACTTTGCACCACTGTTGATTATGTGCCACAGAGTCTCACTAAACCTTATTGCTATCAGTTTATATACGCGCCCGACGAGAGGGAGTTATGTGAGAGACACGGTGGAGCGGTGGGCACAGTGCTTGGCGCACACCGCACTGAGCCATGCACTTCGCGACCCGAGTTCAAAGCCTGAGCACACCTAACATCATCAGTAATGCGTGATGTTCATTAACCAAACTCTTACTCATTACTGTGGTGAAGTATTGTCATACAACCTGTCCGACCCCCCCCCCCTCAAAGCCATGTGAAGGCCATAATCCAGCAGTGAATTGTCAAAGGGCTGTAAAATACTCTATTATAAAAATATTTATGTGATGGCATTTTCAAATATAATTCCACTACTTTACTCGGTCATTTAAACTAAGATCTGTCTCACTTCAGTCCATCACCACCCACCACCCTCGGTGATAGCAATGTTTGCAATGCTGCATGGTTTTATCTTCAGCAATGCTTGTCAAAAACGACTCGCACTTACAACCGGGATAGTTGATTTAATCAATGCAATTATTGAGTGAATTGTTATTTTAAAACTAGTCCTTGCGCATTCAGTAAGTGTTCTACCAAAGCATGCTTTGTATTGTTTTGGTAACATAACCACAGCGGTTATCAAGAGCAATGTTGCATTGGCGTCCCCATTCGTACGCAATCCCAAACCTTGACTCTCGAGTATTTTCGTATTGCGTTCGCTTTGATTATTTCGTGAGGGATTAATGCCCACAAACGCCAGTCTCTGTGGTCCCCTGCGATCAGTGATTGGTAGTGTCTCGCTTCGTTTTGTAGTTTTGTACTTTGTATATGAAATAGAATGTGATTTAACTTATTTGTAAAGTGGGTTCTCCCAGCAGTATTTTTACACACACCTAGGTCAAGTAAATCGCGTGCCATATTTGAGTACAGTACAAGAGCTTTCCCTTCTCCAGTCCTCACAAACCACATCGGCGATACACACCGCACGTGCCTGATGATTGGTAAACACGTGGTGTGGAGCACATCGTTTTGAGTCGAAATTGACGATCTCGCGAATAGTGTGTGTGTGTGTACTTGTGTGTGCCAGATGTCAAAAAGTGGCTTATTTCATAGCATAGTGTGGTGCTGGTGACGGTCTGTGGTATAAAGAAGAGGGCATTCGCCCAGAACATTTGGTAAACCAGCAGTATTTTGTTCAACACGCGTGGTTTTGCTGATGTACTTAGCAGGGCAATTACGGTCCAGAGTTTGCATGTTCATAAATGTTGCTGATGAACATCTGTCTGAAAGGTCAACAGGGCAAATCGCGTGTTTTACATCGTGGAACACACACATGATCTATATTTTAATATGCATCACACTATCAGTGTTTAGCGATCATCAGCCAAGTGCAGAGCGTATTGATGGAATTGCAATAAAACACAAAAATTGGTGAACGTGGAAAATTTGCCACTGGTTTAGAAGTTGGTTGCTGGTTACGAGTTACTGATGTTGGAGCCCCTTGCTTTAACTACATCCCAGGATTTCGATCATGAGACTCGTTTTTAGTAATGCTTGGTTTTCATTAAGCCAGTGGTCTCCAACCTTATTAAACAGAAAATCACGTTTGGAATTGAAGCACAAAATAAGATTTATCCTTACAATTCTACCTTGTGAAAACCTAAAATGCGAGTTATGCATAAAACATACCTCCTCTCAGCGTGACACCTTTGCTGGCTGGCACACTATCTCCAGCAGCTTGCATTTTGCAATCCATGGCCACCATCGACCAGTCGATTGTGATCGGCTGGTGGGAGACCACTGCCGTGTTACAATATTGAATAGTATTTTAGCTTTCTTTCTGCACAAGCCATGACTACGACGATAATGATGATGGTGATGATGATGATATATTTATTCCCATTCTGAATGACCTCTGACCCTTCACGCGTACACTTACATTCCAGTATTAAGGTGGGTTATTAAAAAAGTAACTGAATTAAGAAAACTGTGCAATGGGTTTTGCATCACTGACCTATAGGCCTGTATGATTATTTCTGTTGGCTATCTGTGCACCTTGTGCTTGGTAGAACCTTTGTGTGTGTTTAGTTTTTTCTCCCCGGCTTCAACGTCGGATATGCAGATAATTGCTGCTCCAGGATAAACGCGTCGTTTAACATTATTAAAACAAGTTCTAAAATTGCACATTTTTAAACGACGCCTAACCGACGTTTTAATGCATGTTTCTTAGTTCAGTGTCGAAAAGAGAATGACCCAGAGGCTTGAGGAAATGGCAGAGCCATGGATGGGGAAAGGCATCCATGCGGTGAGCCAGTGTTAACATTCACCAGACATTGCGTCCTATATTGTAATGTTAGCCAATTGTTGAGTGGTTTTTTTTAGTTATGGGAGGAAACCGGAGAACCCAGAGGAAACCCACGCCGAATAGGGGGCGAACACACAAGGCTACACGCAGAAAAGTGCCCGAGGCAGGAATCGAACCACCTCGGGCAGAGCCTTCTCTCTATGAGGTGCAGATGTTACCATGGCGTCACCGCGCTTTGTTCGGTGCCGTGACCGCTGTCGTAACGCACTTCCGTTCGCGTCAACCAACACTGTTCCATATCAGTCTCCCTCATGTTCAAGCGAAAATAACGTTGTTAAGCACTACACGCGCCTGATGATTGGTAACACTGCGGTGTACAAAGCGCCGATTCAAGTTAAGGTAAACTGTGCGGTTGCGCAAAATGTCGCCTGTTGTCTTTTGTAATTTCGAGGTGGCGCGATTCAAATAATGTGTTGAGATTCTTAGGTTATGTCTTCTCTCCCTCTTCTTGGTTTGTTCCCCCCGACTTCTCCGGTTTCCTCTCACAACAAAAACACTCAGTAATTATTTATTTATTTGACTAATGCCATTACAATATCGAGGTTGTGGCCTCTCCCAGGTCGGCACCAGCTAACCGCTGCGTCCTCCTCCTCCTCCTCACCTCTGCGGTTTCCTGCACTGCCTTGGGATTTCCGCATAAGTTGCGCTACGTCATGAGTGTAATAAATGATCGCTGGCTTGTATGCCGACCTTGGCGATTATGCGATCTGCTTGGAGCCGAGAGAACAGCCTGCAGCTGATTAGCGATATCCTCTGCAGAGTTGCCTCGTCACACAAGGACAACAGTAGCAAAACAGTAAACAAATAGAATAAATACAATTCTAAGTACAATATACTCTACACGCCATCGAATGGGCTGGGTTTGACGTTTGAAAGGTTCTCAACCAATGAGAGTCCAGGAAATTATCGGTTACCTGACGTTATACCTAGCCCTGTTATATATAGAACTATAATTACTTTTCTCTGCCGTCATCACTCGATGATGAGTGCCAGGTGGATCGACCTATCGTCGCACAGTGGAAGGGATGAGACACGCAGACTCGAGGGTGAGAGTGGGTACCGTCGTCGGCTCGATGCACGGTGCCGTTTGTTGTTCTTGCCACTGCAAGTTTCGTTAACGGCGATTGAGTGTTGGGGGGGGGGGCGAGAGGCTCTGTGTGCTGAGCTCAGTAAACATGCCCAAGTTTGGCCAACAGAGGTTGAAACGTCGTTGTGAATCGTTGGTCCAACGTTGGCCAGGGCCCATCACGTTTATCGAAAATGTGGTGATAGTGGACCTGTGGCCAGTTGGATATACAGCATCTTCTGAACGCCTTTCGCTCGAGGGTCGCAAGGCGCTGAGCATCTCCCTTAGTTTACCACGATTCACGTGGTGGCTGCGTGACCTGTGTTTCCGCGATCGTTTGTACAGCTCACCAGCAGTATTGTAGCGCGGTCGACATGGACACTGGCTGCAAGGAGTGGATGTGGTGTCATCTCATCTCATTATCTGAAACCGCTTAATCCTATATAGGGTCACGGTGAGCCGGAGCCTATCCCGGAAACACAGGGCGTAAGGCAGGAATACACCCGACGACGGGACGCCAGTCCATCGCCGGGCATTGCGGGACAATTTGTCTGCGAGCCAATCAACCTATCCAGGAGCATGCTTTTGGACTGTGGGAGGAAACCGGAGTACCCGGCGAAAACCCACGCGGACACGGAGACAGCATGCAAACTCCACACAGAAAGGCACTCGAGCTGAGAGATTCGAACCCGGGACCTTCTTGCTGTGAGGCGACAGCGCTAACCACTGGGCCACCGTGCCGCCCATGTGGTGGATCGCTCTGGACAATTTTCACTCTTATTAGGCCGGTGCTTTGACCATTCCCGCCTCTGGGACCCGGCGCAATTACACCGCCTGCACACTCGACAGCTACGTCACTGCTGATGAGCCAAGGTCACGCAACGCTATAGTAGAACTGCAGTGTTCATTACGAGCCCAATGTCATCGTGACAGTCTGCGTGCGATGTGACAATATTTAATCGACCTGATTTTGAAGCCACGTGGCCCAGAGGATGATTGATGTGCGAGAGACTTGTTCACAAGAGGAAGAACGCTCGACGCCACTCTCAGACAGAGCAACTCTTGAGCGATTCTCATACATTGAACCGTGACAACATCCATCAGTACACTGATGTGTGTTTTCGAGACGACAGTGGCAGCAGCTGCTATCGTAACTCGACAGCAGTGAAATGGCATTCATGTAATTATAGCAACTTGTGTTTGTATCATGTTAACAGTAGGCTGAGGAAGTAAATGAAAGTGAGGCGTCAATAGCATTCATTTGAAATGATATTTAGCGCTCCCATGGAGATAGTTTAGCACGTGGGGTTTTTTTTTCTTCTTCTAAATGCTCAATACTACGTACCAACAATCGCATTAGAAATGTCCTCATGGATAGACGTAATATATACTACATTAGTAATGTAGAATCACTGGCTCTGGGTGTCTGGGTGATGTAGCTTGCGTTTGTCACGTGTCGAATGTGATGTTCATAGGATTTGCTACTTGTGCGTTGGATACGTGTACAGTCTGCGTGTGATTTCGAAGATTCCTTCAGTCAATGATGGCGGATGAGTCGCGATGTATAGGACTCGTATCGTTATCGTTGTGCGTCTCTTGCATTTCTAATTTCTATATCCATGGAACGGTGCACGTTTGTTGTTGTTTTCTATTTTTTGAATTATATATCTACGTGAACTCATCATGTGGCAGCTGCAGAGGTTGCACGCACAGACGTGAGCGGATTCACGTCGTGAGACGGATCTGACTTTGGTTGTGCCCGTGGTAAGTCGCGCTGCGAGCCCGCCTCGACTTCAAGATCGTGTGTTAAACATAAGGGAATAAAAGTGTCATTCATCATCGGTTTGTGACGCTTACGGTGTCCGCATTTGAGTTGAATGTGTGATCGTTGAGAATGGATGAATGTTTTCACGGCTCCATTTGTGAGAACTCATCTCAAGAGACGCTTCTTAACCGGCATAGCCGATCCTTCGCTCTCCTAAAATCGAGCTTGTGAAGGATGCGATTCCGCTGTCCTCAGTCAGTCTTTATTTAAACTAAAATGAACCGTTGGGCTGTGTAGCTATTTCAATAGTTGTCCAGGAGGTAGGGGTAAGCAAGTTACAACATTTCAGGGCACCGGGATCAATTTCGTCAGGACAAGTCATTTAGGCAGCCTGTATGTGGACTCTGGGAGGAAACCAGAGCACCTAGCGACAACACATGCAAATACGGGGCACCCGAGCCGAGAATATAATCCGGGGCCTTCATGGTGTGAGCCGGTATCGCTCCTCCTCGCGACTCTGCCTGCTCGACTCACTGCGCCACCTTTAGTGCGGGCATACACACATTCGAACGCTTGCTCCATTATGGACTACACGCATGTTCAGCACGGGTGAGCGGTGCTTATCTTCATCAGAAGCCTTGATAATCATCAAACATCATCATCATGTACACGCGCAGCGCCAACGAGCTGGCATCATTATTATAATAATTGCACTTGTAAAGCGCTTTCACCCGAGGGTCGCAAAGCGCTGCACAGAGCTGCGTAGAGAACGGCATATCAGCAACGACAACGATACAAGAACAGCAAATCTGCAACAATTACATTTTGGGGGGGGCGGGGGGAGGGTTGAAAATATGAGCTGTGGAGAAAACGGCATGTCAACAACAACATCAGGACAGTTCAACTGAAAGTCAAATAGTGACAACAAATTATAGAAGGACATAAAATAAGCAACAAAAAATAATTCTTCAACAAACAAGGAAGGAACAAATGCTCCCGAGCCTGCGCAGACGCAGGCCAGTAGCAAACCATCATCCCAGCACGACTACAGCGAGCAGAATCAACAGTCCCAGCCAGAGGACTTGAAAACCCTACGAAAAAAATGAGTCTAGAGACGAGATTTAAAGATGCCCAAGGACTCAGCTGATCTAATCTCTAATGGAAGGGCATTCCAGAGTCTGGAAGCAGCGCGCGAGACGGTTGTCA
>JAZEWT010000007.1:6678448-6688826 GCA_036362905.1 Mordacia mordax | reverse complement strand
TATTCCTGCCTTACGCCCTGTGTTTCCGGGATAGGCTCCGGCTCACCGTGACCCTATATAGGATTAAGCGGTTTCAGATAATGAGATGAGATGAGACCGTGCGGGTACGCGTGGGGAGAGGGGAAATCATTTCTGCGAGCTGGGGAAACAAATGTTGGTTCCACTTCAGGAACATCGAGCAACGTATCATTGTCAACGAGCGCTGCATTTCTCCAAGGGGCCGTTGTTAACGTGGAGCCGCGGTGGGGGTCGGCGTGCCTTCGTGTCCAACACGGCCGGGGCACGCACAGCTGCTGAGGCGTGACCCGCGAGGTCCCCCGTCCCTGTGTGGGGCCGCCCGTCCTCAAGAAGCGCCAGGAATCCGCAGAGGGAGAGAGTTAGACACAAGGTTAACGGATGCCAACGAGCCAGACTCTGCGTCCGATACAAGTATGATGTTTTCAGCAAATTAATGCGAGTTTTAATTTAGTTGTCGGAGGAATATGGAGACCCCGGAGGAAATCCACGGGGAACAGAGGAAAAACACATGAACTTCGCACGGACAGACACCCAAGACAGGGTTCGAAACGCTTCGAACCGGACTTTCTTTATGTGAGGCGCGAGTGTTACAACTGCAGAGACATCCGGGGTTCTGCGGTTTAACAGCGACTAGCGCTGCCGCCTCACAGCAAGAAGGTACTGGGATTGATTTACGGGCTCTGGTGCCGTCTCTGTGTGTGGAGTGTGTGTGTTGTCTCTCCGTATTCGCGTGAATTTCTATGCGAATGCTAGTTTTCTCTCACCGTCCAAAGACACGCTAGTGCCGAGGGTAATTGGCCTGCTGACTAAATTGTCTCGGCGCCTTATGATGAACTGGTGTCACATCCCGGGAATAGTGTTACCTGTGTCACCCGGAATTTTCTCCGACCCCCGGATGTTAAGCAGGATGTTGATGAAAATTACTCTCCATATTTGTTATTTCAGGATAACCGTGTCGAGTGTTCCTACTCTATCCTTTGTGACGTTTCTCCTACGACGTTGGAGACGTCACCCGGCGTTCTGAATCCAGCGCGGTAGCGCGAATGAGAGAGCAGCAACACCCGACACAGCTATCGCAAAGTAGAACTATGGAGAGCAATCCTCATCACAAATCGAGCCATGAAAACCAACATCCTTACACAGGATGATGATGATGATAGCAATAACACCACGTGCACATTGTCGATAACAGCATTAGACAGAGATCGCTCTTGGGAAAACCTTAGGTGGTGTGCGTAAATCCTCGGGCGTTTAAAGTGAATACCCTGCCACCGCATTAGCGGAGCGGCGCGTAAAACTTTGCTGCAAAAATAATTATTTGCGGATTTTCTTGGGAGCGCCATTGATACTGCCGTATCTTATGACACAAGGAAAGTGTCACACGTGTGGAAAATCCTTCCCTTTAATTTGCTTTGGCTGCGATGGATTCCACTGGGAAGGATTCAATCTCGCATCCGGTAATGATATTTAAAGCACTCCGCGGTGCATACCCATATACCGTTAAAACATTTAGGGTTTCGTGACTCACGTAAAGAATGAGTACTGTAAATCCGCCTCCAACACACCGGTGTGATGACGTAGTAAAACAATTGCAAGGTCTGTGCAGGAGGGTTCACGGCACTGAGTTATTACGTGACCCAACCAAAGTACTTTGTCATGGACCAATATACCTATCGGTGCTGTGCAAAAGCATCTGACGAACAAAGCTCCTTTATTATATAGATTCATACGATTTGAGCAGCTAAGGTTGGTGGCATTTGTAGCAGAGCAAGGCATTTTGCTAATTTTATGTTTGGTGAGCGTTATAAATGGAACGATTCAACGCTTGATAGATGTCTAATAATACACCAGGAAATGTCCAGTGAGCTTGCAAGCTCTGGGAGCGGGATTGCTGCGATGCAACAAAAGCTCAAACTGACCAACGAAACAACACATAATCGGAAGGTAATTAAACAAACTCCCAACAATTTGTACAAAGCTGAAACACTATCCATAGTCAGAAACAGCAAAACGCAAAATCGCACGGCACAAAAACGACCAACAATTCCGTTCAACGAATAACAGACAAAGTGGTATAACTGTGCAACAGTGCGGTGGAAATAACCGTGCGAAGATTGGGGCCGATTAATGTGCATGGAATCATTTTGTTCTTTATCATAATTGTTGTTTAAATTGTACATTCCGTGTTTTGATGTCCTAAGTTGCTGTGCATAACGACGTCTGCCCATAATAAATAGTAATAACGTGCGTCGCTGTATTATTGTTATTATACTACATTATTGAACATGTTTAGTGGCAGTGAACTTGTTTTTTTTAAGGGTGAAAACACACAGTGGAAATCCACTCTTTCCCATCCCTCGTACGTAATTGGTATTAATCTGATTCTGTGAGTAAAGTGAGAGAAAGTGGGGAGGAGTATGTTGATGTACTTGGATGTTCTTCTGTAATACGACTCGAGTCACTCAGGCTCCCCACAGGTCGAGCCATTAGGGTCTCTTCAGTGGACACATCGGCCGTATTTACTCACAGGAAGCAGTGTATCACCCTAAGAGCCCAGAGACAAACCACTCGGATGAGTAGGAGGAACAAATCAATTTCCATCTCTCGAAGCTGATCTGTACCCCGCTTAAGGAACGTGAGCAGCAGAGACTTTAAAACACATTTAAAAGAAAATCTATACCTAACCGAGATTGTATTGCCCGGTAGTCTATTAGTTATATTTTCCAAGAGTTTTGGGAGCGACACTTATCGCATTAGGGCCAACGGCGTGAACGCGTGATCGCGTTCGCTGTGTTCGTTGTGCGTCCGCGGATCTGTTTGCAGCTCCGGCCTCCTGCACTGTGGCCAAACAAAGAAGGGGCCAATGGGCCTCGGGCCGCGACGAGACTCACGGCCGCCCGCTCTGGTGGCTCACACTCAGACCGATGCGTCGCTAGCGCTGTCACCTCGGAGGTAAACTTATGTCACGATACCGCGACCCATCGTAGAGGTACAGAGACTGTGCGTGTAACTGGGTAACAAAAATAAAAACCTCAATCCGACTTGGAATGAATGACTCGTTCCAGGAACAATGCACTGATTTGTACAGGACAGCTGCTTCCTCAAGAAGGAGGAGGATCCTGGTAGACCGGGACAGATGGCAACCGCACTCGTCGCCCTGCGCTTTATCCGTCCACTCCGCAGTGGCGCAAACGAACCTCTTCCACTGCGCGTCCGCCGTCCCTGAAGGGAACCGCCGCCACGACTCTGCCTTACAACCAACACTGAACGTTTCAGGAACGCGCCCAACACTCGTACGCTCGGCTTCGTGTATAATAATAGATTTTTGTTTTGTAAAGTCCCACTTGTCAATTGGGGGTGGTGCAAGAGGCGCTGTATGCATGCGTTGCTCTTTCATCTCATCGTTCAGAGCAGTGTCGGTGTTGGTGCACCCTTTCGTCTGTCCACTGGCCTCGGGTGTCGCCTAAAGGAATATGGTTTGGCTCGGTGACTTATTTGTCGAATGCGCGCCGACTTGGATGTGAAGGTTTGCGGATCGTTCATGGAGCGGTGGCGCAGTGCTCGTGCTTTTTCAACGTCATTACATTCGGTGGGCGGCGCGGTGGCGCAGTGGTTAGCGCTGACGCCTCACAGCAAGAAGGTCCCGGGTTCGAGTCTCTCGGCTCCGGTGCCTTTCTGTGTGGAGTTTGCATGCTCTCCCCGTGTCCGCGTGGGTTTTCGCCGGGTACTCCGGTTTCCTCCCACAGTCCAAAAGCATGCTCCTGGATAGGTTGATTGGCTCGCAGACTAAAATTGTCCTGCAATGCCCGGCGATGGACCGGCGTCCCGTCGTCGGGTGTATTCCTGCCTTACGCCCTGTGTTTCCGGGATAGGCTCCGGCTCACCGTGACCCTATATAGGATTAAGCGGTTTCAGATAATGAGATGAGATGAGACATTCGGTGTTATGAAGGTTGCGCGCGCCGTGGAAAGCACACTGCGCTACGTACATGGCGACGAGAGTTCGAGTTCAGCTAACACACAGTAGCAGTAACAATATCTAAATCTATGAACCGATGCTGATCTTCCCCAGGCCTTCAGTAAGTATCTGGTGCAGTGTGTAAACATCAGCATTGTTGAAGACCGTATGGGCATCTTGCCTTTGTACAGTGCATATGCATATATTGATTGGATTAGGTGATCGAAGTTTCATTCCTAGCCATGGCGAATATCAGTGGGTGAGTGATATTTGGACTGGTTTAGGCACCCCCCTTCACCAACTGGTACTAACCAGGGTGGTAAAGTATGGTTATACAACTCCAATGGTCAAAAGTTATGGGGAGGCCTTCATGTAGCAGTGGATTGATGATTACTCATCGTTATTTCACCCGATTTTTTGTTGTTGCTGCTCTCGTGCCGCACTTCAGAAGCAGTTTGTAACTCTGTGAAGCACAATGGTCATGATTAATAATGATAATGATATTTGAGCAGTATGAATCCCTGCACGTGAGCCGCTGCCGGGGATTCCGGTTTCACTGGAACAAACTCCACATGTATGCGGACACCTCGGTCCTTTGTTAATCCTCTGTTTGAGAAGGCCTCTCTATGCCTTTTAATCATGGAAGGGGTAGATTGTTTAACCATACTTTACCATATTGGTTAATGTGAGTTTTAACCCTTGTCCGGAATCAAACTTGGTGGAAAGGTTCAAAGCGCAGTGTATGCTAAGCAGTCTGCCACTACTCTATTGTCTTGCATAGCATCAACACTTGTAAGTGAAGTCTTCCACGATTTAAAAACTGGCATTATTAATATAACAAGAAGAGTATCCTCGCTACGGGGATCTGATTTCTAGCGTATAACACGTTCTTCTGACGAAACTATAGAGGATTGATGGTTAAAGTGCAAAAGTGAACTAATAGTGGAAATAGTTAAAGTTTAAGAAGAAAATTCAATGAGTTGGAAATATAGTGGAAGTAAGACCTACGGGAGTTGGTGTTGTGCAGCTAAAATATGTACTCATAAAGGATTCGAACTCGGTAACCTTTCGTGTGGACATACAAATATATAACACAAACACACGCTCCATCATAAATAGGTTACAATTATCATGACCGTATGCTCTTTGTGTCTTGGTGTAGTTCGTGGCTCTCTCTCTCTGACACTCGCTCACATCTCTAGCACTCTCTCTCTCTGCCTCTCTCAACACATTACCGGGCACCAGAGAGCGCCTCTTATTCCCGATAAAGCAATTAACGCAATCGATCAAGTTCCCGTTTGAGACCTCGTGCGCCTTCTCGGGGAAAACGAGACTGAAAAAAACCCTTAAGAGTAGCAATGAGGTTTAATAGTCCTTGAAGGCCCTCTGGAGGTCACGGGTCAGCCGCGGCAGCCAATTCCTCCCCCTCCGCCTCCCCCAACCCTCCCCAGCTCCCCTCTTCTCACTTCTCCGTTGCCTGAAACCCGACACAGCGCCGCGGAGTTATCACTGCCGTTGGACAGCCGCCCTCTGTGGAAAGAATGAGCGGGTCGCAGATTGCATTACCTTTGATCAAGCTTCGACGATCCACCGGAGTGATTTCTCGGAAGGGCTACAGCGATGAGATACATCGCTCGCTGAGGAGGGTCTGCTCCGTAATTGGCCAGCTTGGGTTCCATAGACTAGGGCGCGCTATCTCACGTGTCATCGCCTCTTCAGCAATTTGCTGATGTTTTACAGACATTTAGCCGGGCATCGTGGGACGAGGCGCGGACTGTGTTTAGGCAAATGAATCACGATGTGTTGGAAGCCGTCGATGTTTTAACATGTGTACGCGCGCACGCGCGTGTGTGTGTGTGTAGTTTGTGGCTTTGTGTGTTTGTGGATTCGGCAACAACATCCCAAATCTGAGAACGAGGAGATTTACCGCAGCCTTAGCTCAGAGATTCACAGAGCCGTATGGCCCTGCAAGGAAGAATAGTGGTCGCGGACTGCTGAGGAGATCGTGTCTGTTAGTAGCCCTTGATCACAAAATCCCTCTTTAATCCCATCGAAAAAGTAATTTGCAGAGCCACGCCTATTAACATCCTTGAGAAAAAGAATGCTAATTCCATTTTAGATCCCCAGGAATATGTCTGCAGGTTTGCAGAGCATTTCATAAGGTCCTGGGGGAAGTGAAATCTCTCAGCCCAAATAAAATTATGGGGCAAGGTTGGGATGACCCTGTTGAGGCTGTAGTGCCTCAGCCTTTGTAAGAGGTACCCACCTCCTGCGAGTAGCTGGCTAAGATATCAAATACTGAGGAGGTACGTAAGGCGATCCAGAACCTAAGACCCAGAAAAGCACCAGGCAGAGATTATCTCCCAAGCGATTTGCTGAGGGAGAGTGGTGTTTCTGTAAAGCCTGCCATATGTGACATCATCCCTCACGTCTCGACAATAGGATGGGTTCCGCAGGATTAGAAGAATGCCCTGGTGGTTCCCCTCATTAAGAAGGTGGATCGCACCCAATGTAATAACTACAGGGGTGCGATCCACTCTCTCAGTGAGCCGCGCATGGTTCTGGCAAGCATTATTCAACATAGCCTTTACAGACATGCTGAGATAAGGCTTGCAAAAACCCAATGTGGTTAAAGGATGGGGCGGTCTTGCACAAACATATTCTCTATTCGCCTACTACAGTAGAGATGTAGACCATTCCATCAAGACCTACATCTCTGTATTATTGACCACGTCAAGCCCTGTGATGGTATAAATAGGCCAGGGGGTTAGATTAATCATTGCACATTCGGGGTCCTTGAGCTTCTGCTCACAATCTTTAACGACTCCATAATGGTGGGCAAGCCTGTGTGAAACTGTACGAACAGGAGTCAGAGCCATGCTCTGTACACCTCGGGGTGTGGCAGGGGTGTCCTCTGGCTTCTAAGTTGTTTAACATATTTTTCGACCACGTAATTCGAAAATCTGTCTGTGGCTCTACCAGTGGGATATCCAACCAGTACAGACACAATTGGAGGCCGATTCGTGCCCCGATACGTTCAATGGATAGCTACCACTTGGCCAACCATGTTACATATCCATAAAATCCCTTTAGGCTTAGGTCATGTAAAAAAAAATTAGGCATGCTGATGATCTAGTGATTGCTGCTCACTCTGAGAACGAGTTGCAGAATCTATTGTTGACCCCGGAACGCACCACTAAGAGTTAGGGACATCATCAGCCCCACCCAAACTAGCACCTGCCTCAATATTTTCTGCCACCAAGTACTCCATCCCCTCCGTTCCCATTGAGTGATTTGACTGTTGTGGAGACAGAGAAGAAGGTTCTCTACCTGGGCAGCGTGCTAAAGACCGGTTCCGGTTTAGCAGCAAAGGTCTCGCTATGAATAAGTCATGTGGCGTTGGTTTTCATCAGCCGTGTAAGGCTGCTTGGAAGCTGCTTGCCCTATTCCTACAGACTTCAGGTCTTCTTGGCAACAGTGCAGCCCTTTCTTCCAAAGGGCTATGCAATGTGGACCCATCTGAAAGAACATTTGTGCCAGCTTGAAACTTTTCGGCTGGTCTGCGACGATCCATCCTGAGTTTCACCAGACTTGATTGTGTGATGTGCTCACAAATCCTTTAAAAGATCTCCAGTAGGCGACTCTGCGTTGGCTGGGTCATATAGCCCACTTTCCCAGTTACTAGATGCCCAAGCAACTTCCGTTTGGTCAGAAAAGGGAGCAAAACGGGCGGAGCACGGGCTGGAGAAGAGCTGGATTGCTCTGGAGCAGAAGGACATGGAACTGATCGGACTTACCTATGTCTGGTACTAACGGTGTCAAGACTATGTGCCTAGGCCTCAAATGGTGCGGTGTGTAAGCCTGGCCACTAGCGAAACAATGTCAAGCAGACACGATGCGAGCCACCCTCCTCCTCGTATGCCGTGCCGGTTTTCGTAAACGCTGCTCGCGAACAGCACTTGTGACTCTAGAATTTGTTAAGGCTTTCCAAAGCACGCGAGCTGAATTCATCGCTCTGTCTCTGCAGCGGACGGATTTCTTCAGCGCCTTGCGACGACTGGCGCTCCTGCTCTTTCGGGGTACCCTCGTAAAGCAAAACACAAGGTAAGGTGTCCCCACTAATGGCGATGAAAGACCAACGCTTCTGTTTCGATGTGGGTTTACACGGCTTGAAGTATGAAAATTACTCTCAAGATCCCGTCCAGCGAAGAATCCTGACTTTACTTTCCTCAAGTCACTTCAGACGCCCGATGACGTGATGCGTGGGAGCGAAACGTCGCGAAGGAAACCGGAGGAGGAACGCTCCACACAGCCATCCCGAACGAGCATCTCTCGAGAGCATGTCGTAGCGAGACTTTTTTCTTCTTCCATGCGTTCTCTCGTTTTGCGGCGGGCATGCGAGATGAGACGCATGCGAGATAATAATAATAATACATTTTATTTAAGGCGCCTTTCTGGGCACTCAAGGACACCGTACATAATTAAAACACATTAAGATGAGACGCGTGCTTCACAACATGTGTCACGCAGCTTTGCCCGGCAGTTGCTCCCTGTCTCAAACGATTAAGCCGTTGCACGACCGCGAGCTTTTCGAGCCGGTTTTTGTGGTCTCTGCGTTTTTGACCGTTCGGCTCTCCTTCTTCCCCTTGCCTCCGTGCTGTGTACGGTTCCGTCCAAAGTGCCGATTGACCCGTAATTTGCAGCTCTGAACCCTGCTCCTGGATAGGTTGATTGGCTCGGAGACTAAAAATTGTCCCGCAATGCCCGGCGATGGACCGGCGTCCCGTCGTCGGGTGTATTCCTGCCTTACGCCCTGTGTTTCCGGGATAGGCTCCGGCTTCACCGTGACCCTATATAGGATTAAGCGGTTTCAGATAATGAGATGAGAACCCTGCAAGAGAAGAAGAGGGCTCGTGGAGAAAACGTTTCTTTTCCCCTCTTAAGAATCAAGGAAAGCTCCGGAGGACGCCTGCAAGGGGGGGGGGAAGAGATCGCTGTTGTGAATACGAACTGCATCCCGTGAGTCGTTATAGCGACGAAGTATGTGCACGGTGTTGTCCGTGTCATCGAATTTCACTCCGCGTATCGTTACTATTGTAGTGGACACGGTGGCGCAGAGAGTAGCGCTGCTGCCTCACAGCAACAACCACACGGGTTCCATTCCTGCCTCGGGTGCCTTTCTGTGTGGAGTTCGCATGTTATCTCCCCGTGTCCACGTGAATTTTCGCCAGGTGCTCCATTTTCCTTCCACACTCCATAGACATGCTGCCTGGGCTAATTGACCTGACTAAATTGTCCCCGGTACCCTGAGATATTGTAACTTAGTTATCCCTCCCCACTGAACAACTGTTAAAAAGAGCCTCAGAGCAGAAGGGTGTATTCCATATTAAATACAAACTGACTGCCGGACTGCAATTCCAACTTGGTTCAAAATACCTAATGAAGGTGAGTGTAATCATCAGCGAAACGTCGTATTTCATTGTAAATATTGTTGCATTGCTCTCCAACGCCTCAGTGTGCCAAGAGAGTATATTATTGGCACATCCTGGTCACATGACAAATCTTCAAAGCGCCTTTCACCCAAGCATTGTATGGCGCTGTAATGTGGATAAAATAATAACAAACGTAGATAGTGAAGAAAAAAGGTGAAATGGAAAGAAAATTTTAACTGCAATGAATTATAACCCCAGAAAAATCATCCATGCCCCCCTCATCAACTTGCAGTGACCGGAGTAGTGAAGTATGGCTAAACAGTAATGATGAGCATGGATTGTGGAGGTATTCATCCAGCAGTTGACAATGAACTGTAAATAATAGTTGCTGTAATGGTTATTTAAAAATGATGGTTTGTTTCCATTTCACTTTGCTATTATTTAGAAATGCTTACTGTTTATTTTTTTTAAACGTTGGCTGCTTGTTTGTGGTTATAATTGAGGTCTCAAAGTGCATATGGCCTGGCACAGGCGCCGTGGTGACGTCACCTCCACTTAGTGTCGAAGGTTGGTGTTGTTGTTATTGGTCTCATTTGCCAGACAAACACCTTTATTCCCAGCGTACCTTCATTTTACAGCAATTTTCAGTTCTCCCGATGGATAAAGACTTACTGCCATTTCAGTCACGAGTCTTTATCACCATGCTCAGAGGCGAAAGTATCCCGGTGCAGTACAGTACGGTGTACCGGTAATAAAGTTGCCGAAGTGATCGGTGGAATGTAGGTGAGAAGGGGGAATTGCGATCCGACTCGACTCGTTAGACATTTAAGTTCTTTTCATCCCTAAACATACTTCGCCACGCTGTTCATTGCTGGTCAGTGAATGACAGGGCACAGCACCGCGTACGTGACCAGTGACCAGGAATCGGACTTAGTGAGAGCAAGGTACACAGCACAGTGTGTGAAGAACCG
>JAZEWT010000007.1:6610511-6633586 GCA_036362905.1 Mordacia mordax | reverse complement strand
ATGCCTCCAACGTGTGAGGCGAAACGTCGCGAGGAGAGGAGAGAGAGCCATCGACGCGGCTGTCCCGAGAGAGCAGCTTTTCGAAGCAATCATCATAATACATTTGTGCATTTGAAGGTTGCGAACCTGATACCGCCAGTGAAGTGTTTGTACGCACGTATATGCGTACAAACAGTTGCTATATTATATAAGAATAATTGCACTTCTAGAGGGCCACAAAGCATTGGAATTAAGCGATATTCACATTCCCATTGGATATTGTGGCACTACCTGCAGATATCTAACACATTAACTCACTGAATGAACTTGTTAACTCATTTATCGCTTGACGTCTGATAAGTGCATTGAAGGGCTTCATACGCTCTTTTATTAATCATTAAGTTTCTTAAATTCATTTTCCTTGCACTGTTACACTTTTGGACTTCTCTGTCTCATATTAGCTTATTGAAATTATTGATCATTTTTGTCCTGCGCAATACTGTGAGTTACTCTTTACTTTATGATTATGGTTAGGGTTTCATCCTTGCACAATTTAAAGTGTCAACTCGTTGTTACCTTGTGATTGTATATATTGTTTGCGTTGGCTAATTCGAACGTTCATGATGTCGAAATCTCGCATGCACAGCTTGCAAGCTCACTGAGCATTTCCTGCTTGAAAAGTAAAAAAATATATCATCTATATATTACACCCCGTAATTCATCATTATCATCACTCATCAGCTAAGCTCCATCCACAGCCAAACTCTCAGAATTATTTAACAAATCCTTGTCAAATGCCTCTCGGCAGGATTTGGGCACAGCTGCATACATGATTCAGATTTACAGAACTGCCAAACCCGTTTGTAAGTAGTCAGGCGATGGTAGCACAGCATGCAGGATCAGCGAACCCGTCTGTGCGGCACCATAAAGATTGTTCTCCTTGTGCGTCATGCGTTTTCTCACGGTTCTCTAATTTCATCCACATACGTAAAATTACATTAACAAATGTATTGTTTTGATTTCAAAATACTCGCACCTCCTGAATACTGATACAGGTAAGACGCGGCGAAGCATAGCTCTCTCTGTTCACAGCGTCAACAACACGACTGTGCATATTACATTATTGTGTAAATAAATAATGTAACTGCTTAATGGTGTTGTCCAGACATCCATATTCACAATCTGAAACAGCTTTAAGACTTTGCAGATTTCCAGGATAAATAAAGAACAACGCTGTTGTTGTTACTATTATTATGAATTCGAGTGTTTGTATTTCCCCCGGGCTTGTGTTGTGCCATTCGAGCAAACGAAAGGGAGGTTGATAGCAACTCACACAAACACGGGAGTTTTGCAACATTGCAGCCAAACCGCCAACATTAACACGTGATCTACTGCAGGGTTCATTAAATCCCGCTTTATACTGTGTAGCGTCGCGGTGAACCCGATCCTATCCCAGCAGACACAGGGACGTAAGGCAGGGATATACCCTGAATTGGATTCCAGTCTTTTGCAGGGCATGGGCGGCAATTTTAATCAACAGGAACATTAACCCAGGCAGCAACATGTCTTCAGCCTATGGGAGGCAACCGCAGTGCCCGGCAAAAACGTTCATGGATACGGGGAGGAAACCAAACAGAGAGCACGGCATCCGAGCCGGGAATCGAACCGTGGGCACTGTCTGGTTGTACCGCTTGCGTATTCGCCACTAGCTTACAAACATGTGCGTTACATACAAACATGTGCGTTACATACAAACATGTGCGTTACATACAAACATGTGCGTTACATACAAACGTGTGTTACCTACAAATGTGTGTTACAAACACGTGTGTTACATACAAACATGAGCTTTACATACAGCGTTTCGAGACGAAGTCGTGTGCGCAGACTCTACTATCAACCCACAATACATTCTGCACAAGTCTGATGATGCCTCCGTCGTGAGGCAGAGGAGGAACGCTCGACACTGCTATCCAGAAAGAGCAGTTCTTTAGAGGATTGTCATTATCGATACTCGCTAAATCCTGTACATGGTCACGGGGGTCTAGTGCCTATCCCGGCAGACAGAGGGCGCAAGGCGGGACTCTACCCCCAGGATGAGACGTCAGTACATCGAGCAACTGAGAGCAATTCTCAGTTTGAATTTCGGCTTTAACCTGGATCCATTCTACAATCCCCGTGTTCCTGCATCTCAGTGTAATCCCAAGCACGCATCGATCCCTGCTTGTTTACATATTGACACCGTTTTGTCGATGTGTGCTTGTTTTTGCATTGTAGACAAATGATTCACATGCGCATATAAACAGAGATGCGTGTCATGGCGTTTCACATTCACTCCCCCTGCCCGCTCGGGCAACATCTGGTCATAAACCCCACGCACGGTCGCCTTTATCTTCTCATACTTTTAGGGCTCAGGCGGCACGGTGGCCCAGTGGTTAGCGCTGTCGCCTCACTGCAAGAAGGTCCCGGGTTCGAATCGCTCGGCTCGGGTGCTTTTCTGTGATTTTGCATGCTCTCCCCGTGTCCGCGTGGGTTTTTGCCGGGCACTCTGGTTTCCTCCCACAGTCCAAAAAGCATGCTGTTGGATAGGTTAATTGGCTCGCAGGCTAAATTGCCCCGCAGTGCCCGGCGATGGACTGGCGTCGGTATATCCTTGCCTTGCGCCCTGTGTCTGCCGGGATAGGCTCCGGCTCACCGCGACCCTGTATAGGACTAAGCGGTTTCAGACATTGAGATGAGATGAGACTTTTAGGGCTGAATTTTCCCAATTCACCGACTCATATTGGGCAAATATAACACGTGGTTGAAACCTTTGGACTAACGTTGGTTCAGCGTCCAATGTATTATGTACACATGTACATGGAATTTAGACTTGCTTTCCAAAGTTATTCATTGAGTGGAATTGTGACTGAGTGAACCTAACGAAAGGTTGCAGGATTAGACTCGCAACCCATGTTGAATGTTACCCACGGCGTTAAACCCACGCTGCTCGCCGGGTTCGGAGTGCAGCGCGGGAACCACTCGCTGCTCAGATCATGCCTTCACCAAACCCGTATCAAATATACATCGCGAGATCGTTTCATCCGCGCCTCTCTCTCTCTGCCGGTGTCGAGGGACCCCTAGTGGATTCAAGACGGGTGCCATCCATCGCATTCGTGCCAACGCCTGCAACAATTTAGGACGGAGGGCAGCAACACGCTTCGGGAGGAACGGTGGCGCAGTGGGTAGCGCTGCCGCCTCAGCGACGGATAACCTGGGTTCGATTCCCACCTCGGGTGTTGCCTTTCAGTGTGGAGTTCGCACGTTCTCTCCCCGTGTCCGCGTCGGGTTTTGCCGGGTACTCCGGTTTCATTTCACCGTCTATATACCTGATGCTGTCTTAAGTTAATCGGAATGCAGATTAAATCGAACCGGTGCCCAGCGATAGACTGGTGTACCAGCCCTGCCTTGCGCCCTGTGTCTGCCTCTAGAGTCTCCGACCCTGTACAGGATTAAGCAGGCACTGATAATGATTAAGATGACAGAAGTGCAGGCCTTGCTTTAATCCACTGCTGGAGGAATATCTACCCCACGCCGTGCGGGTCGTAAAGGAAGGTAATCTTCAGCAGTGTGATTTGGTACTTTAGTCGTATTTGTGTAATTTATTCACTCATCTCGACATTTTTTTATCTAATATTACTTTTCACGCAAGCGGCCAGAGTGCTTTGTGACCCTCGGGTGAAAAGCACTCTATAAGTGCAATTATTATTATTATTATTAAGTGGTTGCAGTGAATCACATGACCGCTATTAGATACAGTTTAACACTTAAATGGATAAATATTTTTGGGGGACCTAACCCCAAAAAATATTTTTTTTTTATTAAAGTTTAAATATGGTTATTCCCAAATACAGGCTCCGTTTACAGGAGATGCAATTCAAACTGTGGAACGACCTTTGGAAATTCCCTATGAATTGTTAAACAACTCTACTCGATGCATAATCAACCATTCTGGACACCTAAGTGGTCGTTGGCCTCCACTAGGTCGGCTAAGCCTTAAATGAGGACATAGTATGAGGAAAGCACATCGGCAATGACGAGATAAAACCGTCCAGCTCTGCTCTGACCGCTTCGAAAAGCTGCTTCCTCGGGACAGCCGCGGCGTTTCGCTTCACACGTTAGAGGCATCCTCAGGCACCAGTGTGCGTGTGTCGTATGTGACTCCTATTTATATGTAGGTACTATGTATGTGAACGTAGCTGATGATTATTGTATCGTAATGCAGGGAGATGAAGTTTTAAAAAGTTTAAAAACAACTCGCAAATGTGACTGGAAACATAAACTGTTCGTGAAGACACTGGAGTGATTCATTCATTCAGCAATTGCAATAACTGACTTAGTCCTACAGAGGGTCTCCGTGAATTGGAATCTATCCCCGCAGGCACCGGACCCAAGGCAGGGTATACCCATGATGGGCAGCTAGTCCATCGTAGGGGACTGGAGATAATTTGAGTTAGCAGACCAATGAACCTAGGCCCCAGCAGAAGCAGCAGCAGCAGCAACCGCGTGTCTTTAGACCATCGGAAGAAATCTGGGTGCCCGACAAAGACCCACGCGGACACGGAGAAAACACGCAAACTCCACATCCGAGCCGGAAACTGAACCGGGGTGGCTCTGTCTGCGCGGCGCAAGCGGTGCTCGCTGCGCCACGACCGTGCCGCTCGGCACGGGGTGTTTACTCCTCCTCACCGCTATATCGAGGACATGAGCCACGCTCGGAGGCATTCCGCTCGGAGATCCCTCGACGCGCGCCGGATTACATCGCAGCGAGCCGCTCCGTGTTGTACTCGGAAAACATCGCGTACGAAAATAATGATCAATGTTAGTCTTTAAACGGGCGCTGTGTGCGGCTCCCACTCGGGGGGTGTCCGATACAGGCGCTTGGCTCTCTGCCCCACGCGTCCAACGAGAAATGAATTCGTTAATTGACACGCAGTGTGCGGCATAAGTCTCTTAACCAAGAGTTATTATTTCGTTCGCTTAGAGTTTGAGACGTTGAAGAGTAACACGGAACTTGGAGGACGCTGTCAACGGTCTAAACACGCAACACGTGTATTGCATATAATGGAGGGCACTTTTAACAATTTCTGTAATAACTACAACATGTTATTTCTAACGAAGTGATTTCATTATTTTCTGTGAAGCGACTTATGCCGCAGCCTGCTTAACGGACGGAGATCAATCGAAGGAAGGCAGTGACTGCCGACCCCTTTGAGAAAGGACGCGGCTCAGATAAAGATAGACTCTGATTGCCCATAGACTAACATTACCTATGTGGCATTGCACGCAAACCAACTACAAACATCAACCGTAGACTAACATTGTCCACAGACAAGCATTGCCCATAGACTAACATTGCGCATAGACTAGCATTAGTCACAGACATCTCGAACTCGTGGCGAATCAAATAATTAAAGCCACTGATGCGGCACTCCGTGTAATGTGTAAATAAAATGGGACCGTGTGCCGACACTGTGACAAGATGCATGTCGGTTAGGTCACGCGCGCCCAGAGAGGTTGGCCAACCTGTGAGTGACGTTTTGTTGAACGTATTCGTGCACTACTGCCAGCATGGCACTAGCATCACGAGATAGTCAGTACCTCATCTCATCTCATTATCTGAAACCGCTTAATCCTATATAGGGTCACGGTGAGCCGGAGCCTATCCCGGGAACACAGGGCGTAAGGCAGGAATACACCCGACGACGGGACGCCAGTCCATCGCCGGGCATTGCGGGACAATTTTAGTCTGCGAGCCAATCAATCTATCCAGGAGCATGCTTTTGGACTGTGGGAGGAAACCGGAGTAACCGGCGAAAACCCACGCGGACACGGGGAGAGCATGCAAACTCCACACAGAAAGGCACCCGAGCCGAGAGATTCGACACCCGGGACCTTCTTGCTGTGAGGCGTCAGCGCTAACCTGTACCCGCTTAATCCGATGCAGGGAGCCTATCCCGGCAGACAGAGGGCGAAAAGCGGGCTATGCCCAGGATGTGACGCCAGTACATCACAGGGCCTTTTTTGACGCAATTTTCTCAGCAGGATAAATAGCTTAGGCGGCAGCTCGCCTTTGGACGGTGTGAGGAAACCTGAGTACCCGGCGCAAATCCACGCTGAAATGGAGAGAATACGTCACCAGATAGTGTTTTCGTTAATATCATTCACTCCACAGCAATCACAGAATTACATGGTAATATAATACAAGGGTGATTGTTTCTTCTTCATGATATATAGATATACTCATTGACGCATTGACCAGCCTGGTGAAGTATGGGTTGAGAATTGCTCGTAAGAGAAGCTCGGGAAAGCCGTGTCGAGAATTCCTCTTCTCTGCTTTGCTGCGTTTCGCCTTCCACTTTGCAAGCGTGATCAGACTTCTAAATAACTGTCAAGCACACTGCATTACCGACCAGTGGTCCGTGGAGACAAAAGCCAAGTGGGCCACGAGGTGCTAAAGGTTGAGAGCTCTTGCTCTATAGCACAACACGATTACACAATAAATACGAATATAACACGTCGCTAGGAATTCTAATAGTACAATTATTTTAATCTTACACGCGTGCTTTCACGACTGATGTTATGACTCCCAATTGGGTTCTTCTGGGATAAGACATCGTGTAAACTAAATGTGTGTCGTAAGCGCTCCTCCACCCGAGCATCCAATTAATGAGTGTCACATCAGACATTTCCTGAAGAGCTGATCTTCGGGATAACTGTGTCCGACGTGGCTCCGTTCTCCTTCGCGACGTGGAGGCATCGGCAGACGCTCGACACGGCGATCCCAGAACGACACCTTTTGAGAGTAATTCTGAAATATCTCATCTCATCTCATTGTCTGAAACCGCTTAATCCTATATAGGGTCACGGTGAGCCGGGGCCTATCCCGGAAACACAGGGCGTAAGGCAGGAATACACCCGACGACGGGACGCCAGTCCATCGCCGGGCATTGCGGGACAATTTTAGTCTGCGAGTCAATCAACCTATCCAACAGCATGCTTTTGGACTGTGGGAGGAAACCGGAGTACCCGGCGAAAACCCACGCGGACACGGGGAGAGCATGCAAACTCCACACAGAAAGGCACCCGAGCCGAGAGATTCGAACCCGGGACCTTCTTGCTGTGAGGCATCAGCGCTAACCACTGGGCCACCGCGCCGCCTTATTCTGAAATATCGAACTGTGAAATTATTATTACTGTGACTCGAGCTCATTATATGTACAGTGTCACTGCTTCAGCAACATCGCCGACATGGATAGGGTTAATGTCACAAGGGTGAACTGGATACCACTTTACATCTGCTTAAGGGCATAGATCAGGAAGTCACCTATTCAAGCTTTAAGGAAGCGTAAAACTCTTTTTAAGAGTTGTTCCTGCGGGGACGACGAGTGCTGGGGGTAATTTAGTTCGGGCAATTAACCTAGGCAACGTGGCTTTGGACTTTGTGAGGAAAACGGAGTGCCCGGCGACCCTCCCCCACCTCCGAGCAGGAAAACGCCACACAGAAAGGTACCCGAGCCCGGAATCAAACCCAGGCTTCTTGCTGTGAGGCAACAGCGATACTCGCCGCTATGCCACCGTGCCGCCCTATAGAAGTGCTCTCACTTGAGATCTAAGATTTTATGAACGGATAGAACCTCCCGCGCACCTGCATTTACACGTTATGAGAGATCAACACCACAACACACGGCCGCCACTGCTGAAGTCTCGCATCTCATCTCATTGTCTGAAACCGCTTAGTCCTATACAGGGTCACGGTGAAGCCGGAGCCTATCCCGGCAGACACAGGGCGCAAGGCAAGGATATACCGACGATGGGACGCCAGTCCATCGCCGCTGCTGAAGTCCATTTGTCTCATTTGATTCACGTGACACTCTTGTTGACTGGCTGAGTCGGCGGAGGAGGGTTTACAAGACACGTTGCTGACAAGACCTAACCAAACAAAACCCAGGAATGACTGAAAGTAAATGGAACGCGTTACCAATGTGCTGCTGTAGATGCGCCCAATGCGCTACTAACGCGGCCACGAGCGCTTCGCTTAACAAAGGTAAATATCTCCCGTATAGTATAAACAGACTGTAGGGTGAAGTGTAGCTATATAGCTGAGCACGGCACACGAGAAGGTGGGTGAGCAGGACCACGGTTGGCCGCCTTTGTCTCCCTAGAGGCAATGTTTACACGCTGCACCAGATATTCATTTGAGGCTGAGTCGACCTAGGTCAGGCCTAGGACCGGTTCAAAAATCGTCTTTGGTGTCCGTCAACGGCGCGAGTCAAAGTAGAGTAGCTTGCTTTAAAGCGCGGTGCGCTAGCCGCTCTCTACGTATCCACCATCTCACACACACACACATGTATATCTTGCACTATAAGAAAAATGTGACAATCACAATTGGAGATATCTATCGAGTGAAGATCTATGTCGATGGGAAATATTTGTCGAAGGGACGCGTAATTAATATAAGCTGGATTCGTTTAGTTTCGTTATCATGTTGAAAAATAAGAAATTGATTTGCTGATTACTAAAGAGTTGCATTCATTGTTATAAGTTTTCCCTGCTTGATGTATGAAAATTGCTCTTGAGACCTGCTCTTTCGAGACAACCGTGTCGATCGATCCTGCCTTTTCCTCCCACGTGGGTAGCATCATGCCTCGAGGCGGCTCTGCGGAAAAAAACAGCTCAACCGGTACATATACTATTTACGAACTCTGAGAAGACGGTTTAGGCACAGTCATACATTCATATTTCTGCCTCGCTGCAATTGCACATTTGTTAGGTGGTTTTGAAGGGTTAATTAGAGTTTCTTCAATGTATTCCCATCGCACGGTTACACGTCTTGTTTCATTCATTCATTGGAATTATTGTTAAGTTTGTGCTCTGCAAGTTCGCGTGCTGCTGATTACTTTATGATTCTGGTATGGGTTTCATTTGTGCACAAATTGGTGCTGTGAATTCGTTTAATTACTCTTTCGATGTTAAATGTTGCTGCGTTGGTCAGGTCAAACTTTAGTTGCGTCGCAAGAATCCCGCACTTAGAGTCTGCAATCTCACTGGGTTATTTCTGTTGTAGTAATAAACATCTTTACAAACATCTTTGAAAAATCGGGAAAACAATCTCAAAGCAGCATCCTCCCCAAATATCGCTTAAGACCCATTGAGGCATGGCTATCATTAATGTTTAAAAGTAGCACAGAGCATAGTAGGTATATATTATATATGCTTTTCAATCACTGGCGGCCCGATACCATTGTGTTTCGTGTGAAAATTATGTTGACAAATATATTCTGTATTTCCTTTTTCTTGTGTGGTATCGCGTCGCGTATGGGAATAACTTTGGTGTAAATTTCACGCGAACGAAAATAGCCGCTGATAAAACAACGCTGCTGTCTGGGAAGCACGGAGGCGCGGCGAGTGGCGGTACAACCTAACAAAAATATCCAGGGTTCGATTCCCGGCTCGGGTGCCGCCTTTATGCCTAAAGGTTGCGTGTTCTCCCCGTGTCCACGTGGGATTTTACTGGATACTCCGGTTTCCTCCAAGAGTCCAAAGACATGCTGCCTAAGTTAATTGGCCTGCTGACTAAGTTGTTCCGAGTGCTGTGCGACAGACAGACGTCACATGTAGGATATAGCCCTGTATTAAGCAGGGAATGAGGATCGATATCAAACGTTTGTTTAAACACATCGTGACTCGAGAGTAGTTGTCAATACTTGCACACTTGCACATAATACTTGATACAAATTTATTATGTATTAAATATCGCTCAATGGCTATCATCACGTGACTTTTCGGAAAACGATGCTTCTGCACGTGATAACTGACTTTCTCTGACCCGAGGCAGGAGAGGTGCACCAAACGTCGCTGTGCCATGTGTGTAGATAATCAAACCTCGATTATCATAGTTTTACGTTATCACCTAATCGTCTGATGCCAGTCAGTTTTCATTTTGGCTGAAAGAAAGCAAGATACAACATCTCAAGGCACCGCGGGATATTTAGTTAGGACAATTAACCGATGGATATGTTTTTTTACTTTGGCGGAAACCGGAGTACTCAACAAGAACCCACACGAACACAGAGAGAATATCCAAACTCCACATGGAAAGGCATCCGAGACGGCAGTCGAATTTGGGCCCATTTTATCCGTGAGGCGGCAGTCGCTATGCCACAATGCCCCCCTTGTTGAATGTTATTTTGCCGGCCACCACGCAATTCAACACTAATAATGCCAACGCATGCGGCCAATGCAAAGGCACTTATATGGTGCCCTTTGTGAGTCTGTGGGGAGGAGGGGAGGTTGGCAACAAGGGGGAGTTGGGGGGTGGCGCAGTGGTTTGCGTAATGCGCTATTAACGCAGCAGCCTGAGATAGACCCTGAGCTCTCAGTCACCGCTAACGTCCGTGGATATTCCTATAAGAACCCATGGTCCTGGGCGTCTGGTTCGCCCCGATCTCGTCGACGTGCCGAGTAAGGTGCGTTCAGTGCGAGTGACCAGACACAGGGAGCGTGTTGTGAAACCGTAACCTCTCAAGTGAACCCAGTGAAAGCCACGTCGGAGAGGAGCGTGAGATGAACCCGAACTTTACGCAAGCCATGAGAAAGAAGTGATGGCCTAAAGAAGGGGCTATGCCCGAAACGTCGCCTGTGATATGTTTATTTATTTTTAAAAAGCATCGTGTTATAGACAAACGTGTTTTGTCTTTGTTTTCAATGATGGATGAAGGCTTCCTCTGAGCATGTAGGTAATGAAGGTTGTTTGACCACACCTCACCACGCTGGTCAGTGCCGGTTACGGATGGAAGTAACAAGTAACGTATATAGCGATATTTGACATCTTTATGGCGCCTTTCACCGCACCCTAATAAAAACATAAAGAGACAGTTTCATCATCAAACAAATGAGGGGAATTAAATAGGATTTAAGTAAGCCTATTAGTCAAGAGGATTTCCGAATGGGTCGTTTCCCATCGATATTGAGTCCATCAGTGACCTCTACCAGACCTGTCCAGAATACCAAAAGTCTCAGCAACAGCAGAGTGTTGTCCGAACTATGTAAATAATATTTGAAAAACGAAAAAAACAAATGTAAGAATTGCTCTCCATAGCTGCTCTTTCGAGATAGCCGTATTTCACCCCACCTCCAACGTAGAAGGCGAAATGTCGCAAAGGAGAGAGCAGAAGCACTCGAAAACGGTTATCCAGAAAGAACAGCTATGGAGAGAAATTCTCATCATATACAGAGGCGTGTTAAAATGTTCGTTCAACAAATGCCGTTGAGTTGCCTCGAGTTGCCGGCGAGAGATGGCGGTGTGACGACACTCCCCAGGCCCAGCGCCTCCTGCCCATAGCTGAGACCTTCCTCAATCGTCGTGAGCGCCACCTAGCGGTCCGTGGGAACCATAGCCAAGTGGACCTCGAGATGCAACATGCTGAGAGCCCCTGGGGTTAGACTGTAGATTGTAGTGTATTCTCAAGGTGACATTTCACTAAATCCTTACATTGTACTTACTTCCTTAATACATAAAATAATTGTTAATGTTTACGGCCCTGCTTCAATCCACTGCTGCATAAAGTTACCTCGACGCCACATCGATCGTGGGGTTTTTTGACCATACTTCACCACGCTTTCAGTGCGGGTTGGTCGAAAGCTGATATAGTACTGTACTTACACGCGTGTGATTATCGCACGCGTAATGTGTAGATTCAATCACAGACGCGCAGACTTAGGCAATGGGCTGCCGACAAATAATTTAATCTTCACTTCACACCGTGCTAATCACGACAACACACTCCCCGTTATCAAACTCAGAGTTATTACACTCTACGTTATCACGTGGTAATCTAACGTACTGACTGCGCTGTCATGCGTGCGCGTTTAATGGTGGAGCGGTGGCCACGCGGTTAGCGCAACTACAATCCGCTAACTGGATGAGTTCGATTACCGATTGCGACTAACAATTATGACAACTAAGTCAGTCCTAAACTCATCCCGACACCCCACTATTAACTAACGAGGACTAACCAACATGGTGAAGTATGATTAATCATCATCAAATATAACTTTCACCGATTCGAAAACCCTTCATTCAGCAGCGGATTGACTATAGGGTGTTGATGTACTGATGTAGGTCTGATGATGCCTCCCGTGAGAGGTTAAACGACGCGAAGGCGCGAGACGAAGCACTCGACACGGTTATCCCGAAAGAACAGATATGGACAGCAATTCTCAAAAGGCCGTTAATTCGTTTATGATTGAACGCATTTGGCAAATCCTGCAATTGGTGAATGCACATTACTGTGCGAGGTGGGTAAACACCTGCTGCTGTGGGGTGACACGCGTTGTGCTTGTGTTTATAACTCCGCGCTGCCAAGACTTTGCCGGAGGGATGGTTATAAAGAGGCGCTGCTTCGTGAACTGATCACAGGGAGAGCATTTCCAGTAATTAGCTCTTCACTAAACTCGATGAAAGGGCATTCACATTGACAACAGTTAAACGTGGCTTGTCGAATGAGATATTGTTAGGAAATATTTAGGGTTTGTTTTTCTTTTTAAAAGCACGTTTTATATAATTGACAACATCAAAATATATATTTATTTAGGGGTGAGTATATTGTTGCTGTTGCTCATTCATCGGAATACGCTGCGTTCACTAAATGGTAATTGTATTGTTACTACGTGTGCTTCATGCGCATGAGTGTGAGTTCACTAAGTTATTCCCGATCCAGCCACCCATTAGACGTAACAGACTGGAGGATCGAGTGCTGTTAGCAAGTAGTGCCTATGAATGCCAGCACGGCATTCACAGGCCGCCTTTGTCTCACTTGTGGCGATATTTACACAACGCACCAGGCACTTGTTGAGAGGCTGAGTCGACACACGGGATGCCAGGACCGCTATGAATAATCGTCACTGGTTTGTTGACCGTGAGCGCGAATCGAAGTCGTGTTACCGCTTTGGAAGGGCGCTAAACCACTGCTCTACACACACGCGTGTGGCTCAGGTGACTGATGCGCGTATTAATAACGTTCTGTACGGGTTAGGAGGCTGACACTTTGCATACAATAACATCGCGCGGCCGAGTTCGCAATTATATATATATATATATGGGACGATATTAACAACTTAGAAAATCAATTCTGAGATTCGTCCAGCAACATTTAGGGCACGTAGTGCGGCAATAGTTTGGCTCATATAGGGCAACGGTACCATGAAGTCTCGTATTGAACGCGTATAGTACTACAAGTAATTCATCTGACCTGGAGTGCGACGCTAGAGTCGATAAACAGTGAGTGTATCTCGCATGTGTTTAACACCCTGAGTGAATGATGAGTAGAAGGAATACAAGATACGTGTCCGTTACGAGACAAAGACACGTAAATTTACAAGATCAAATAAAAGTGAGATCTTAAAAATCTGTTAATGTATCGATGTAGATTCTCACGGCTAGATGTGTAAACATTGGTCTTAAGAGCTGCCGTTTCGGGGTCACCGTGTTGAGCGATCGTCCTCCCCTCCCTTTCGAGATGTTTCGCCTCCCACATTCGAAGCATTGTCGGGCTTTTAATGACCATCAGACTTATGATAACGCCTCAAACTTGGGAGGCGATACATAGCGAAGGGGAGACTTGGAGGACCGCTCGCCAGAGCTATCCCGAAAGAGCATCCCTTAAGAACCAACCTCACATCTCTCATTGCACATCCGCAAGTTGCGTCGAGCTTACGCGACAGAGATCATTGACCACGTGTCACAGCTCCCACGTAGATAATCGCGCTTAGCCGGTCGCTATCGACTGCTGTTCGGCACAATGTCCGACGTTTTAGTTCCTCGAAGCAGCAGGAGCAAAACGTCGGACGTCATGCCGAACCACAGGCGGCACAATACTATGCACAACCCAAACATGATCGCAGGAACTACGCATGATCAACTCAGAGGCTCACTTGCTGGCGAAAGCGCGATTTCGATCAAGGTCTCGAAAGAGAGAGGATGAACGCTCAACAGTGCTCTGCAGAAAGAGTGGCTCTTCTCGAGTTATTCTCGAGATTTCCTCTGATTATTGTTGAAAACTTACCGATGCCACCCCTCTCATGACCACCACTACAAAGACCACCGGCATTCCCTTAACAGACTGTAGGCTCAAGTACCGTTAGCCAGCACCTATGAACGCCGACACGACACACTACGGGGTGAGTGGTCAGTACCACGCCCTGCCGCCTTTGTCTGCCGAGTGGCAATGTTTACAAACCTCTCTCGGTAATCATTTTAGTCTGAGTCGACCGAGGGGAGGCCTATGATGGGTTTAGAAAATCGTCACTCGTGTTGGCCGTGAGCGGGAATCAAACTTAGGCCGCCAGGTTGGAGCCCAGCGCGCCAACCGCGGAGCTACCGTTCCGCACACTACCATCATCACTATCATCACCATCACCAAACATGGGATCAAATCCAATCGAAACGAGGCGATAGACGTTGTTAGGCGGAAATAAATAAATATATACATATACGTAACGATATAACTTCCTTGCCACCCGACCAGAACCCGCAGTGACGCGAGACCAGACCAGATCACACGTTCATAACACTTCCGCGTCTCGAGCAAGCGCATGGTCAACACGTACGCGACTCAATGTGCAGGCGACTCAAGGCAATAGGCGACACGAGGCAACAGGCGACTCGAGGCAACTCGAAGCGATGGGCGATCCACGTGCGGGTTAGCAAAGACAAATATCCCCCGTGCAGGCATTTGGGGAAACTGTTGCTGCAGTAACACAATGTTAACCCAATCCTGCGCATGCATGTCGATAGGCATGTATGTACATAAATACACATATAGGTACCAACACATCGGCACGTGTATCGGCTCATTGTTGTCGTGCCGGGATGATGGCTCGCGGCCGACCTGCACCTGTTTGGAATTATTTATTCCTTCCTTGTTTGTTGAACAAATATTTTTTATCGCTTATTTTATGTCCTATAAATAATAGCCATTATTTGACTTTCAGTTGAACGGTCCTAATGTTATTGTTGTTGCTGACATGCCGTTCTCTCCACAACTCTGTGCAGCGCTTTGTGACCCTCGGGTGAAAAGAGCTCTAGAAGTGATATTAATATTATTATGAACAATACATAGGCACGTGCATCAGTACATAGGCATGTCTCTTAGGTAACTGTTTTGTCCAGTAAGCATTTCTGGCAATAATACAGGTGGTTGCAGCGATTTGTGACTCCCAGGTAAAAAGCGCTCTAGAAGTGCAATTATTATTATTAAAATCTTTCAACACCAAATAGACACATTTCACCTAGTGTCAAATTAGAAAAAAAAACATATTTGCGGCAAAGCATACAAACAGAACGTTTTGATGATGCATGCATTGTACTTAAAACTGATTGGCCCACACTCGAGACAGCATCCTTTACAGCCTAGTCTCAGTGTTAGCTAGGTGTTGGAAAAAGGCAATCAGCTCAGGGCAACACAAACTTGGCACTCTGAGAGGACTTTGAGAAAAGACACGGCGCAGTGATAAACCAGGATTGTCCAAAGACTAAAAATTCCCATCTCATATCATTGCACGGAGACTCACAATACCTATAGACTATCATGTTTCTTAGACTAACATTGCTCATAGACAAGCATTGCCCAGAGACGAACTTTGTGCATAGACTAGCATTGTCCGTAGACGAGCATTCTGCATAAGCTAGCATTGCCCATAGCCTTACAATTCCGTATGCTAACGCTGCACTTAGCCAAACATTGCCCATATATTAACAGCAACCGTATACTAGCATCAATCACATACTAACGTCACCTACAGACAAACATTGCCAATAGATTTGCGTTGCCCATACACTTACATTGCACACAGACTAAGAAGCACTGGAGTAACATGGGCAGCTGAGCGGAAGGTATGTCACCTTTGAGGAAAGACAGACAGGAATAAAAACAAGGGTGCCTGCAACGCGGGAGGCGAAACGTCGCGGCGAAGAGAGGCACGCTCGACACGGCTGTCTATAGCGAACAGCTTTGGTAAATAGCCATCACGCATCGAGACGTGAAAACCTGCATCAGCGCAACAGGTGTCCGTGCTCTGCCCTGCAGCCGTGAACAGTTCGATGGCCTTACCGACGCACACACGGCGGCGCATGCACGCGCGTGCACTGCGTGCGCGATCACCGCATTTCTGAATGGCTTTGAAAACTACTTTGTACGGACGCCAGTCTTCTAACATTACCCGATGCTATTCGTTTACAAGCATTCGCAAAAGTCAATATCGCTCTTCTGTACAATGATATCCATCGCTCAAACACGTGCTGATGACGTGATATTTAATGGCCTGTATAACTAATGTACACCCAATATATAGACCTGCAGCTCACAAGTGGGAGAGTGTATTTACAACACTGTTGTAAAACACTGACAGCCGCTTATACCGTTTATGGCCTAAAACTATATATATATTATTTTTTGCTGACAGACTAATGCCTGATTACTTAACATATATTTTAGGCCTTTATAATATGCACAAATAATATATCCATGTCCCTATTGCACAATGAAAAGCAGCCTTATGAACAGCAATAGCTTAAAGCAACAATTTTGCAAAAAAAACATGTGAATAATTACGATGGCAGCAACGCGCTGCAAACAGCGAACTGGTTATGGACACACACTGCCTTTTTCCCCAACCAGAATTCACAACACAGTGGTGAAGTATGGTCACACATGCTCCTCCGATAACTTCCCGCCTAAAAGTCAACCAAGCGCATGGGAAAACATCCCATCCGCCATTCCCATCCAGCAGTGAATTGACAAAAGAAGGCCTTGCAACACTCAGCGTACCTGCTTGACACAGCTACATTCCTATACATGTATATGTGAGAAGGAGATAATCAATGGGTTTGAAACGTGTGCATGGATCAATGTTTATTAAAAACACATCTTTAAAAGATGCACTGCGTGTAAATCCATACACACACTCTCGCAAACAACCTGCAAGACGGTAAACGTGCGCCGAACACTGTTGGAACCCGAGAAAGGCATTTTAATACTGCAGGGGAAACGTGTCATCTCACAAACTGGGTGTATATATGTGTGTGTGTGTACCCGTGCAGGATTGCCCAGAAATACCGGATACTTTTATATTTCATGTCATTTGAAAAGTGTCAGTTAATTATGGCCGACGCTGTAGTTATCAGTCCTGCGCTTGTCAGTCGCTGCTGTGTTTGTATGGAACGCCAAGGCTAATTGTTTCCTATTACTGTGCGCTAAGGTTGTGTAACTTGCGTTTTTAGCACCGCTGTACTCACTGTGTAATTAACATTTCGTTATTTTTAATTTCAGCAAACAGATCGATACGGGAGTTGAACGTGGTCCCGCCGTGACGCGGTGGTAGTAGTAGTAGTGCTGTTTTTGTTTAATATATGACTTACTCCACCAAACAAAATCACATTGCACATTAGCGTTGTTCTATATATACTGCATATATACTGTATATTCACCATGCTTATTGACGCTACGTCATTCCTCACCGTGACCTTCGGACAGCATGACACGGACGAACGGCAGAAAATAAAAACGAGCCGATCACTCTTGAAAGTTTCAACGAATGGACGGCAACAGCGAGAGCAGTGTTAATGTCTTCATGATCATCATCATCATCATCACGTCCCATGCACAATCGCAGAGGCCTGTGGACGAGCGTGGAGTCACGGTGCTGCTCACCGCGTCACGCTGCAGCACACCGTACATACATAGGTACATATTTATATGCGATTGTTAGTCGGCGCGTATTGCAATCGGTCTGGAGAATGCTGGTGCCGACCCCGAGACACATTGTGCACACGGGCAGGGAAGGTCACAGTGAAAACCCTCACAACTTGGTTGGGCAGTGGCGTAAAGGTTGATTTGCACACTGGGGCTATGAGCTAGGGCGACCTAAGTTGGATCCCTGGTCACGGTTAACGTTAGTGAAGAGGGATTTTCTGAACTGCTCATAGACTCAAATCCCCCTTCAACAAACCGCACTGGTTAGTGTGGTGAAGTATGATCAACTAGTCCCCATGCCCCGCAGAGCAAGTCCTTAATCAGTGGCTGTATAACCGGCATATTCACTCATTATCAGTACCGACTTAATTCTGTACAGGCTCGCGGGGATAAATAACTTTAAAACAGAGCTACATAGTTCAACGGTTCCTTGCAGCTTAAATAGAGACTGTCTTACATTGCATAAAATAAAAACCTGCTCAGCCTCAGTCCTGGCCTAAGATGTAGAAAGGTAAGGAGCGAGCCCCTGATTAATGTGAATGAGCAGAGGCCACACCACGCGAGGCGTGTTGGTTTAACTGCTGTCCGAGAACACACACATTCAGCGACAGCGTCCCTTGAAGCCGCGCTTTTAATCCCTTTTGCATATTTGAAAATTACACAAGGACGCTCGTTATTTTGCTTACGTAAGAGTCTGACTTACGCGCTGCGATAGTTTCTTCAGTGTCCGAAATAAGCCGATTGCAGCCCGGCAGGGAAACCCATGAGAGCAGGCGACTGCGCCTGCCTGTGTGCCACGGCCGGATGATGGGCAGCTAAGCCTTGCTGCAGAGGTGAACCGCCGACACCGAGGTGTCCGGCCAGGCGGTAGCCGGAGCCCGGGCCGACATGGATGAATCCGGGAGAAGCTGTCCCCGTGGTGACGGGGCTATGAAGTCCGCATCCGGCCGCTCCGCCGCAAGGCAACACAGGGTTTGATCCGCACGCAGCTACGGCTGCCGCTGCGGCTGCTGCCGAGCCGTGGTGCTGACGTAGCTGCTGCTGCTGCTGCATGAATGACTGCAGGCCAAAGTGAGCCGCTGACGAAATCTCCACAAGCTCTTGATGCCCGCCGCCTAAACGTCCCAGGCACGGACCCGGCGCGCCTCCCGCGGGGAGGCTGAAGGACTGGGCCCCCGCGTCCGCGCAACTCTGAGGCTGCACCAGCTGCAGCGGGCTGTACGGGGCCACGTGGCTCCCCACAGGGTATCCCGGGCACCCACCGGCACCACCGCCTCCTCCGTAGCCCAGCATTGAGCCGGCGAAGTGGGAATGCAGCGGCAGCAGCGGCGACACGGACCAGTAGAGCGATCCGGCTCGGTCCATGAGCGCCAGCTCGTGCGCGGAGAAGCGCGGCGGTGCTCGCAGAGCCAGCCCGGCCGAGGCCAGGTAAGGGTTGCGCCGGCAGGTGAGCTGCAACTTGCCCCGGGGAGAGGCGGCGGAGCGCCGCCGCAGCTTGCCCGTGCGCCCGCCGATGAAGACGTCGTCACTGGACGGATCGAGCATCCAGTAGTTGCCCTTGCCCGGGTCGTCGTAGTGCCGCGGCACCTTCACGAAGCACTTGTTGAGGCTCAGGTTGTGCCGGATGGAGTTCTGCCAGCCCTGCTTGTTTTGCCGGTAGTAGGGGAAGTTGCTCATGATGTACTCGTAGATGCCGCTCAGCGTGAGTCGCTTCTCGGCGCTCTGTCTGATGGCCATCATGATGAGCGCGTTGTAACTGAACGGCGGTTTGTCGCTCTTTGCGCCGTCGCCTGCCTCCTTCGCGTCCCTTCCGCCGCCGTCGCTTCCTTTGCCTCCGGCGTCCTTGTCATCTGCGCAGTCCGCAGCCTCGGCATCGTCCGCCTTCTCGTCGCCCTCACTGCTGCTGCTCACGGTAGCGGGGGTGGTGGTGGTGGTGGTGTCGCTGCCGGCGTGCGTGTTGACGATGGTCGTGGTGATGACGGTCGAATCGCGATCGCCCGGGCACGGGAACGAGTCGGGGTCCGGGGACGCTCGGCTCGGTGGGCGGCTCGCCTCGGTGTCGGGCAGGAGGCGGGCGATACTGAAGGAAGAAACCCTGTTACTCGGCAGCGCCCTTGTGTCGGCGGCACGGTCTCCCATGTCCAGCATCCCTCTACCCGGGCCAGAGCTAAACACCCGCGAGTGAAGCGGCGCCAGTGGCAGCAGCAGCAGCAGCAACGGCTGTGGCAGCAACAGCAGTGTAAGCAGTGGCAGCCACCGTCGCCGCGAGCGGCCACTGCGCCGCGCCGCCCGGGCGCATCACGCGCGCTCCTCCGGCGAGTTTCAAATCAAGGAGGAGGGAGGCTTTGAGCGGCGGCAGCGACGGAGGAGGTTCCAAGGGCAAAACGAGGAGATCGCAGGCACTCCACAAAATACTGGAGGCCAGGAAGCTGCGATTCGGGGAGGGGGGGGAGCTGAAGAGGTTAATTTAATCGCTCGTCCCACGTGAAGTTGTAAAACTTGGGCCTCCTCTAGCGCCCGCTCACGCCGCTGAAGCCATTGGCACGGGGTGCGCGAGCGTCACGCGCTGCCTCCCGCGCGGGGTGGAGTCGCGGCCAAGTCGCCGCTACCGCCGCCGCTGCTCCTGAGCCATTCCACGTGGGTTTTTTTTTGTGTGCGGCTGCCTCCTCCAGCCGCTCCGCGCCCAATGAAATGTCTGGATGTGAAACCGCAATTAGGCGAGGGCTGTGAGCGCGCACGGTCGCGCCGGGGAGAGAGGAGGGGAGAACTCGTTCATCGCCCTCCACCCCCACACCCTGCAATGCTCGTGCGCGCGTCTCCCCATCCTCCAACTCCATCAGAAGCTCCATCATCATCATCATCAGAACCGCCAGCAGCACCCACAGGAGAGTGTGGAGCGCGCGTCTGGGACGGGTGCTTGTTCGTGTCTGTTTGTCGTTCTCTGTCGGGTTGCGGTAGTGTGGCAGTTAGCGCGCTGCGTTATCGAACCCGATTACCCGTAGTCGATTTCCGTTCACGGCCAACGCCAGTGACGATTTTCTGAACCGGTAGCCAGAAACTCGCCCAGGTCGACTAGCCATCAAATAAATACCTGGTGCGAGGTGTAAGTATCGAAGAGACAAAGGCGGTCGGGCGTGGCGCTGGCCACTCACCGCCTGGTGTTTCGGCCTGCAGAGGTGCTTTCTACGTCCGCACTGGGGAGCTATGTCTTGTCTGGCGCGGTGCCGGCTACAGCACTTACGCACCGAGCCGGCCCTTCCGTCGTAAGGCTGTGGCTCAGAATACGTGCCTCGCGCGGTCCGTGCCAGCTGCACGGCCAGGCCTGGTTCCCGTCGTACAGGCGCTGTTGTGCATGGCGAGATGGTCTCGCTCGGCTTGAACAAGACTCACACAGTACGGTTGGAGGTGCCATGCGCCGCGGTTTGATCATTCATAACAAGAAAAATGTATTTACATTCATATAGCTCGAATAACATTTATAGAGCGCTAATTACATTTATATAGCTCGAATCTGTCTACGTGGGGCCACCGTGAACACAGCATTCGCTTCGACAAGGCAGGCCTTCGGATATGGCGATGCCAAATTTGCTCGATTAGACCTCATTGTCACGAGAGGTCTCATCACTGCGCCCACGCTGCGCCAGGCGGCCGTGTTGAGGCCGTTCCGAGCTTGTATGATCATCATCCTTGACTGCCGCTACTGCCGCCATAGCTGACTGCTCTGGCAATCCCGCTGATGGTGGTGACGATGATCTCGCCGCTATATTTAACAGCCCTGCTGCCACAACGCGCCAGTCGGTGAGCGTCTCGTTCTCGACAAGTCGCGACATCAGCGCGCTGGACACGCGCAGAGCGCAGAGTCGTGTTGCGGCAACAGTCGCGTCTGCTGGACGTTAGTTTCGAGCGACAATGCGCCACAGCCGGAGTGTTTATTATATTATTTGTCGTCGCATCAGAGTCCTTGTTTGTGTGAAGTGACCTCAGCAGCCATTTTGAGATGGGCCCCCCTGTCGCCGCCTCCCAAACAACCTCGCAAACTCCTCCTGGCCGTGAATATTCACCCGAGACGATGGTGTGTTGTGTCCGTGTACACGTGTGTTGTGTCCGTGTACACGTGTGTTGTGTCCGTGGAGGGCGGTGGCGCAGCGGTTAGCGCGCTGGGCTGCAAACCCGGCGAACCGAATTCGAGACCCGCTCACGGCGAACACCAGCGACGACTTTCTGAACCGGTCCTGGACTTGCCCTAGGTCGACTCAGCCTCAAATGAGTACCTAGTGCGGTGTGTAAACATTGCCTCCAGGGAGACAAAGGCGGCCGAGCGTGGTGCTTGCCACCCACCCCCTCGTGTGCGGTGTCGACCTTCATAGGTGCTGCTAACGGCACTTGACCCTACAGTCTGTTAAGGCCATATGGGGGATCTTTGTGTTTTTTGTGTGTCCGTGCGTATGTATATTGTGTGTGTGGCCTTCATCGGTGCTTGCTAACAGCAAGTGACCATGCAGTCTATTAAGACTATACGGGAGATCTTTGTCTTTTGATGTGTGTTACCGTGTGTATGTACGTTGTGGTCATGTGTATGTGTGGTGTGTGTGTGTGGCCGTGCGTGGTGCTGGTCACCCACCTCCTGTTCCATGTCGATCTGCTCATTAACGGCACTTGACCCTACAGCCTGTTAAGGCTACACGGGGAAGCTTTGTCTTTGTTGTGTGTGTGTGTGGCCGTGTGTATGGTGTGGTGTCCGTATATGTTGTGTCCGTGTGTATGTAAGGTGTGTGTGTCCGTGTGTATGTATAGTGTTGTCGTTGTGTTGACTCACCTCGAATGGAGTACCTGGCGCGGTGTGTTGACACTTTTAGGGAGACAAAGGCGGCCGGGCATGGTCCTGGCCACCCACTCCCCTGATGTACCGTGTCAACCTTCACAGGCGCTCGCTAAAAACCCTTGACTGTCCAATCCGTGAAGGCTGTACGGGGTGGGAGCTCAGTCTTTGATATCTTGCGCGGTCGTGTGGATTTATGAACCGGGCAGATCCGAGGATCGTTTGAACGCCGGGGAATGTAAACTCTTTAACAACAAGCGATGTTAGTCGGGCGGCTATGCTAAATGTCTGTCTCATCGTAACGCCGGGGAAAACCAAACAAAACGGAGGAGAGTGCGTTCAAGCGAGCCCCGGCAGGTTGCTTAATCTCCGAGAAGACGACACGAATCCAGACGTTAGCCCGATAAGGCGACCGCGCTACTCGATAGCCTCGGCTCGGGAGCGCGGAGGAAGGGTGGTGAACCGCCTGTGATTATTATAAATTA
>JAZEWT010000007.1:6592253-6603494 GCA_036362905.1 Mordacia mordax | reverse complement strand
CCTGCCTTACGCCCTGTGTTTCCGGGATAGGCTCCGGCTCACCGTGACCCTATATAGGATTAAGCAGTTTCAGATAATGAGATGAGATGAGAGATGAGATGAATATTTCTTTTGGCTTTGTGAAGAAACCGGAGTACCAGACGAAAAGCCACATGGACACAGGGAGAACACGTTAACTCCACACAGGAAGGTATTCGAGCCAGGAATCGAACCCAGGTATTTCCTGCTATGAGGCTGCAGCGCGACTCGCTGCACCCCCGCGCCCCTCGCTCACGGGGCAGACAGAAGTTAACAATCCCAACGGTCACGCTAATTCCATGGTCTCATCACCATCGGTTAACCGAGTAATTCGCCTCCCCTCTAGGGTGGCACTAAAGCTGATGTAAATCAAGCACCACCGCCACCATGCTATGTATATATACATGGTCATCAAAGGAAGCTATAGTTTGAATTTCATCTCATCTCATCTCATTATCTGAAACCGCTTAATCCTATATAGGGTCACGGTGAAGCCGGAGCCTATCCCGGAAACACAGGGCGTAAGGCAGGAATACACCCGACGACGGGACGCCGGTCCATCGCCGGGCATTGCGGGACAATTTTTTTTTTTAGTCTCCGAGCCAATCAACCTATCCAGGAGCATGCTTTTGGACTGTGGGAGGAAACCGGAGTACCCGGCGAAAACCCACGCGGACACGGGGAGAGCATGCAAACTCCACACAGAAAGGCACCCGAGCCGAGAGATTCGAACCCGGGACCTTCTTGCTGTGAGGCGTCAGCGCTAACCACTGGGCTTTTTAAAATCAAAGCTGTTCTTTTGGGATAGCTGGGTCGAGCGCACGAGATTCGAGACGTCGCAAAGTAGAAAGGAGGAGCACTCGACACGACTATACTGAAATAACAGCTTTATCATTTCTCATACATCGAGCCGTAAAAACCTACATCACTATAAAGTATTGAGATGTTTCTCTCACAGCACTGGCTGTGATATCACAACACTGATGAAGCACAGGAGACGTAATGATGTATGTTTTCACGGCTCGATGCATGACGATCGCTTCGAAAAGCTGCTCTTTTGGAATAGCCGCGTCGATCGTTCCCCCTCTCTCCATCGCGACGTTTCACCTCAGACGTTGGAGGCATTCTCATGCGCTGTGTGTGTGTGTGTTGTGTGTATGACTCCTATTTATATATAGGTACTATGTATATATGTACATGCACAGGAGATGTTATTCACACGGGCACACGTGTTCAATGTGATCCCTGTACGTCCCATACCAATTGCAAACGTCTACTGAAAAGGTTCCATAACTGCAGCAGCGATTCGATGAAATCCATTTTTCTGGGTTAGGTCACGTCAAAAAAAGTATCGTTTAACCCTCCACACTCGACACAGCACACCGGTGTGTGGGAGAGCGAACCCATACACCGTTGTGCTGACCTAGTGAAGGAATTGGCACATTCTGTTCAGGTGACAAACCTTACTAACTGGCCATGTCGGGTGGTGGAGGATTAAACGACACTATTTTTTTAACGTGACCTGACCCAGAAAAATGGATTTCATCGATAATATTGGTCACGAAAGTCTTCGAATTCATGCAGCAGCGATTGATTCTTCAGTGATGCTCCCCCCCACAGCTGCTGCGATTTCTATCATGTTCCATGTTTCAACCGTGGGTGGATTATTCCTGTACATAGCAACAATATTGGCGCACGTTTCACCTGCTCTCTGCCACCAAGTGAATTAATTTGGGAAATTCTGCAATAAATATAGACACTTCAAATTGAAACCTATTTTTGATGACCCTTTATATAGAATACATGTAATAATATTGTACTCAACAAAATATCTTAAACGAGATATACTGTAGTCATTGTGGCTATGGGCAGAGTGTAACGTGTTCAGTTATTAATAAAAAAAATAACGCATCGGATGAGAACCCGACTTAAAAATCTTGGTCAAGAGTTAACGCAGGCGAGCGTGGTCGATAAAACGAGCACTGAATTGTGGGTATTCCAGAGTACTGTTCTATTTGTGGACTGACACCATGAGAACGTGGAATTTCCACCAGTGACACTGTTGCCCATGCTGACTTTGCAGTTAAACGGTACAGTACGTCAAGTTCGGTATCGTTATTGGTGACCTTATCAAAAGTTGTTCAACAAACTCTGCACAGAAAGGCGCCCGAGTTCGGAATCGAACTCCCTCTGGCAGGGCCTTTTTTTTTTTACAATAAGGCGCGGATGTTACCGTTCCATAGTCACCCAGCTCCTCCGGGTTTCAGGATTCGTTCTCCACGAGGATCCTTCCCTGTCGTGTTTGACCAATTTCCAACCAGCGTGAGTGCTCGTGGGAGGAACACCGGTGAACGTGGAGAAACCCTATTTCTACACAAAGACAAAGATCCCCCGTGTAGCCTTAACAGACTGTATGGGCAAGTGCGGTTAGCGAGTACCTATAAAGACAAGCATGGCATACGAGGCTGTAGGTGGCGAGCACTGGGATAGTTAGAGAAAGAGAGAAGGAAAACTGGACACGGCTTTCCATAAAGAGCAGCTATGGAGAGACATTCTCATTCATCGAGTCGTGACAAATTTGCATGCCACAGAAAGAAGGTCCTGCTCGAGGCAGTTCGAGCCCCGCCTAGGGCGCCTTTCTGTGCGGAGTGTGTGTGTTCTCCCCCAGTTCTGCGTGGATTTGCTCCTATCCCTCATGTTTGCTCCCACAACTAAGAAAAACCCACTAATTAATCGGTCGACACCATCATAATTCACAGGGATCCAGTATCTGGTGGGCTGGCGCCAGCTATCAGCGTATTTGCTTCTGCCCCCTGAACCTATGTTTCCTGCAGCACTTTGGGGCCTCTGGGTGAACGGCGCGGGGATATAAATGTAAAAAAAATATTATTATGATTACCCAATCGGGTTTAGGAGTTCCGCAAACTTCATCCGTCAAGCGTTGTCCTTACAGCGACAACCTTCGTCCGCCACTGAGTGACGGTGACGTCTCCACGGCGCTTGTGCCAGGCCAGGTGCACCACTATCACGTGAAGTGCCCAAGGCTCGCTGACAAGAGGTTACGCGGAGACAGACTCAGGGAGCACGGGCGCAGATGACAGGCCGAGTACGCTTACGAAAGCCGTGGATCACAAGCGTCCTCGTCAAGAGCCGCGTTGCTGCTGACTGCTCGCAAACCCGAGAAACAACCCCCCCCCACTCCCCCCAAATATGTATACAAAATTCACGCCCCGCTCTCGGTGTGCGTTACACGCGCATCGCACACGACTCGTTATAACAATGCGCGTTGTTGAGGAATTAACGCGTGTAAGTGCGGCGCGGGATGTTATGACTTGGGACGTCAAAACAATCTCCTGCGCTGCCCGCGCTGACACCTTTGTGTCGAGGTTGCCGACAGCATTCGCTCCAACATTTATTTATTTTTCCTCTCTCCCTTCCCTAACAATGGAGCGCGAGGATTCCGCGGCTGTTGACGGGAACGCGTGCGTTGGCTTGCGACCGGACATTCTGATTCACCGATGTAAGTTATTTACCGACGCGTACGGACAAATATGTCTGAGGATGTCTCAAACGTGGCAGGCGAAACATCGCGAAGGAGAGAGCGGGGAGCGTTCAATACAGCTCTCGCGAACAGCTCTGGAAAGCAATCATCATACCTCGAAGGTGCTCTCCACAGGGCTATCCCGAAAGGGCAGCTATGAATCGATTCTGATAGTGTTTCTATGCAGGTGTAGTGGATTGTTGCGAGTGTAACGGTGAGCACAGCCCTAGGCTCGCCGTGTCGGTCGGTGTGTATCTAAAGTATTGCTGGTTTGTCTGTCATTATTAATTATTAAGATTTAACAATCGCCCTTATGCAGGGTGGTGATTCTGGATTTAACTAGATTGTATCAGGACCTCAAGGATCGTTGAAATATCTGGACGCTGTCCCATCGGTGAGCTTCTCCAATAAGATGCGTTGACTGGGTCCAGCTACTGGGTGCCCACGGTATGCTTTGCCGAATAGAGGGGGCTCGGCACGGGGTAAACAAGAGATGTGCTGATGTGGTTCATGAGGATGTGAAGTTTAATGGACTAGCCATCGACTAGTGCCAGCAGTTTCGAGGTCGGCCTCTGTGGAGGAGACCTATGAAGGAACCTACTGGGCAGTTGGAGGCAGTCGCCTTCCAGCAAAAATGGAGGGCAGAGGAGCGAAGCTCACAACATCGACCGGAACGGCGGGTGACTAAAGCGTGGACCGTTGGCATCGCGGATAGCGCAGCTGGTGCAGCTGCCAATCATCTCGGTCAGCTTCTAATATCGGGACCCGTAGCGTTACCATCACCGACCATTCGACATTTCACATGGAATCAAGGTGCATCTAGCCTAGTACAAGCGCTGTAGTAACGTTACCACTAATTGGTACCGTTATCTAATGTGTCTGTGTGTGTGCTGGCGAATGCTCATTAAGCAACGAGTGTATCTGTGGGTGTGCGCGCATGTGTGCGCGTACACGTGTGTGCCTGTGATTGTGTGGGTACGTGTGTGCGTGTGTGTGGGTGAGTGCGTGCATGCGCATGTGTGCATGTGTGCGTGTCTGTGCGTGTGTGTGTGCACGAGTGTATGCGTGCGTGCGCATGTGTGTTCGTGTATATGTGTGTCTTGGGCGAGGGGAACCCCCCCGCACCAGATAACACCATGGTACAACATGGGGGTGACCCTGCTGGGGCTGTGGTACCTCAAATAATGGATGAAGTAGCCACATCCTGTGAGTGGCTGGCGGAGATGCCATCTATAGAGGAAATACATAATGCGATCCAGAGCCTGAGACCAGGAAAAGCACCGGGCAGAGATAATTTTCCAAGTGAAATGTTGAAGGAAGGTGGTGCTTGCCTGCGGATTGCCCTGTATGACATAATTGAAACCGTCTGGAGCACAGGAAGGGTCCCGCAAGAGTGAAAGGATGCCCAAGTGGTCCCCCTCTTTAAGAAGGGGAACCGCACCGATTGTAATAACTACAGAGGCATCTCGCTCCTCAGTGTGCCGGGAAAGGTCCTAGCAATGAAAATTCAACATCGCCTTGCTAGGCACGCTGAGGAGAGGCTTGCGGAACCCCAATATGGTTTCAGGCCAGGGTGGTCTTGCACAGGCGCTATATCCTCTGTCCGGTTGCTACAGCAGAGATGTAAGGAATGCCAACAGAACCTGCATCTCTGCTTTATTGACCTGGTCAAGGCCTATGATACCATTAGTAGGCCAGGGCTGTGGATTGTTCTTCGTGCTTTCGGGATCCCTGACACTCTGCTCACCATCATTAAGGACCTTCATGAGAGTAGGCAAGCCCGGGTAAAGCTACGTTGTCGGGAGTCAGAGCCATTTTCCTGTTCACCTTGGGGTGCGACAGGGATGCCCTCTGGCTCCTACATTATTCAACATTTTGACCACATAGTTCGAGAGGCTTCCATGGATGTTCCAGTGGAATTTCCATCTGGTACAAGTACAATGGGAGGCTGATCGATGCCTTGGTGCGGTCAAGGGATGGCTCCCTGTTTGCCAACCATGTTATCTATGCCGATGATTTGGTGATTGCTGCTCATTCTGAGGAGTTGAGGGCTCTGCTGTTGAACCTGGACAACGCCACAAAAAAGCTGGGGTCTAACCGTCAGTCCCACTAAAATAAAGCACTTGTCTGGGTATTTAGTGCCACCAAATACTCCACCTCCTCAGCTCTCCATGAGTGATGGGGCATTAATGGATAGAGTGGAGAAATTTCCATACCTAAGCAATGTGCTTGTGGCCGGTTCCGGTTTTACAGCAGAGGTCTCGCTCCGAATCAGTCGGGCAGCATTATCGTTTCATCGGCTTCGTAACACTGTATGGAAGCTGCCTGGCCTGTCGCTCCACACGAAGCCTCAGGTCTTCTCAGCAGCAGTTATGCCCTCTCTTGTCAATGCTTGCGAAATGTGGATTCCCCTGGCGGAACATCTGCGCCGTCTTGAAACTTTCCAGCTTTGCCTGCCTATGATCCATCCTGGGTTTAACCAGGTTGGATTGTGTGAGGAGCTCACAAATACTCGAAAGATCTGGACAAGGTCCTATTGGTGAGCTCCTCCAGTAGGTGAAACTGTGGTGGCTGGGTCATGTAGCCTGCATGCCCAGCCACCGCATGGCCAAACAGTTGCTGTTTCGGTGGATAGAGGGGGCTAAACGGGCTCGGCACGGGCTAGAGAAGTGATGGACCGATGTGCCACAGGAGGACCTGGAGCAGAGTGGATTTGCTGCAGACCGATACCAGCGGTGTCAAGATCGATCTCTGTGGAGGAGGATCGTGAAGGACGCTAAAGGGCAATTGGAGGCAGTCGCCCTCCTACAACAACAACAAGCAGAGCGTTGGGCAGCTAAAGCATAGCAAGTTGGCACAGTAGGGAGCGTAGGTGGTGCATCTACCAGTTATATCATTCAGGCAGCCCATAACACCTGAGTCTGTCCCGTGACCTCTTGTCAGCGAGCCTTCGACACTTCACGTGGCCTCAAGGTGCATATGGCCTGGCACAGGCTCCGTGGTGACGTCACTGCCACTTAGTGGCGAATGGCGGCGGTTGTTGTTGTTGCGTGCATCCATGATGAAGCTAAGCAGTGGGGTATTCGTGGAGACAACGGCTCATGCAGAGGCCAGGGGTCTGATCAGCAGAGACGGTCGCTTGGACAGACGCACAAGTAGGGTGGCGTGTGGGTGTCTGCATGTGTGCGCCCGTGTTGCGGTTTACCCTCTGCGCTGCCAACCCTTCACGCTGAGTAAAATTTCTACTCTCTGAACCGCTCCTCCCCTAGGTCGACTCGGCCTCAAATGGGTACCCGGTGGTGAAAACACTGCTACTAGAATAATAATCGCATTTCTAGAGCGCTTTTTACCCGCAGGCTATGCACAGAGTTGTGGAGAGAACGGCATGTCAGAAACAACAACAACAATAACGTATGAACGGCAAATAAACAACAATAACATGTTTTCTAATGATGTAGGTTGTCACGGCTCGGTGCATGATCTCATCTCATCTCATTGTCTGAAACCGCTTAATCCTATATAGGGTCACGGTGAGCTGGAGCCTATCCCGGAAACACAGGGCGTAAGGCAGGAATACATCCGACGACGGGACGCCAGTCCATCGCCGGGCATTGCAGGACAATTTTTAGTCTGCGAGCCAATCAACCTATCCAGGAGCATGCTTTTGGACTGTGGGAGGAAACCGGAGTACCCGGCGAAAACCCACGCGGACACGGGGAGAGCATGCAAACTCCACACAGAAAGGCATCCGAGCCGAGAGATTCGAACCCGGGACCTTCTTGCTGTGAGGCGTCAGCGCTAACCACTGGGCCACCGCGCCGCCCTCGGTGCATGATGATTGCTTAGAAAAGCTGCACTCTCGGGAGCAGGCATCCTCAGGCGCCTGAGGATGCCTCTAACGTGTGAGGCGAAACATGGCGATGGGGGGAGAGGGAGCGATCGACGCGGCTGTCCCGAGAGAGCAGCTTTTCGAAGCAATCATCAATAAAAAAATGTGTTTTATTGTTACAAATCTAAGCTGAAAAGAACGGCATGTTAACAATAAAAACAAATCAGTCAAATAACGGCTAGAATTTAGAGAAGGGCATAAAATAACCTCATCTCATCTCATTGTCAGAAACCGCTTAGTCCTCTGCAAGGTCATGGTAAGCCGGAGCCTATTCCGGCAGACACAGGGCGGAAGGCAGGGATACATCCATGATGGGACGCCATTTCATCACTGGGCACTACGGGCAATTTAGTCTACAAGCCAATTAACCAATGCAGCAGCATGTTTTTTGGACTGTGGGAGGAAACCGGAGTGCCCGGCAAAAACCCACGCGGACACGGGGGAGAGAACATGCAAACTCCACACAGAAAGGCACCCGAGCCGAAATTCGAACCCGGGACCTTCTTGCTCTGAGGCGACAGCGCTACCCACTGAGCCATCGTGCCGCCCTATAAAATAATCTAAACACACGATGTAAGAAATAAGTGTTCACGAGCGGGCGTGGTGCTGTACGAGTAGTACCTCTGAGAGACTACCTCTCAAAGGTACTTGCTATTCGCTATCAGCACTTAACCCACGAGTCTGTTGAGGCTATACAGGGAACCTTTGTCTTTGTGCACACACCCTGCCTCCAGGCACTGTTGCTCTTGGTCTTATCTCCCCCCCCCTAGCCGCGCACCTGGACGCAGAGGTGACGGGAACTCCCTTACAGAGAGTCACTGCGTTGTCTTCACGTTTCGACCTGTGATTTGTCACCTCCGCTAGAATACAAAGGCATAAGTGTCCCATACAGCATTAACAGACTGTAGGGTAAAGTGCTGTTAACGATTAGCACTTATAAAGGCCAGTAAGGCAAACGAGGATGTTGGTGGCCAGCACCACACTCGGCCGCCTTTGTCTCCATATTGACGAGATGTAACCACCGCACAAGGTGCTGAGTCGCCCTAGGGGAGGCCCAGGATCGGTCCAATAAATTGTCACTCGTGTCCGTAACCGTGAGCGGGTATGGAACTCGGGATAGTTGGGTTCGCAGCGCAGCACGCTAACCAGTACACTACCGCTGCCCGCTAGAATACACGCAGAGAAAACACATAGGATGCTGGCGTCTTCAACAGCAGTCAGAGCCAATCTCAACACGCAGCGAGCTCGGAAAGACGCGTAGAATGAAGACACAGCAGCGCAGAGACACCGCGACACATAGAGGCACGGAGATTCAGAGTTTGCGTGTTTTACCCGTGTCAGTGTAAACCGGGATAGGCTCCAGTCCCCCTGATGCCTAGGTCAATAACTATCCCGTTCAAAAAATTGCTCTCAGTGCCCTGCAATGAACCGGTGTCTCATCGTCGATACAACCCTGCCTTGTGCCCTGTGTAAGCCGGGATAGGCTTCGGTTCCCCAAAGTAAAACAAGTCGATGAAATTCCCTCGTGTTTGGATCTGTCTGAGTAACATACATTGACACTCATCTGATCGTTGATGGAAATGGTAAAAGATTCCAATACGGGAATCACATTGTAGTAGAGTCGTGCGGCTTGGTCAAACTGTTCTGGATAAATAATGGACATTAACTAAATGACATTCGTATGACCACATCACCCACAGTCGTGGCGCCTCAGCAGGGTGGTGCTTGGATCACTGATAGCTTGAAATGAAGTGGATGCCATAGTCTGTAGGGTCACTCGGTCATATTTAATGTCAATGGCCTCGTCGCTGCCAATGAAGGCTTGTCAAGTATTATTGTCCCCCTGGACGTGAGCGCAGCCTTTGATGCCGTTGACCACCCGATCTTACTAGAACAACGAGCGCATAGTGAGTTTAGCTGTGAAGCTGTTTGCGCATGCGGTGGCTGGGCATGCGAGCGATGTGACCCAACCACCGCACACACCACCACCGCATTCTCCATTGCACGCACCACCACCGCACACACCATCACCACACACATCACCACTGCCGCAACATCACGAAAATACATTAGGTCGAGATCAATTATCATAATTAAACGTTGTTTCTTTAAACGCGCTTCCCTGAAAACATCAGTAAAGCTGCCGCAACATCACGAAAATACATTAGGCCGAGATCAATTATCATAATTAAACGTTGTTTCTTTAAACGCGCTTCCCTGAAAACATCAGTAAAGCTTTAAAAGCCATGCACTAAAATCGAAAATTGCTTTGACTACAACAATTCATTTTTTTTCATTGATCGCATTTTCGTCTGTGAATTCCAAGCTAAACAGGCTTCGCTTTAAAGTTTAAATTAACATCACACAAATCCCCTTATTCCCACGAGTTGAGGAATTCCACAGGGATGCTCCATGGAAGTTTCTTCCCAAAAACAGTTCCCGGAACAGCGTTCGGCGTTGTTACAACTACATTCACGCGCCGGGTGCAACACTACAATCATAATAATGGTTGCGATTTATAACGCGCGCATATCGTTGGTTGTGGAAGAGAGAGATAACGATTCAGAGGCGAGAGGAAACCGCAGAGAGGCGAGGAGGGGGAAGGCAACTATGAGGGCAGCCGGCACCAATATTTACCAGACACTGCTTCCTATACATTATAATGTTATCGGCCAATTAATAAATTCGTGGGTTTTTTAAGTTTTTTGAGAAAACGGAGATCCCTGAAGAGACCCACACAGAGCAGCGGGTGAACACAAACTCCACACATAAAAGGAACCCGCGGTGGGAATCGAACTGCCTCGGGCAGGACCTTTTTTTCTGTGAGGTGCGGATATTGCCACTGCGCCACACTGCCGCCCACGTAGGTGTGTGTGTGTGTGTTGTAAGGTGGGACCTGCCAGCCTTTCAAAAAGCCCTGCTTAGCGTTAAGTGGAGATTACTAATTGCCGAGCCACCGCTCGCCTTGGCTTACGCTCTCACGTGTGCTTGTGCAGGTGTGGGACTGGATCACAGTGTTGCCCAGCAGATCCTACCGTCGAGTTCAGTTCATGGAGGCTATATCAAACAATGGTACGGATAACGCTGTGCCCATTGACATTACGCTGCTAGTAGCTGATACTGCCCGGACACCTCTATAGGAGTCTTCGGGATTCAAGTGAAAAACCTAATGATCAGGGCCTCAAAAGCACAACGTACCATAGACAATGCACGGAAAGAAAACGATGTTACAGTGGCACAGGACATTGGGATATTATTATCAACTTAATGATGTCGATTTACAAAACTTGATGAATGAGAATTGCTCTCTATAGCTGTTCTTTCAGGATAGCCGTGTACAGCATTCCTGCCCTCAACTTCTCAGTGTTTTGTCTCCAAGGACCGCGCAAATTCCACGATTGGTCATAGACGAGATACGAATACAGAGGCGTAGCGAGGAAACTGAAGAGAGCCAGAGCAGTCAATCAGACGGTTAGCCGGTGCCAATCGTCCAGACACTGCTTCTTAACTAGTATGATGTTATTGGCCAATTAATTAATTCGCGTTTTGGTTGTCGGAGGAAACCCACGCAGAACACGGGAAGAGCACAAACTGCCCACAAATGCGGCCGAGGTGAGAATGGAACGGTCTCGGGCAGAACTTTCTCAACGCGAGGCGCGAATGAGAGCAGGGCATCACACTGCCGACATTCAGAAATCGAGAAATTAAAAAAACGAATACTCTTGAATGATAGTTCATTCATTTATTATCAATACCCGCTTAATCCTCTTCAGAGTCGCCGGGGGGGGGGGGG
>JAZEWT010000007.1:6510068-6551934 GCA_036362905.1 Mordacia mordax | reverse complement strand
TGTAGCGCCCGGGTCCTTCTGGATGCACGACAGCATCTCCTTCTCAGAGGTGAGAGCGGATCTGTTGGCCTGTTGCAGGAAGATGGACAATCTGAAAAATGCGCAGCACCACTGTTCTTTTTGTTAGTGCCAAGCTGAATTCTGGTGGGGTGGTGTTGCAGTAATTGGTCCATTTTGAATTTAGGAATTAGGTGGTCTCGAATTCCCTGCCACGGATGACAGTGGCAAATAATGTCTGAACAGGTCCAGGCCTCCAGCGCTTGACAAACCCACACTGCTGAGCATGTTCGCTTCTGGCCAAACAACCCCCACAATTGATCTCTGCATGGGAAGCAAGGGTTTTAAATGGTTTCTAATAAGCTCGAGATTTTATTGTATCCTATGTGTGGCAGCTTTGATATCCAGTTAGATTTAGTCTTAATAAAAGTTGTTGAGTACATTATTAAGGGGTAAGTAAAGTTATAGTTTATAAAATTTGAAATTGCATAATTCTAATTCAGTAATGAGGTAGTACAGTTAAACTTGACTACGATTGCCGACATTGATATATTTTTTGTACAATTCATTACATTGGCTAAACTCCTATTTAAAAGTCATGTCGATTCTTTTATTAGTTCCCAACACCTTCGCGCAGCTGTTAATGTCAGCACCACGCTTGTGGTTCATGATTTGTTGCAGGTGAAGCTGACGAACACGTCCGTGTGTCAGGACGGAGTGATCGCCCTCACCCCCATGTTTAAGTACGTGCCTCGCTTCCACATCATCCGGGCCAGCAAGGTTCCGCGCATCCTGCAGCTGGACACCGACAACGTGCACACGTTCGTCTTCCCGCAGACCGAGTTCTTTGCCGTCTCTGCCTACCAGAACACGGCCATCACCCACCTCAAGATAAACCATGGTCCCGTTGTGTGGGGTGCCGAGCAACGGTCGGGTGTGTTGAGGCAGGATGAGGGGGAAGGGGGCGGAGACGACAGCTCGGCGCTCGATGCCCGGCAGGACGTGAAGGAAGGAGTCTCAGCAGGCTCATCGGGGGAGAGGTACCGCCCTCGTATGGTTGAGACTGACAATGGCTCGTGCGATACCGGGCGAAGAGAAGAATCTGTTGGCCTGTTGGAGGAAGATGGACAATCTGAGACGTTGACGAGTACAGATGGTGTTAAACGGTTTGTTGTTTTCTTTTATGTGTTCCAGTATTTTTTTGTTTTGAATGAATAATTTTGAACATGTAAGTGTATTTGTAATATGACTTGGTCTCTCTGCCTTCACAGGAACAGGTTAAAACGAGTAGACTGTTCCAAAGTATGTAATGATCAAAACAATTTGTTTGATATCAACAAAGTTAAGGAAGAACCGAACGACACCTGGCCAGAGCTGGTGAAATATGTTGACCCTCAGTCCAGTCTGGCCAGAGAAGGAGACCTCCCGGTTGTGCTGCAGAAAACACCTTCAGGAAGTGATTATGTATCTCCTCCTGCGAACAGCGCTTGCACTTCTTACTCCATTAATAAGGTAGGACCTACTCATGCAGGAGCAGCCACGATTGTGCCTACGGTGGAGAAAGACAAGAACGTCAGATTTCCTGCTTCTCACAGTGTGCACCCGCTGCAACAAGCTTTGTTTCCCTTTGTGTGCTTGAAGCGGTGTAGTGTCACAAAGCCTATAGTCAACCTCAGTGAATTGCCAGCCTCTATGTTATACTCGTACAGCTTCCCACGAATTTTGCGCACGCGATCCGCGTGCGGCGACCGACCGCTGGTCCTGCTGCTAAGCGAGAGCCCGCCACACTGCTCTGAGCGGATGGACGATGTAAAACCCATCAAGCGGTGTTTTTCGGAAGACAATCGTCTTGATGCTTCAGGTATTGAGGACACGCCCGAAGAGAGTCCTTCGCCCTTGCAACCACTTCAGAAAACGCCTCGTTCAGAAAACGAGGCATTTTCCACTAACATAGATGAAACCCCTGAAGATGTGAAGCCAACGCAGTCCGAATTAGACAAGGAGCTGCTAAATCTGACTTCCGTCCAAAAGAATGATGCCAAGAAGGCGATGGCACACCCGGACGTGCCTAAGGGCGAGTATGTTAGCAGCACTGGCAAGAGCGTGCTGCCAGCACTCAAGGTCGGGCACACGGGTTTTTCCTCGTGGGTATGGACTCCGCCCACAGAAGGCAACACGGCGGCCTTCCTTCTACCACCGCCCTCCTTCTCGTCGGTGTCGTCACGCTCGGGCTCCCTGTGCTCGCGTTCGAGAACACCGTCCCCGACACCGGGCTCAAGCCAACCCCGGGGTCGCAGGGCACTGCGCGGGCTGGCCTGGGAGGCCTCCGCCGCTGACACCGCTGCCGCCAGCCATAACGTTGATGGCGAACACCAAGCCGACAGAGTTGATGTCGAAGGAGTGTCCTTCTTCTCCTTCTCTAACAAGGTGTGATGTGTTGCGTGTTTCTTTGACGTGTCAACCAACCGTCAGGCAGTGTGAAAGCTGTGTTATTCCAGTTTTAGGCGTAAAAATTAATTACATATGACATCTAAACCATGCACAATGTCCATAATAATTTACCTGTACAGGTTTGCTTTGCATGGCAGACATGATGTATCGGTGGTTAAATAGTGGCCCTGTATTGTTTGGGCCATGTAAGTGGGCAGTCTGTAATGCGTTGCTCTAAACTGTAGTACATAGATTTCTTTATTGTGGAATAAATACAATACAATTTATGAAATAAAAAGTTGGGGAAACATTTTCTTTCCCAAACATTTGGGTTTGAAAACAAATCTTTGTACAGTATTGGAAAGTTTTGTTATCATACAATTTAATTTTGAAATTAAAATGTGAGGCCTAGTCGGTGCATATCCAGGAATGTTGAGGTTGCCTTGTCCAGAAATCTATGTTTTTTTTTACATAAATGGCATTTTTTTAGGAAGCCATAGTCTCGCACTTGAACAATACTGTTATCACGTTGCCTCCATTGTGTTTTAAAATTATCTTTTGCAAATTGCTTGGGTCAGTAATGTAATAAGATTAATAAGACTTCAAATCAGATTAATAAGTCCTGGGTAACGAATGCTAGGTTAAAATAATAAATAGTGCTTTGTGTCAAAGATTTCTGACAAACCACTGCTTTTGATTTAAATACTTGATTAATAATTGTGTGGTTAATAAATATGTCGTTGATCAGGAGGCTCTGTTGGCTCATCGGAACATGGAACAAGAAAAAATGGAGACTCCTCGTCTCTCCCCGACTTTAAGCGACAATAGCGCAGAACATGGTAAAAGATGCATCTCTTAAATACAATTTTTTTTATGTAACTATTGCTTAATTTAAATGAGTAAATCTGTTGCTGTACATCAGGTAACGGTAACAGTAGCTGATGTTTGCAAATATTTTTGATGTCTCGTTTTGAAAGATGTTCATGCTTCAATCATGTGTGCAAGTCTTACATTCAACTGTACAGTAAAACCTCAATTTAGCAGACCTACATTCAGTGACGTTACAGACGCTGTGTGCTATATTCGTAACAGCTTTCTGCATTGGAAACAATTGAGGCTGTCTGATAATCTTCGCTCTATTTACCGCATTCCGTAATACAGCTTCGTCCTTGCATTTAAAGTTTTGATGTAAACTTCGTGGTTGTGTTTGCTTTGTTAGAACATGCATTGCTCTGTAATGATGTAGGTTTTCACGGCTATCAGTCGGTACGGGGTCCCATCTTTGTGAATCTTCGATAGTCCGTATAGTCGGGGAATTCTGCTATCTTGTGGATTCAGCTCGTTTCTTTTCTCTTCACTTTGAATATTCTGCTTGATGATGGCCTTTGTTCGGATTTCGATTCTCTTGGTTGGGTCCCGTTTGAGTTTCTCATATATTGTGGTGTTGTTGACTTCCTGGTGCATCTTCAACTTGTAATCATCTGTGTTGACGATGACTGTAGCGTTTCCTTTGTCCGCTTGCAGAATGAGTATGTCTTCATTCTTGTTGAGTTTGGTAAGCTCTCGCCGTTCCTCAGCCGTACAGTTAGATTTTGGTGGTTTCGATTTGCGTATGATTCTGCACACATCTTGGCGGATTTCTTCAGCATTTACTTCTGGGAGCTTGCTGTTAAAAATTGCACATTCTACTCCTGTGACCATTTCTTCTACGGGTATATTCCGTGGTGCTAGCGCAAAGTTAAAGCCTTTCGCCAGAATGGACTGTGCTGCATGTGTGTGTTATTGAGCTTAAATTAACAACAATACGTTGAGGTGACAAACGCTGTACTGTTTTCTACCGTCGCAAGGAGAGGAGAGCCATCGACGCAGCTGTCCCGAGAGAGCAGCTTTTCGAAGCAATCATCATGTATTACTCTGTTTAATGTTGTTTATAATATATCTAAGATATGGACATTGTGGTCTACGTAAGATCGTCATATGACCATCCTGCTCTAACGGACTTCTGGCATTAACGAAATGCCCTTTTCCCCCTATTATTAATCTTATATCGACGTTTTACTCTGCTGTGGTTTACTAACTTCAGTTACCTCTGTTTGTCACTTTGGTAATCACAGTCTTGGCGGGAAGAGCACAGGAAAGAATTCAGAGGCTGCAAGATACGCTCCAGTCTGCACTCAGCCAATTCCAGAAAAATAAAGCTAACGATGAGTCAGGTTCGTGCTCATTGCTGCTGTTCCCGGCATCACTTTTCAACGTAAAAAAAAAAGTTTGGCATTTGCATGAGATTTCATAAACAAAAGTACCGAACTTTGAACCTAATTAATAAAAATAATAATTGCACTGCTGGAGCACGTTTCACCCGGGGTTCACAATTAAATAAATTGACTGAAAAATCACAGTGTGATTGTCTTCGTTTTAAGCCGATTGTGTTCATAGAGCTATGTGGTTCCTACAAAATCCTAATACATTCTTACAAACCACCCTGTATAGTTATTGAAAGCATCACATTCGTTTATAGTTGGTTCCCATGTTAACACCTCCGATAGGCCATACACACCTCATGGTCCCTCCTATCTTGCCTGAATGCTACACCAGAAAAGGTGTGAAGGAGCTATTTCCTTCGAAAAGCTGCTCTCTTATCCTCGGGCGAAGTATGTGATACTGCGCCTGAGGATGCCTCTTAACGTGTGAGGCGAAACGTCGCGAGGAGAGGGGAGCGATCGACGTGGCTGTCCCGAGAGAGCAGGTTTTCGAAGCAATCGTGCATCGAGCTGTGAAAACCTACATCATTAGAGCTATTTCCACCCCCTAGACATTGGAGGTGATCACAAAGGAGTGTTGTCAACCAGAATTACCCTTGCAACATTACGCAAATGTTTGTCAAACGTTTCAATTCTTGCTGGGATCCACGAGCCTGCTTTTTTTTTTTGCTGAATGTCATGTCGGACGCCGCACATCTCGGCTCCCTCTATAACAATTTAAAAATTTTCACTTTTAGTTAATATTTAATTGTTTAAAATCTAATCATGATCCCAGGTTCACCGATCCAGCTTTACTGTGTATTATCAGCGTGTTTTAATTTCTTTTAACTTGGGTAATTATTTGTCATCCATTGTTTAGGTGGTGATCCAAGGTTTGTGTCTCGAACTGGAAAGACAAATGACATAACGAAAATTAAAGGGTGGCAGCACAAGTTTGGGCTACAAGCCCCGGCTTCATCCAGTGGTAGTGCAAGTGCTCCAGGTGTGTTCCCATTTGATTACAACTCTGCTTTGTATAGCCCACTAGACAGAACAATGTCACCCTGAAAAAAAGCGCTATTCAGCTCATGTGACCTGTGGAAATAAGCATCGAATTGATACTCTTTCAGCAATACTTTAGTATGTGACTTGATTCTGCGATTCAATTCAGCAATCACTTATCTTTTTTTCTTGTTCATGTGACCTTGTTTTGTATTCATCCTTTTTCAATACTCTCATTTTGGTTCACTGTTTGCCTAAATGTAACTACATATTTTTAACCGATTTACATCAATCAACTGATTGGTTCCCACGGGCATGATTCTGTGCTCACGTTGTGAAATGTAAATTCCGTTTTAATCCCCAAGCTATGTGCAAACTGGTTTCACCCATAGAAACAAGCATGCTTGTCAAAAACCGCTCCGTATTCCTGAGCGACAAGCTGGACGAGTACCTTCAAGAGGAGGAGAAACTGCTTGAGCAGCGACCGAATATGTACGCCAGCAAGGCGGCTGGTGTCACTTTCCAGACACCGCGCACTGGCAGCACATATGTGCGCACCCTAGACAGTGTGCTGCGCCGCCGAGTGGGCCTGGTGCCGTCTCCCGTGGAGAAAGAGGCGTTTGGTCTGGGCTGCGCCACGTCCCTGCCGCAGCCGCCGTTGCCATCACCATTGCCGCTGTCAAGCACCAGACAAAAGCGCGGCATATTGGCCGGTCGAGGGGGCAAAGCTTCGATGGCGACGTTGAGAACAAGGTCTCAAAAGCCATTGAAGCGAGGAACTCGTGGGAAGCGTAGTGGCCGGGGAGGCAGGTACGGTGGCAGAGGGGGCAGCAGCTACGGCGGCCGAGGGGGTAGTAAGTATGGTGGCCAGGCGGAAACGGTGGCGACCATCGCTCGTCTTCCCAGTCCGAAGCTGGAGCCGTTACTTTCGTCGCTGCCACCTACACCCCCGTCGGTGAAGTCGGCTCGGTCATGTGCGATCAGTGGGACAGCGCTGGTTAAGAACGCCAACAGCCGCAACGTGAATGCCATGCTGCTCGCTCTGGAGGAGCTGGCCTCAGCACAGGGAAAACCACGCACATATATCACCACCGACAGGGCGGAGCTGGCCCTCGCCACCCTGCTAACTCCGCAGGTGTGAACTTTGCACTTATTTTTCTTGTCTCGTGTAGCTGTTATGTTGTCCACGGGACACATGTCAAAATAATTAAGAGCCTTTTCTACCACCAGTGTGATTAAACAATGCCGCATAACCTGTCACTTTTAACAGTCTGCTGTTGCTCAAAGGGTTTCTTTAAATCGCAGTGTGCATCAAAGGCCGAAAGGCTAAGAGCTCCAAGTAACCAGCAACAAATAGCACTATTCTAGGTGTAACATATGAGAGCTACTACATTTGGTTGGCTTTATCAAGATTATCGGTGTTTGGAGAAAAAGTAAATAAAAGTGGTATTCACTAATAATAATTGTATTTCTAAAGTGCGTTTCACAAGCTCTGCAATCGTATGTTTTGAAAGCGTGCACCAGAATATGGACTAAACACTATAGTAAACAAAGGGCAGGCTCATCCTGTATTGGTGACGATCCAAGTACAATCCCAAGTTTAAGCTTAAGTATTGACAATAAATGTGTTCAAACCATAGCCAAGCAGTTGAACATTTTCTAACGGAGCTCCTTGTTCTTTTTTTTTATTTAAGATGACTGTGAGAGGCATCGGCATGAAGAAACTGTTCATGCACGTTGCGGCTGCCACGAAATCGACGTGCAATGATAGCCCATCGATATCGGTGGCCGGCGGCCGTTGCCGCAAAGAGTTCTGCCGGCTGGGTTGTGTGTGCGATAGCCTGGGCGAGGGCCGCGCCGTCCCTGCTCACTGCGGCAGGCCCAAGTGCATGCTTGAGTGCAGCTGCCCCCCACAGGCCCGGCACCAAGCGAGCCTGCCCGTGAGCAAGCACAGCGGCACTGCAGACGGCACAGAAGCTGAAGATGAGCCATTTGGCCGACATAAGCGCCAGAAGAGGCTGCCGACGAGGCTGAGTGGTACCCACATTCTCTACGATGATATCTCATCCGATTGCTATGCCTTCTGGAAGCTTACAGGCCGGAAGGGACATAAAAGAAAGTTGGAAGGAGCTGGTAATATAAATTTATGCACTTTTTGTAAAAACTCACGATTGGGCCGCTAACTTATTAAGCGCTAATTTATTATTTTAAGGTCTGATTGCAGAATTCCTGCAACGCAACTTACCAACCCAAGCAATGTTTATGAAAGTGTAAAGAATGTCCAAGTGTAAATGCATGACAATACAAAATTGGGCATTTGTTGAAAGCTGTTCGAATGTTGAGAGGTTTAATTACAGCGCATATCTCTGTTGTGTATCGAACTTTACATTGTACTTGCTAATATTTGGGAAAGAGTAATTTTGAATTGTGCGGTGACAGCAGAGTCAGTAGCACTGCCGTCTCTCAACAAGTTAGATTCCTGGCTCGAGTTCCTTTCTGTGTGGATTTTTCATGTTCTCCCTGTGTCCACGTGGGTTTTTGCTGCGTATTCTAATTTCCTTACACAATCCAAAGACACATTGCCGAGATTAGTTGGCCTACTGGCTTAATTGTCCCGGGTGCCCTGTTATGGTCTAGTGCCCCATCCTAGATATGGCCCTGCCTTGTGCCCAGTGTCTGCTAAGATAAACTCAAACCCCTTGCGACCCTCTACAGGAGTAAATGGGACTAATAATAGATGGAATTTTGAACTATTAAGTGCATGCGTAAAGGCTAGTACTATTATTGAATGTTTTATTGGTAAATGTTTATCTTCTAAGATGTTCCTTTCATATGCAAACGATTTTATGTTAACAGCTACCATTTCTGCATTTTCAAACCTAATTAATTTTTTACAGAAAATACAGAAATCCATAAGAAGCGGCCTACACTCTGGTCAGATATGAACAAATCCTCCCGGGGAAAGCTGGATCGTGAAAGTTCTGATGACGTCAATGCTACAGTGACTCAGCCTTCTAAAGCTACACTACCGCCTACAGCCATTGAGCTCCAAAAAGAGGTACAAGTTTGCTGTGTGTGTGAATAAAAGCTTATGGAATGTTTTTTTTATTATTAATGTATCCACCTTTCAAAAATTTTCACCAAATCTAGTGTTTTCTTTCTAGAGTTTAATTTCCTGTAATAATGCACATGTAATCATGCATGCACTGCATCAAATACACATGTTTAATTGGCCAATTATATCCTAATACGACAGCGTCTAGCAAAATGTTGTTACCGGCTGGCAACATGGCTGCCTTACATCCGCATGCACCTCTGTAGTTTCCTCATGCCCCCTAGTAGTTCTATCTTAATATGAATACCTTTGAAATCGAACGACCACTGTGCCACCTGTTGTAATTAATAATATTAATACGTATTTTCGTACACACATAATCCAGTTCAGTTAGTTTATCTTTGGTCTCATTGCAGATGGAGGACAAGTTATTTGCTTGGGCTGCTGAAGGCAGTGAGACGTGTGCTCGCGTGAGGGAGTACAAATCTTTAAAGCCGCTCAAGGCAAACCTTCAGTGCACCTGTGGGAAACCCCACTGTGTGGAGAAGGTGAGGCGCTTGCCTGGTGCTTTTATAACCATGTCCACATATCAGGATGTAAATGATATCAGAGCGAGCGTTTACTAGATGAATGCCAGTCTGAAATTGTCTTGCCATAGCTGTTATTTTATCTCCTTTGTGATGTTTTGCCTCCAACTTTGGAGGCATTATCTGAAACTGTCTGACTATAAGAGGCCATCTTGAAATGCCCTTTTTGTACATACACTTTAACTCACCGATTGGTCAGAATCCTTGTGAGGCCTTCTTAACCATACAATGCCTAAAGTAGAGAGAGCCCCGAGCTCCACCAATCCATGGGGCTTCCTTTGTTACCCCCTATCTCCAGAAAACTTGCCATTTTTGTTACTCAGACCCCTGATGATGCCTCCAATGTGGGAAAAAAGTCGTCGCAAAGGGATAGAAGACAGACTCCACATGACTATCCTGAAAGAACAGCTATTCAGAGCAATTTTCATGATGATTATTATCATGGGTGGTCAGCACAAAGACAGCGTTCACACGTGATCTAATTAAACTGTGTCGGCAGCCACCCTCAATATTTTGATTTATGTTTAGCTTGCTTTTTTGTTTTCTTTGTTACTAAATATGATCAGCCAATTAATTTTAAAATGTCTTTTAACTTGGTTCATCTCTTCTCTGCTTATTTTGTAGGGCCGTAATAAGTCCAATGGGAAGTTCAGTAAGGAGGACAAAGGTATGTTTAATATTGGTCAGTAAATCAGCATACGTTAATTACTGATGTTCTTTTCAGAGTGTGGGATGAGGCGATTACTTAATTTGGCTCTGCTAATATATATTTCGTTTTGCAAAACTGCAGGAAAAACACCAAAGGACGAAATACTGGAATCACAAAGCTGTAAAATGTCCACGGCATTTGAAAAAGAGTTCAGAGGCATCTCAAACGCCGTCAATGCGGTGCACTTATCCACGCCCATCATCCAGACTGGCTCTTTAAGTTTGGTGCCCAGTGATGCTTCCACGGTCATTCCAGCGATTTCGCCCTCGAAGCATCTGCTGCATCCAAGTGGTCTGCCACAGTCCAATCTCATCGAGATAGTGTCGGACTGCAACTGGGAGTCGGAGCGCACCCGTGTGCTCAGCGCCATTGCTGAATACTCAGGTGGACAGAGCAGTGGTGAAACCACGACGCTACAGTTAGAAGGCTTCCAGCTGGAGATTTCACACTTGGAAAACAAGAATAATTTTCATGAGAAGCGTGATCCATCAACGACAGTCTCATATGTGTCGGGCCTTCCATCTCACAAATGCTGCTCCAGAGTTAGGATCACCAAAAATCCCAAATTGTCATCAGCAATTTCTGCACCCACAGAGGGAGTGGCTTTGACCTTCAGCCCTGACAGTGGTGATGGTTCTTCAGAGGAGCAATGCCAGGAGATGAAGCCGCTGCAGCAGAGTTTGCCGCAGTCACAAGCAAGTTCTCCTCCACAAGAGGAGCAAAAGCGGTTACTGCAGGCACTAAACAAAACGGGAAAGCAGCATGTGCATAATGAACTCCAGAAGTCCAAGCAGAAGCTGAATGTCAATCAGCAGGAACAGACTGAAATGCAGGACGCTAAGAAACAAGATGAACAGCTGGAGAGTCAACGGCAGCAACTAAAGGTAGCACAATGTCGTTCAGAGCCACAGAATTGGGAGATAGAGCATGAGCTGCAAAGTCACGAAGAGTCCAGTCCTCCACATCTCCAGGCGCAACAGCCAGAAGATAACCCAAAGCAGCAGTACAGTGAACCCCAGCATAATGAACAGCAACCCAGTCAACAAAGCAGTGAGAAGCAACAGAATCCTATACATCAACCGTCTGAATGCAAACAGGAACTCGAATGGGAAGTTCTGTCGGAGGAAGAGCTTAAATCTGTCCATGATTCGAAACCGGAGTCTACACCACCTGAGAAGACGATCGTGCCTTCTTCCCCCCTTAAAGTGGAGATGCCACCCACTGGGTCGTCTGCAGTGTCTAAAGGTGGCAGTGTCAACAAGACTCTATTCCTCACCACAGCTGCTGCCCAGGCTGTGTTTAACTCTGGTGCCAAAGGAGTAAACTTAATACAGGTGCATCTTCTGATGATACACAAGCACGTGATACAGTACACTTAACAACACTGTATAAATGCAACTACATCTTAAGACATAGTGGGGCACATATCATTGGCACAACTTTAATTCGAGAGGTGTCTATTTACAATAAGATCTAATTGAATGCTCAGTGGAAATATAGGTCTTAAGTTTAAAATTAAATAGGTAAAGGGAATCGGCAAAATCACACCAAAGATAATTTTCTAAAAGCAGTTTGCCTTTGTTTTTTTTTATACAAAATGAAACGTGCGAACAGCTTTTAACCTTTTAATAACACTGTAGGTCTTAGGTTAGTATATGAGACCATGCTGTTCTAGTTTGTGGATTTTAATATTTATCAGATGCCCTTATCCAGGGCTACTTCCATCATCATACACACTTTTAATACATTCTTCTTCTATGTACCATAGCCAACAGGACATTGGTGACAGTGGTCTTCCATTAATCTCTACTCTTTGAACTTCTCAGTGTCCATTGTGATATGTTCATCCCTCTCGAGAGACTCTTGACAAGTCAATCTGTCATCCAAGATCTCTCCTTCAATTTTTACAGTTATAACCAGATTGGTAATTTCTTCTTTCCTCAATATACCCAAGAAACTTTAGCTGTCTCCTTTTGATATCATTCAACATCTTCTTTCTACATCTCATGTGTAACAATTTCTTTATTGTAGTTATGACTTGTCTAAGATACTTTTAAGATGCGTCTAAAGTACCACATTTCAGTTATTTGAATTCTGTTTTCTATACTTGGTGATAATGTCCAACATTCTGATGCATATGTGAAAACTGACATAACGTAACAATCGAGAAACCTTAGTTTCATTCCCATAGAAATATTATTTTTCAGAATCTTTTTAATTTTGAAAACTATCTCTGGCCATCCCTGTCCTTCGTTTTTTTTCATGATCACATTTACCATCTGATGTTATTCAGCTTCTCAAATAATTTAATTTATTGACCTGTCTTAAATTTTCATGACCTAATTTGATATTGCGTACAGAACACGTTTCTTCTTTGAAATTACCATGCATTCTGTTTTCCTAGAATTGCTAGTTAAACCCTTCTCAATTTTAGTAACAACCTTAAGCAGAATTTCTAGCAGTTTTCCCTCTGAATCCGATAAAGAAACTACATCATCCGCATAACGCAGGTTATTCATATTCTTATCACCAATTACCATGTCTGGCAAACCTTCAATTACTCTCAAGATGTTCTGTCCGTACAAGTTTAACAAGTTCGGTGAAAACACAGCCTTGCCTCACACCCCTTTTAATTTGGATGAAGTCAATTAGTTGATTTCTGAGCCTTAATGCTGCAGTTTGATATGTTCCATAGCATTCTTAAATCTTTACCATCAATTTCCAGTTCTTTAATAATTTTCATTAGCCTCTCGTGTTTTATATCATCGAATGCTTTGTTATCGTCAATGAAACACAAATAGAGATTTTCATATCGATTACCCTTTCTGAAAACATTCGTGTAATTTAAAAAATGTGTACATCGATTTTCAACAAAACAACATTGAACTTTTGCAACCTCTGGTTTTAGTCTGCTTTTAGCTCATAATACATTATTACAAAAAAAATACTACCAGTTGCCCAATATGGCAGTGTTTAAAATATTGTCAGACTTAGAAGTATTATTATTAGTTGTGGGCGGCACGGTGGCCCAGTGGTTAGCGCTGTCGCCTCACAGCATGAAGTTCCCGGGTTCGAATCTCGGCTCCGATGCCTTTTTGTGTGGAGTTTGCATGTTCTCTCTGTGTCCACGTAGGTTTTCCCCGAGCGCTCCGGTTTCCTCCCACAGTCCAAAAAACATGCTGTTGCATAGGTTAATTGGCTTGCAGACTAAATTGCCCGTTGTGCCCGGTGATGGACTGGCGTCCCATCGTGGGTGTATTCATGCCTTGTGCCCTGTGTCTGCCAGGATAGGCTCCGGCTCATCGCGACCCTGTAAAGGACTAAGCGGTTTCTGACAAATGGGATGAGATTATTAGTCGTACAGATATTTCTTGAGTAGTTTCTGAAATGTGACCGTGGTCGTGATTTCTATTGGGATGTCATTCTGCCATGATGGGGCCAGGGTAGCAAAGCAGCACGTCTTGGAAACCGGAGAAAGTATTTGGTGCGAGCAATTGACCAGAAGTTGCCGAGTGGAGATAGCGAAAGGGGGTGTGGAGGGAGATATAGGAGCAGAGATAAAATGGAGCACATGGGTAAACCCAGTGGTGGGTAAGAACTAAGGTTTTGAATTTGATGCGTGCAATCGCTGGTAGCCAGTGTAGAGAACGAAGTAGAGCGGTCAAATAGGAAAAGCAAGGAAGAGAAAAGACAAGGTAAGCAGAAGGATTCTAAATATGTTGAAGTGGAGGATAGTGTATGCAGGCAGACTAGTTATGAGAGAGTTGCGATAGTCCAGGTGGGATCCAATCAAGGCCTTGACCAAGAGTTTAGTGCATTCCACAGTAACAAAGTACAGATTTTGCAGATGTTGAATGTGTGAAATTGCCACGTCTGAGATATATTGGAGATCTAGAGATAAGAAAGAAAACAATCCAGGGTGATGTCGAGGTTCCGAATGGACGAGGAGGCAGAAATAGTTGTCGAACCAATAGAAATGGAAAAGGAAAAAATATGGTGGAAGGGGTGAAGAAGATGGAAGAAAGACATCTGTTTTCGAAACATTAAATTGGAGATGATGCTCACACATCCATAATGAAATGGCTGAGATACAAAAAAGTCGGGAAGAAATGTAAAGTAATAAAAGGAAGACAAAGAACTCTGCAATGTCAGGGAATAGGTGATAAAAGCCATAGGAAGTGATCAATTGGCCAAGAGAGCAGGTCTGGAGAGAAACAGGGCCAAATACAGAACCTCGAGAGACACTAATGAGCAAAGATTAGCATTTAAATGTTGAGCTGCACCAGGACACCCTCTAAGTAGGATTAGAGGATTTGTGTAATTGACTTGTGGATTTGCCTTAGAATTGTCATTTGCCAAATAGGTTTTCCAGGAATACAACCCCCGTTGTCGCGAGGATCTGTATCTAAAAATATTAAAAACATCAATTCCGACTAGAAATTATTACCATCACAAGCAGTGCAAAACGTACAAGTTCACACTGTTTACCCTGTATTACATGCCGTCAGTTGGCGGTGCCGATAGGGTTGGTACAATGGATGTAACGGATTGCGTTAATCATGTTGAAAGTACCTGACTGTTCATGACTTGTGTGTTGCAGATGAATGGCAACTTCATACCGCAAGCCAAACTGGTAGTTGGACCGATGGCAGCGCTGCCAACCGTGGGACCGGTTGAGAAGCAGCCGAACATTATTCCAATAAGGAACGTGACCGTCCACGGACATTCTCCCTTCGTGCAGGTTAATGGTAACCTGTTAACACACACCAAGTTACTAGTTGGGCAGATGGGATCGCTGCAGGCCATTGGACAGAACATCGGCACATCTCCGTTGGTTGGCATGGTGCCGGGCCCGTCACCCGTAACCAACTTGGCATTCCATCCCGCGAGGCGGTTGGTGACAACGCCGCTGACTCCTGTTTCCATCACACTGCCCGACGGGAGTGTGGCGGTGCCCACTTCAGGTGAGTGCCCATATCCTACCAGTAAATGCGTCATCCCCACCGTGGGCATGTTCACTTGCGCTAGCAGAAACCGCCAGCTCCGTCGCTACCTTTATCATTGCCACCACCATCATCAGCATCACCACCACAACTGTCGTTACCAATGTCGCCATTCATGTGCTGGTCGTTAAGGACAGCTGTGTAGACTCTTCCTCCATCCTGATGTTTCGCCTCTCACTTGAGAGGCATAATGTTGCGAAAGGGAGAGCAGAAACAATCGACAAGGTTTTCCGAAGGAACAGGTCGTTAGCAATTTTTATGTGGAGTGGTGATCACCTACATCAATACACGTTAACGCATACATTTAAACAGAAATGCACATGCCACTCCTCCTGCCCTACCTTTTAATAGTCTACATGTCTGAATTTGATAAACATTCCTAAGGTGATGCTAAGTAGTGATTAAAATTTAGAAGAAGTCGTGTGTGTTCCGTTTCACCTAATAGACTTGCCAAATATTCTTGTCCTCCTGGACCGGATCGCTGTCTTTGATACCGTTGACCACCGCAACTTACTTTAGCGGCTGGAGAGTATAGGGATCTTTGGCTCTGCCCTGCACTGGCTGAGTTCTTAACTCTGACCGGAAGCAGTTTGTCAGCCTCGGAGGACAAAACTCAGAAATCCATCCTGTTTTTGTCTGGAGCTCCTCAGGGTTCAGTTTTCGGCCCACTAATCTTCAGTATCTACATACAACCGCTTAGCCTTTTACTCCGCAGTTCCAATCTCAATTACCATTGCTATGGCAGTGACTTCCAAATCTGTATCCATGCAAAACCCTCATCAATGCGTCTGGTCTTTGCATGTCATCCTCACTGTCAACTGTAAAAGCCTGGCTCAATTAAAATTCCTGAAAGTAAATGGCGACAAAACAGAAGTTTTGCTTATTGGAACCCCGCACCAATTGTGCAAGGCTGAACCTATCAAATTGATGCTTGACGACCAGACCATTGAAGTTGCTAAGGCAGTCCGGAGCCTTAAGTGTAACTCTTGATTCCTCTCTTGGCTTCGAGACACATCAACAAGGTGACGAAGATAGCCATCTCAGAAACATAGCCAGACGGCGCAATATCCTGTCACCCTCTGATGCTGAGAAGCTAATACACATACTCTGGCGGCTGCTAGGGTCCTCACTCGCACACCCATCCACGATCACATATCCCCAGTACTGGTGTCTCTGCACTGGCTACCAATTAAATATAGCGTCGAATTCAAGAACCTCCTTCTCACCCTCAAGGCTCTCACTGGCGCTGCTCCGACATACATCCGTGACCTGCTTCAGGCAAAAAATAAATCATGGGCTTGCTACTTTTGCCCAGATGGCACCTCCATTCGATGGGTGACGGAACCTTCTCACGTGCTGCTCCCAGACTCTGGAATGCCCTTCCATTAGAAATCATGTCAGCTGAGTCCCTGGGCAACATCAAAACTCTCTTGTTCCGTTAGGCTTTTAAGTCCTCTGGCTAAGACTGTTGATGCGGCTCGCTATCGTCGTGCTGGAATTATGGCTTGCTTCCGACCTGCACCTGCTTAGGAACACTTATTCCTTCCATCGTTTGTTGAACAATTATTTTTATCGCTTATTTTATGTCCTCTAATTTATAGCCATTATTTGACTTTCAATTTAACTGCTCTGATGTTATTGACATGCCGTTCTTTCCACAGCTCTGTGCAGCGCTTTGTAACCCTCGGGTGTAAAAACATGCAATAATAATTTCACTTAGTATTATAGCTAACGTCTTTCGATCATACCATATAATAATTAAAAAAATGATTGCCTGGAATGTTTGCCCACCATTTATTTTATTTTATAAGCCAATAGTAGGATGAATGAGGCAATAATTTTAATGACACATTGAGCTAGAATTCAACATTTTAACGTTGTAAATGTTTCGTGAAGCTGTTTTTGTTCACAGTGCAGAACGTATGTTTTAGCGCGTCTTGCTGCTGTGATTTTTCAATGTTCATTTCGCAGGCAGCAATACCGTCACGCATCTGATTGTAAACAAGGTGGGCACCCTGGTGGCAGGGCAGCCACTCCCCAAGGCGGTGATGCTCACTCCAACCTCTGTAACCAGCAAGTCCACGGCAAGCAACACACACTTGGCTTCTGGAGAAGCCACAACCCCTGGGGCATCTGATGCCACCGTGCCAACCACTGCACCTGAAGCAACTGATGGATCTGTGGAAATTGATAGTAATGTGGGAGCTGCTGTTGGCCCCGAGGCAGCTGGTGGTGCTGTTACACATGATGGACCTGCTGCAGCCGGCAAGCCTGTTGCAGATGACGATCATTTGTCAGCAGCTTGTGTTTCAGTGGCTGCTGATGACCCGGTTGCAGCTGGAGAACCTGTTGAGGGTGTTGACCCTGTCGCAACCAATGAGCCTGCAGCACCCAGTGGATCTTCGGCAGCTGATGGGTCTGTTACTTTAACTGACGAACTGGAACCTGCTGATCGGCTTGTGGCATCTGGAGAGACTTCAGCAGATCCTAAGGATTTGCCACCGGCCCCAGCTGGCTTGACCATGGCGATGACCCCCTCGGCAGCAGTGCCTGTGGTGGTGCCCATTACAGCGACTACTCCATTCCCCAGCGGGACAGCAATTCCCATCAGTCTGGGTGGCAGATTGAAACTGCCTCCCGGTATGTGGAAGCATTGTGAGCTTGTTGTCTTTGGGAACTGGTAGATTAGCATACATAGAAAATAAATAAATGTATTTAAAATGTGTCCTTGCAAAGAAATGCATAGTTAACATTGTTTTTCTACCAACTTTAATCTTGTATTGTCAACCTAATTGTATTTTTCTTGTACTGTAGCTAATGTTACGTAAATGAATAAAAAGTATAACATAATTTCAAGAGTGTACAAACTTAGTCGGGTGTACATTCATTACAAGATGACTTAAGCATTATCTTAGAGGAGATGGGTTAAGGATGGCAGAGGTGCAAAGGAGATATTGTTAAATGAATCTTGATAGAGGGACATTGTCAGATGAGAAGAGGAAAATGTTTATCCTGTACTTGGTGGTTTTGGTGATTTTACAGCAGCATTGAGCAACTTTGCAATAAGCGCGAAGGCTCTAGAAATGTCAACATTTTCCAAATGGAAATTTAACAGTGACTCATTGTTGATCCTGATCACTAATTGCTTAATCGCCGAGAGTGTCTCTCAAGAGCTGCTCTTTTGGGATCCCCATATCAAGCATCACTGATGCCTCCTCCGTGAGAAGTGAAACGTGAAGTAGACGAGCAATGCTTGACACAGCTATTGCAGAAACGCAGCTCGTAGAGCGATTTTCAATCATTGAACCGTGAAGACCTCCATGAATGCGTTTCTTGATGGTTCTTCGCGTTTCTGCAGGCATTCCCTTCGTGCATAAAGTCTCGACGGAACCGCAGAGGCTCCTCTTCATTCCCATGCAACCACCAGTTGTGCGACCGACTGCGCCTCCGGTGACCATCAACCCGATTCGCCTCCCCGCGCCGTCACCCATGCTGCTTCCGGGCCAGCGCATGGTCCTGCAGCCCGTGAAGGGCACCAACCGGATGCAGCTATATCGTCACCCAAGTGGGCAGCTTGTGCAGCTGGTGCCCGTGCGCTCGGCACGACCTCCCGTCGGCACCACTTCGGAGACGCCCAAGCCCCCAACTTTAACCCTACGTACAGGTAATCTCGATAGCGTAACATCTTGACCTTTTCCCCATTTGCAAATGAGCATTGGGTAGTTGAAATGAGCATTGGCTAGTTGTCATGACTTAGTGCTGAGGAAAAATTTGTGAACCCTTTAATTATCTATTTCTACATCACGTTACCTAAAATGTGATTTAGATCTTAATCTAAGTCCCATTAATAGACAGAGATCCTGATTAATAATAATAATAATTGAGCGCTTTTCACGCGAGGTTTACAAAGCGCTGTACAGAGTTGCAGAGAGAACGGCATGTCAGCAAGAGGTGTTCTTTTGGGCTACTCATAAGATTATTCCTCTCGATGTTTCACCTTACACGTTGGAGTCATCGATCATATCCCAAAAGAGCATCTCGAAAGCAATTATCACACATTGAGCAGTTAAAACTTACATATTATACAATTATTTTTTAGTTAAGGAGTCACATTCGACTGTAAACACAACATTTTACAATAAGTCGGTGGCAGTTTTGCATAGTAAGAACATCTGTGCCTCGCAGAATATCTTGCCCGAGAAAGCATCTAGTCCTGCCTCGGGCGACTTTCTAAGTGGAATTTTGTGTTGTCTCCCCATGTTCTGTGGGGGGGGGGTTTCCAGGTTCTCTAGTTTTCTTCCACAACTAGAAAAAAAAGAATTGGCTGATACATAATATGTAGGAGGCAGTGTGTAACGTCAAGGCACCGGCTGAATATAAATATGTTGGGCTTTTTCAATGGTGTAACATGTATACATATTTACAGTGGAATTTATTTGCAGGCTTGGTGGTGCATACTCTTAACCCCACTGGCCTCGGATTACAAATGAGACCAACTGGAGCTATGTTGACGGTGGCACGGACTGAGCCTCCCCAGGTAATTTCAATCCCCAGGGCTCCGTCGTCGTCGCCGCCACCTCAAAATTGTGTTGAAATGGCCACCGTCGAAGCGTCGACCGCCTCCGTTTGTCGAACGTCTCCAGATGACGGTGATGGCACCGTGGCGCCGTCGAGCGAGGCGGCGTCTGAAAAAATGGCGGAGAATGTTCTGTCGGGTGGACCGATGACGACGCTCGAGATGTGCTTAGTTGAGGCGACAAACAACGCACAGATCAGGTGCGAAAGAAAATCGCTCAAAGAAAGGCATCGTTTGCAGGTGAAAGAAATGAGGAAGGAGACGAACGTTCATCCTGAGGAGACATATGACCCGACAAAGGTGAAAGTGAAATTGGAAAATGCACAAGGAATGCCTGGCGATGACGAAACAAAAGTTGAAGGCGATACAGTAAATCATATTGTTGTTAAGGTAATTTCATAGTTCAATGCAATCTCAAATGTATCTTACCGGTACTGCTGGCAACCTTGCCCAGGGTATAACTTAAGTCCAATTGTAATAAGTATAGATTTAATAAATTTTCGAAATGATTCACTTGCTCATTTTCAGTCAAATACAGCAATAACATGTTAATGGCATCCGTAATCTCAACAATAATATAACCGTGATTTGACATGAACATGAGGTCAGTTGGCCTAATTAAACACCCACTCCCCCCTGTAACTCTGCAATTGGCATCTCCACCCTGGGTATAGTAGCCCTGCCTTGAGCCCTGTGTTGGCAGAGATAGATCTGGGCCTCACACCCCTCTACAAATGTTGACAGGTGAACAGTGTCAATATCAACATCACATGTATATTTATTCGTAACAGCCTTACAACTATGTTACGACCACAACTGAAGTGACAATCTAACCACAACCTTCCCTACCACAACTGCACTACACCAGCCACAATCACAAGTAAAATAACATTACCGCACAACAAGAATACAGACAAAGCTCCCTTCTATAGCATTAAGGTAGGACAAAGTACTATAAGTGAGCATCTATACAGGCCAGCATGGCACACGAGGGTAGTGGTGACCTTTGTATCCCTAGTGGAAATGTTTAAACACCGCACTAGGTACTTAAGAGGCTAAGTTGACCTATTAGAGGCCCAGGACCAGTTCAGAAAATTATCACTGGTTTTGGCCATGAGCGAGAATTTAATTCTGATCACTACATTTGTCGCCGAGTGTGCTAACCACTGATACCGCTTCTCGCTTAACCATAACCACCACGGTCACAAACCTAAAAATATTGTACTGGTAGCATGAACTGACCACACCCACCACGCCAAATCTGGACTGCACGAACGGAAAGAGTGCACGTGCGGTGGTTTTGAATATTGCCTTAGAAATACAATTCTTGTGCCTATTTTGCAACGGTCATTTAAACTAGTAACGCATTGTACTGATGTAGATTTTCATGGCTCTGCATGATGATTGCTTCCAAAAGCTGCTCTTTCGGGATAGCCGCGTCGATCGACTAGCTAAAAAGGCAGGTTTTGGAAGTAATTCGAACACATTGTTATGCATACTAGCAGAGTACCATCCCTGCTGGTGAAATTGTTCCAAGCATGTAACGCATTCTGACATCTCTTGTTGGTGACATTTTATTGGTGACATAACTTTGGATCTGGATTTATTCATGTTTGCCGTTTGGGAACTATTACTAGCTTTCTGAAGTTTTAGAAAAGTAATCAAGCAGTGGGAGGTAAAGTAAGACAACCTTGGTGTGGTGCAGATACAATTTGTTGTGCATCATTCTGTTCAGAAGGGTAGTAAAAAAATTCAAGTGATAAAAAAGAAATTTTACAATGCATAGATAAACCTGATGCAGAAAAACTACATCACTGTGATGACCTTGTAATATAATAATGTGTGGTGCATTATTCGTGATGTTTCTGGAGTGCTATAGAAATGCCTGTTGTAGCTTTCATGTTTCTTAGAAATGAAGCATCAAGCTTGTTGAACAAACCTCAACCTATCTACCATTAATGGGTTGCAGTTTTCCCTTAAGCGTTTACAAATATGTGAAAATAATTAAGAACTTGCTTTTAAAATTACAACTGTCATTAAGATACCTTGTGGACATATGATCTGAATAATTTCGTAGATTGCTAATATAAATTATTGACTATTGTGATTACATTATGTCCAGCCAGGAACGGCGACTCATACCATTCTCTCCGCAGCTCTGTGTAGCACTTTGTGATCCTCGGGGGGAAAGCGCTGTGGAAATGCAATGATTATTATTAATTTAGCTTGCTATGCATATACTGTAATATTGCCACTATCTTGTGGTAGCCTTGCATATCAGGGTGTAGTGGCTTTTGTAGCGGCATCCATGATTTTTACTTATTGCCATTTCACTTGGAATCGATCCTTTTCTAGTTGTTCGGAGTTTTCCTGAGCCACATTGATCAAGTTACTGTCCCAATAGACTTTTTAAAAACTTTTTGTTTTGCAAATTTGTGCTGCAGCTTGAATTCACGACTGACGTCAGAATTCAGGCTGAAGATAAATGCACCACAAAGCAAGCGTAATCACAGTCACTGATGCCATATATGCTGTGGATGTATTTAATTGCCCATTTGCTTAAACTTTCACATTATTAAGAATGCAGCCTTGTTGGATGTGCTCTGTACAGGCTGCCACAACACTTGCATTAACAGGAAATTGGTGTGCTGAGAATTACTGTCGAGCTGCTCATTTGGGATAGCTATGTCGAGTGTTCTTCCTCTGTTGAAGTCCGTCGTGGAGGAGCGGATGAATGCTCGATCACGAGTGCGAAAGAGCAGCCCTTGAGAGCAATTCTCACAAATTAAGATGTGCAAAACCTCTATCGATATTTGGCGTTCTATTTTCAGACCTCAAGTAGTGTAAACTCAAACAAGATGCGGGATGAAGAAGACTCGGAGAGCAGTAAGTCCGAATCGGTGACGACCGCCGCCAGAGAAACCACGCAGTCTATGGACGAATCCACAGAAACGTCTAGTGATGAAGATTCAGAAGTGGATGTGGAAAATTTAGTAAGTGTACACTGTTTACCGGGACGTTTCTGTGTATATAAACACGAAACAAAGTAAATTAACATTTAATATTTTTCCAAGATGTTCAGTTTTTGTATATATTGTCCTTGTGAGTTCTGTACATTTCAGCTGCATGTATTTGATATAGCATGACCAGTTGGAAATAAACGATTGGATGCAAAACAACTTTCCACCGTTTATATGCATTTTATCCTTTAATATTTTACATTTATTTTTTTAGATATTATAGGTTATGCTTCTTGGAAATTCAGAAACTTTTACATTTTCCACTTTTACGGATTGGATTTTAATTTAGTTTGGTGTTCTGCATACACATTACAACCCCCTATTATCTCATAATTTAGATAACTCCAACGAATTAAACACGGTAAACCTTCAATATTCACAAGTTTTGTATTCGCTGTTTCGGCTATGGGCGGATCACAAAAAACGTATACGATTCTGGCCGCTAGCTCTTTGTGGCACACGATCGGTTGTACGTACCATGTTGGATTATGCGCCACGGAGGCTTTAAACAAAGTGAACTGGGACACTTCTGACTCACACTGACCCCTGACCCTGCACGGTGAGGGGGGCGACGTGAGCCTGCAGCATTTTCTCTCCACGTAAATGACGTTTAGTTAGTTGATTTTTGTTTGACGTAAATATATTAATAACGTGTTCATTTTTAGGATTACATCATTTGGTTTTGTTAAAATATCATTTTTGTGCATAGTTAATTTACCCACGTTTTTCATATAAGCCTTAATCACTAAAGCCTATTCACGCGAACCTGAAGAAAGTATCTGCCGTGAATAGCGAGTTTGCTGTATGCTCAGTTCATTTAATGACATTGTACCAAACATAAGCTTCAAAACTCCTCTTGGCATTCCATCACATTTTCTGCCATTGGATATGTCCATCCAGTAAAAAACAACCCGATACATAAATGTACATTTAGATTGTAAATGTAAGCATGCATGCACCCATGCATTTGTCATGTGCTGAGTACCTGCTGGCTTCTAACTGAGGATAAAAAAACGTGTTTCCTCTGACAAGTCTGAGGGGGAGGTCTCTGGTATCACTTATACTGAAAAAAATGTGGACGTAGAGACTGTGGGCAGCAAAATGGAGGAAAATCTTACTTTACTGAAAACAAGGATGGCACAGAAAGAAAGCACAAATTCCCAGTAAGTACCAGCTGCATTTCCTCATGCTTTATTCATTCACCATTTTACATTTTTCTGTATCTTGCAAATGGGATGGCTTGTAATTTTTTGTTAGTTTCCAGCATAGTGTGAATTATTGTAGTATGGGTCGTTCATTTGTAGCATTTGTTGCTTTCCTTACAGATGTGTACTTCACAACCCCAACTCCAAGTTTTCAAACCAGCAGTTGAGCGACAGCAGTGATTCAGACGATGATATCCTCAAGGAAGTTCGGGTAAGGGATTTACACTCAAGCCATGTAACCTGATTTTTTTAAAGTATAAACCTATGTGCGCTTATTGAGGATTGCATTTTCCAGTAAACATGTTCACAAACACATGATCAGCCTATGGGCCTCTTGAAGCAAGAATTGTTTGGGTTTGTGCTCTGGGAAAATGTAACTCTTCCTGACAGCACAAGAAGTATTTTTATGCAGTCTTGCTATCTGCTGAAATTGAGCCTGCAGTTTTGGAAAGTGTTGTTGCCTGTAACGTCTTAGCAAGAGAGGGGAAGAAGGTCGTTTAAATGAGAGATACTAAAATGGATGGACTCCTGGCACAGAGCAGCCAAGACTGGGTGGAAGCCCTCCTTAGCATTTGCGTGTTCGAGGTTTTCGGTCGTATGGCCGCGCCCATGATCCTTATGAATATCCAGAATAATGCAAATGTAATTGTACTATTTTATATGGATACGAGCTGTGCAGTTTTTTACAACAGCACGTGTTATGAATGAAGTGATTATTTGGACTACATTTCAGTTACCGTAACTTCATGAAGTGAATTAACTTGTTGCTTTGGTTATGATTCACCACCGCCTTGCTTTTTCCTAGTGTTAAATGCAGTGCTATACTTTTTTCAGAAGGTGGTGCATTACCCATTACAATTACTTTAGTACATTTTGAGTCACTTTCTTACCTATGGGAAAGTCCGTACCAATTATCCTAAACAAAACACAACGGAAAAGGAAACGTTCAATGCAATATGGTGGGCAAATTTTGAAATTGAGATTCAAAATTAGCACGACTGGATTTGATTCACAATGTGAGAAACTGACATGAAGTTGTTTAGTACATCTAACTCAGATATTCGGTGACATGAGCAAAATTAACCATGACGTGCAGACTCGTGGGAAGGAGAGGTAACCACAGATATCTGCAGGATGACAGGAGATAAGATTTGGAGGAACAAAATGGGTAATGGAGGTGTCATCAGGGTGACACAGCCATACCATCTGCACTTTGAGAGGCCAGTGAATGTCATTGTCTGCATAGTATGTCATCAACGTAAGTCCTCTGATCGACAATTAAGTCGCTTTCTTATTGAAATTGTGTGTGTTGAGTATAATTCCAGTTATGTTGGTTGTATGGTATATGTACCATTGTCTTGCAACAAATTAATGTTACTGTTATATGCATGCCATTTTATCGAGGCTGACAATAATACATTGTCTAAATTTAACCCAACTCAGATTTGTACTATTAAACTCCAGCCTGCATGCCCATATAGTTTTGAATTCTGAAAGCAGGTAGGGTTGTGCACATAGCTTACTGTGAATCGAACAAAACCTTACCTTGGCTTCCATGGCATCTGTGCTGGTCAGCCGAACCGGTCAGGCCTCATGCGCTCCCTGCAGCTGCAGGACCTGATAGCACTCAAGTTGCTCAATGTGCCCATGGATGAATTCTACGATCCCAATGCCTCGCTGCACACGGTCAACGAGCGGCGACGGCGATCGGAGCTGCGCGACCTCTTTAAAAACATGAAGGTTCTTCTGGGTTTCCCCGCGCACACAAAGATGTCCAAGTATGCTCTGCTTCAGCAGGTGAGACCTGGGATGGGATGTAAATGTGTGGCGAAGATCATTTGGGCAATTTGGCTATGTTGACATTGGTTTATAACTGTCAGTTGCACTACCATCAGAAATTTGTACACGTATTGCTGTTGATTTTCACAATATAAGATGTCAGAATTACTTTTAAGCTGTCCAAGTGAGATAGTTATTGTCAAGGAGAGAGAAGGATGCTTGACGCGGCTATCTTGAAAGGTGGCTGTTAAGACCATTTCTCATTGAAACATTGTTTAAAGAGAAAACAAGAAGTATAATAATAATTGCATTTATAGAGTGCTTTTCACCCAAGGAGCACAATGCATTGCACATAACTGCGGAGAGAATGGCATGTCAACAAAAATAACAACGAAAAATCAGCAACAATGTTTTTTTGGGAGTTTATACATGTATTGCAACCTCCAGAAAAAGCAGTTGAAAATAACTGGATGGATGGACAAGAGTCAAGTGCATATCTGTTAATATGGTGGTGAGAGAAAAAACCTTTAAAATGTTAGTTTTCTGCATAAAATTGACCTAAAATGTTATCAGATCCTCATCTGCTGATCTTGAACAAAAGTCTGGACCTACTCTGCCTAACAGAGACCTGGCAACATCAAGATGACTTTCTGACATATTGGGCCCCACGGCGAGACTTTGCACTCCATCAGAAGGCTCGTTCACGTGGCCGTGGTGGCGGCCTAGCAGGTCTCCATGTAGCTTCCTTTTTTACCCCCTTTTGCTTAACTTACATTGGGGGATGTGTGTAATGGTTAACTTGGTTAAAATCTTTGAGCACAAAATTAAAGCATTTCTGATCAAGCTGGGGAGCTTAAAATTTTCAAGCCCTCTGGCTAGGACTGTTGATGCGGCTCAATGTTGTCTTGCCAGGATAATGGCTGTCTGCCTACCTGCGCCTGCTCGGAAACATGTATTCCTTCCTTGTTCGTTAAAGAATTGTTTTCTTTTTTAATATTGCTTATTTTATGGCCTATAATTTATTGCTACTATAAGACTTTCAGTTGAACTTCCGTGTTGTTGATATGCCGTTTTCTTCACAGCTCAGCTTTGTAAACAAAAAAAACCCCAAAAAAGTTATTATTGCTGATTTTCCGTTCCCATGTCATTGCTGACATGCCGTTCTCTCCACATGCCTCAGGTGAAAGGTGCTCTATAAATGCAATTATTATTAAACATATTTTTTGTTATTAGTCTCCATGATGCAGCCTGCCAAATTCCACTCGAGATAATTTTTTTTTAAATCAATTAGTGTTTTTGCAATATGACTTATTCAATTCGCACTTCAGCTAATAATTTTCCCGAGAAAAATCCATTTGAAACGGTCAGTTTTTTCGATGTGCGTGTGTTGCTAATGGCGTGGGCTATCGTGTTGTCACTACTGGGCTTCCTTGGCAGGCTCACAGCGAGATTCAGCACCTTGAGGAGCAGCGTGACAGAATGATTGGCGAGAAGAACGACCAGCTGCGACGGAGAGATGCCCTGCTGCGGAAGGTGGTCGCTATCACGCGTAAGCATCAGCAGCTGTAACCGGCACACTCGGCGCACTGTGACGTCGTTCCAGTAAAACTGCGATGTTTTGTTATTTTGGGATTTTATTGCTGCTTTTAGATCTGTGTTTTACTTTGCCTAATGGTGTTCAGGATATATAGGCTGGTCAATACTCTATATAAAATCGTGATATATCTGCATTTAACGGCATGTATCTTTTCCTCCTATTAGCCCGATAAATCGAGGTTTTACTGTATGCTACAGAAGGACTCTGCTGCTCATGATAGTTGGGCATATCCGTGAATCGGGTTTTGTGCGATTCTGCCGTACACAGGGTTCATTGAGAATGAATAGCACAGCAAGTTCTATAGGTAGAATGGCATCTTACCGATTTTTTTAAGTAAAGCTGGCCAAAGCAGAATATTTCCCCTACTTAGCTTATTTAACTCGAAGTATTGGAAATGTGCAATAAAGCTTTGAAATGTATGATTCTTGCCTTTACCTGATTGGAAGAGTAAAATCTGGCATAATACATTACGTCCAGCTAGGGACAGCGAATCATGTCGTTCTCTCCGCAGCTCTGTACAGCACTTTGTGATCCTTGGGTGAAAAGCGCTGTAGAAATGCAATTATTATTATTATTATGCCGACATTATTCATTGTTCTTTTTCAGTTAATTCCCACGTTATTCGCGAGCTGGTGTGAGGTTCAAGCAGGCTTAGTCTGCCATCTCGTGGTGGTCAGTGGAAATTAAATTAGCATTCTATTGGTTTTTTAAAGGCATTGAAACCCCCAGATACCTAGGCTGTGAAGAAGTGCCGTTTTTCGGTACGTCGCCCATTTGATGTGCTTAATTAATTATTATTTAGCAGGTGCCCTTTTTCCTGGGCGACTAACATCATTATAGAGGTGTGAGGAAACCACAGAGCGAGTCAGCTACACATTCAGCTAGAGCCAACATTTGCGAGATGCTGAGTTATGTCATGACTTTATGGCCAAATAATTAATGAGTATTTTTTTACGTGGGAGGAAACCCACACAGAACAGGGGGAAAACACACAAACTCCACACGTAAAGATGCCCTAGGTGAGAATCGAACTGCATCAGGCAGGACTTTTGTGAGGCACAGATGTTGCCACTGCATATTTAAAGTCACCGTGTTAATAGTGAGTTGTGAGTTGTGTTATTATTGCTTGTGCACCACCGCCAGTGCAGTATCACCAAATAATTAGTTTCAGCTTGCATACAAGTGAAAAACATACCGAATGAACAACCAACGTACAAGTATAGTGCAAACGTTCACTTGGTTTGAGAACATTTTGACATTTAGTTGAACGTTACATACCCGGTGCAGAATATCTATTGCATTTTTATTAGAGGAATATTAATGCACCGTTGTCTTTTTGTCCTACAGATAAAAAAGAAGATGTTATTATCAGAAAGTTGGAGTACATCTGCGCAAAGCACAGGATCAAGGAAAAGCTTAAACTGGCTGCACCGCAGGACCTTGATCAACTTGACAGTACGTACATCGTCCCATCCAACCAACCTGTGAGAGGGCGCCCACGCAAGATAGCACCCAAGCCATCTATGACCCACTCTCGGAAGCAGAGCGCAACTCAGCCGGGTGGCCAGGACCAGACCTCGTCACTGCAAACGCCTCAATATCCACCTCCTCCACCACTGGAGTCGCAGCCTGTCCAGAGAAAACCCCGTTCCAAACCGAAGTCAAAGTCATGGTGTGAGCCAGAGATCAAGTCTGAACCTGACCTGCAGCCCAGTGTCAATGATGACATACAAATGCAGTCCAAGTTTCAACAGCAGCCCAAGGAAGAGTTGCAAGTGGAACCCCAGGCTGAATCTCAACCGGAGGCCGAGTCTGAGTCTCAACCGGAGACCGAGTCTGAGTCTCAACTACGTCTTCGGTCAGAGTCTCCTCAACTGGAGCCAGAACTGCAGTCTCAGCCGCAGTTCCAGTGTGAGCCGCAACCTCAACCAGAGCCTCAGCCTGAGTCTAATCTATCACATCTTCAACCACAGGTACGCTTGGTGCTTTTGCGTGATTACATTGCAATATATAAAACATTTTGGAGTTGATAACAAAAAAAATAACCCAACCCCCCCCTCTCCAGTTGCTCCCCTCACTAAACTAAGTCCTGCTAAGCAATCATTAAAGCCCTGCCTCTCACTATGAAAAATGATGGCTCTCTGCCGACCTGCGCATACTCGGGAACATTTATTCCATCCTTGTTAAAGAATTCTTTTCTTTTCTAATATTGCTTATTTTATGTCCTATAATTTATTGCTGTTATTTGAATTTCAGCTGAACTGTCCTGCTATTGTTGTTGACATGCCGTTCTCTCCACCGCTCTGATTTGTAAAAAAAGCATTACTGTTGCTGATTAACCATACTGGTGTCGTTGTTATTGACATGCCATTCTCTCTCAAGCTCTATGCAACTCTTTATGATCCTCGGGTGAAAAAAAAAGTGCTCTATAAATGCAATTATTATTACTATTTAAACGGCGATGGACCGGCGTCCCGTCGTCGGGTGTATTCCTGCCTTACGCCCTGTGTTTACGGGATAGGCTCCGGCTCACCGTGACCCTATATAGGATTAAGCGGTTTCAGATAATGAGATGAGATTACTATTTAAAAAAATAACCCTTGCTGATGACCCTAGCACTCTGATTCTGCCTGATTGCATCGGATCTTGGAAGCTAGGCAGGATTGTAGACTGCCGGGATATACTCGTTTACCAGGAAATTACAATTGAGGAAGTGCGCTCTTGAAGCCATCTATGCAAAATTTTTGTCTTTATAGCAATCGGGTATTCTCCCAAATGGCGATAACTCTTAATTCGAGCTTGTCATACATCCTAATAAAGTAGGACCCTCTTTAAGGCGCCTTATTATTTCTTTAAAGCTTTCGTGGTAAGCAAAGGATGAAAAATCGTTGTTTAGTTACAATATAGTCGTTTTTCCCAGTTTTCTCCTCGGCACGTTAAACAAATTAAATGCTTGGTGAAAATATGTGCACCTCTTCTATAAAATGCTCTGGGTGCGAATGCATCGCTGCTCACCGTTGTCGCGTCGCGTGCGATCCATTGTGCAGCTTGAAGTGGCCGCGCCTGCAGTCGACAATGCAGCTGCCACGACTACATGTGCCCCTGCCCCGGCGTATGCCATGACTCCACCACTGAGGTCTTGCGTGCGCTCCCAAGCGAACCGGAAGCCGTCCGCGGTCCGTAACCGGCCCCTGATCCTCACCCGCAAGCGCACATGTACGTCCCTGAATCGTCGCCGCAGCCTAAAAAGCCATCCCACCTCCCACCCCCCCCAGCCCATTCGCATGTTTTCGTAGCCTTTGCACGTTTGTCCCAAATGCTGCGTCTCACTCACTCGTTGGATTTTGCACATGTTGATAGAAATTGCTGGTTTATGATGTTGGTCTGGAAAGCCGTGAGCTTATAAGACAGTAAACTGATAGACTAAAAGCTGTTTCAGTTCTTATAGCAACCTGCATGTCCTTTGGATGTGTCCGTACGTCCCTTTTCGCCAGTCAGTCATCCAGTAGGCCAAACTTTTTGCGTTTTCCTATCATGATGACCTTTCACTCTCCCCACCTCTTCCCTCTCTGTCTTCTGTCACTCATTTTTCTCTTTTCCATCTTCTCCATCGCTCACTTCACTCACCTTGCTCCCTCACTTCCCTTGTCTCCTACCCTCACATCCCTTCTCTATCTCACCCTCCTCTCTTTTATTCACTACATTGTAATATCATTAATCTGCCGCTCACAGCTTGGGTTACATGTTCATGAGGTGCGGGCAGACTCTTTGCGTCTCTTTGCATTTTTTACAAAATGTTTTGCATTTATCTCTGTTCGTCACGGATGTTCCCTACTTTCAGACTCAACGGAAACCCACGAATTGTCGGCTGTAACTTCAGCATGGAGCACCACCACCTCCTCCTCCACAAGCGTCGAAACCCCGGTCCACGTGACATCCGATGGCCTCTTAATGACTCCGCATGGGCAGGTTCTCACGCTGAAGGGGAAGGTGCTGCCGAGTCACTCTACCCCAGTCGGCTCGCCCATCATCATGGCTCAGGGCGTTCTGCAGGGCAAGCCGCTCGCACCCAAGGGTCAAGACAAATCTAATGCCAGCGTGCCTGGTGAGAGTGCTGTTGCCTGGTTCGAAACCTTCCTGTGCACCTGCCGGGAAGCGCATGCTGCGGGCGACTGGGTTTTGAGCAAAGTTGTTTACAACTTTGATTTGATGGTAGTTTTTTTTTGACCCAGGTAGATGATGGTTGTCTGAGTCATTATTTTTGTTCTCGACATGTCTGTGTTTTTGATCTGGGTGATTTTTGATTCAGGTGAACACGATTGTTGTAGTCATTATTTTTTCCAGGACAAAAATATCTGTTTTTCTGTGTATATTTATTTGAAAGTAGGATAAAATATCGAATGTCCCTAATATACTTTTTGGAAGGACTATGATTTTTTTTTTATCTGTCCAGTGTTTGGATCTGTCCAAGATGTTAAAAGTGTCTTAAAATTAATCATAATGGTTAAATTAATTGTTGAGCGTGGTCCAACATTGATTCGAGTAGACAGTGATCTCATCTTGTCTTAGCTGCGAGGATCACAGTTAACGCACTGTGTCTTGCCTGTTGACGGTGAGTGTGTTAGTGTTTTGTGATTCATGGAAAGGTTAGATGTATACGTTGGCCCCCGTTTTAGTGTATACAGTCGCTTTGTTTTGAATATAAATGTCTGGATAATTTACTGCAGAATTTCTACTGTCCATGACTCCCTGCCCTGTGTGATGATTTGTATGTCCATGTAGAAAATAATACCATATTCCAATGCTTGAGAAAGATCTCCCCAAACCATTTCGTTCGTAGGCATTCTTTTACCATTCTTCACCATTCGAGGTAGTGTAGGTCGATGAAGGACTGTGATTTGAGACCAGTCGGTCAGTTTTTCAGCAGCAAGGAACCGTTGAGCTATTTAGCTCTTTTGAATATTTGTCTAGCATTTTTGTTAACAGGAAACATTTCCAATGTCAATCACCATTTGCTATGCCTCAGCTCAGTCTCATAGTGCAGTATTACATGACATTTTTATAAAGTCAGTGACTACAGGTTATTCTCAAAAGATACAAAAGTGTAAATTACGCTTGCAATTTAAACTCGAGCATCTTTTTCAGAATGCCTTATATGTAATGATATTGTGGAATATTATCCAATAACCGTCCCTGCCACGAAATATAGAATGTGGAATGGGCCAGACACAAACATGCGTAAGTGTCATGAGTTAAATTGGCGGTGTTCCTTGTGTGTGACGTGTGTAGGCATTGCGTCAGTGACGATCCGCCTGCAGTGCGTAAACGTGGCCGCGTCGGGCGCCAACACTGCCGCTGAAGCGCTGGAGCACAAGCAGAATTCGTCCTCTGACACTGTGTCCACTACGGCTGACTCCGGCACCAGGCTCGTCCCCAGTTCACTGTCGGCGTTTCCTGTGTGTTCGCCGGCGGCGACAGCGGCAGTGGAGGCCAGTGCTAGCGTTTCCTCTGTCGCGCAGTCACAGCGGCTCTCTGAGTCGCCAGCGAAGGCACCGGCTGGCGAAAGCTCGTCGGAGGCGAATAAAGAGGAGGCACACGATAAGAGCAGCTTGTCCTTGATGGAGATAACCAAGAGGAGGAAACGAGATGATGCGGAAGACCCTGGTAGGTGCTAAACATAAGAGAATTGAGCTTGTTATTTTTAATGCTGCGTGTACAATGTTTCAATTCGAAGTTTGCTGTCATGCCAGTGGACTAGAGTGTTCAAATTGTGGTAATTTGAGTTTATCTTGTGTCTTGCAGATGTTTCCGAATTGCTGAAAATAGTGAGTGTTACATCTCTTGCCGATGAACGATCAAATGAACGCAGTGTGAAAGGTGACGCAGTTTCTCCCTTCACAGATCGCGTCTCCAACATCGCAGACCTTGTACACGAGAGCACGGTATCTGGAACCGTTGGACATGACGACAGGTTCAGCAGTCTCGCATTAGTGATGAGTTCGGACACAGATGCCACCGACGAGGACAATATTGACACCTCCACCAGTGACGTGGAAACTAAAGACCCAGTGCAAGTGTCCCTTAAATATCCGTACGGAGACTCCACTATCAACTGTTCCCCGTCAAGCGCTCTAGTGCCACCTGACCCTGCGATGTCGTCGGCCTCGGCAAGTGGACATGGCCTCAGCAAAGACATATGCAGGTCTACCCAGACTTCTACGAGAACAATCTCAACCAAGAATTCCTTGCATACCCCATCCCACCGTGCGACGCAGCCTCCCTCAACGTTGCCGAGGTCTGGCTGTATAAACGCCGCAATCCCTAGGGGCACTATTCCATGCAGCGTGAGGCTTCCCAACCTGCCGCTGTCACAGCAAGCACAGCTTGCTTTGCAGGCAAAGCCCAAGTGTGTCACTGGCTGGCCCAGCAAACCCACGACTGCCACGGGGCCCCAGGCATTTTCCTCCTCGCAGGTAGTTATGCCAACAAAAGTGGCAGCGCCCACGAGACCGCTGATGGCAGACGATGAGTCGTATTCCGTCGGGGTGACCAAAGGGATGAAGGAAGACGTAAGGCCCATGCCGCAGCTGTTGCAGATGCAACAACCCAAGCTGTTGCGTCACACTTTGCGTGTGCCGAGACCGCTACCGCCGCTGTCTCGCCTCGCCATCAAGCTGCCGGCGACGTCATCCTCACCACTCGACGATGAGACGCCGGCAAATCAGATCTGCTCAGACTGAGCGAGCGTACCTGGGTTATTGTTGCCGTTACGTTTGTTTAAGTGAGTGTTGAACAGAGTTGGATCCGGCACACCGGCATTCTGTGGTGGAACTATTACAGCAGTCCTTCTAGCGTTAGGTGATGATCTGTTTGCTCGCAGCTGTCTCGTGGAGCGACACAATTGGGTGCCTTTTATTCATTGTTCAAGATGGAACTGCATCGCATCATGGCATTGTGCATTGCACCTTGTTTCTACGGGTTATGTGTGTACATAAACATTGTGTGTGTGTTTATATATAGTGAGTGAGGGTGGGCAAAGGAAGATGCGGGTGTCTCATAACACTGAATGAACTCGTTGAAAATTCAAACATTTAACTGTTTTCTGAACTTTTTTTAATATGAAAGTTTATGCCGGAATAACACTAATGAAATGCGATTCCTTTAAGGGAAGGTGATTTTATCATAAGTGTAGGATGTAATGATGTATGTTTTCACAGCTCGATGCATGATGATTGCTTCAAAAAGCTGCTGTCTCGAGACAGCCGCGTCGATCGCTCTTTCTGCCGCCATCGCAACGTTTCGCCTCCTCAGGCGCCTGAGGATGCCTCGAATGTGAGGCGAAACGTCACGATGGAGAGAGCGATGGACGCGGCTGTCCCGAGAGCAGCTTTTCGAAGCAATCATCATAAATGTAAGAGTCAATGAATAGGTATTATTGCTGGACACATCTAAATGAAAATGTCATCCATGAAATTCATTAACGTTATATCGGTCACTAGGTAATCAATGAAGAATACTGAAACGTGATGTAAGTCGTCTGTAAGGATTAGATATCTGATGAATATATTTTTACATGGTCTTTTTACTACGTTAACCCTGTAAACTAAACCACGATGTACTATTTGGGCCCCTGATTTAAGTCAATGCTTATACAGCGTAAAAATTTGAGTACGTAATAAACTACAACAAACCACTGGTGATGTGTTTTACTACAAGTTGTTGAGTGTTTCATACACAGGATTTGTTATTGGATATGTTTAAAGCCTTACAAGGCATGGGAGAAAGAGGTAAATTACACTCAAACTTGCGATAAGCAAATCTACGTTCATGCGAATATTCGCCGAGGAGCCAAAGCACTCCTTGCAAACGTTCGCAGGCACTTCCTCGCCATGGGTATGGGGTGAGTGCAAATGCCGCGGATCCGAACTCACAACATCCCTCGGACCGATAGTGTCTAGCAGTTTGAGTAGTGTCTTCCTAAACCGTTACACCCTTCCGAACTCTAGACTCTAATGAGTTAGGAGCACTTCCCAAATTGGTATTCAGTACTGGTCTGACAGGTGCTGCGGGTTACTATTATTATTTAGCAAACGCCCTTATCCAGAGCGAATTACATCATCGCACATACATATTTCTAATGAATACAAAATAATTAAATACAAAATAAATACCGGTTGACCAGCAGTGCAGTGTTTTAAATTCATGTTGCCAAACAGTAATAGTTCTACAGATGTGTCTTGAGCAGTTTCCGAAATAAAGTGAGTGACTGAGCCTGATATCTATTGGCATGTCATTCCACCATGATGGGGCCAGGTTAGTAAAGCAGCGACCCTTGGAACCCGGAGAGTGGAAATGTGGTGCGACGAGACGACCAGAAGTTGCCAAGTGGAAAGGAGGGGGGGGGATGTCGTGGGAAGATTGTGTAGCAGAGATTATATGGAGTGGAAAGGTGAATGCAGCCATGGGTAAGAACCAAATTGAGTTTGATGCGTGCAGGCACTTGTAGAGAGTCAAGTCGAGCAGTCGAATGGGAAAAGAAAACAGGCGAGCAGTGAAATTGTGAATTGAGGGTGGATGGAGAGCATATGCATTCATACTAATTATGGAAGAATTGCAGTACAGGCGGGATAGGATCAAAGCCGAGACCAAGAGTTGTGCGGATCCCACAGAAAAGGATGAGTTTTGTAGATGTTGAATAATTGAAACTGGCAATTACAAGATTGGTGATGTACAGATATGAAAGCTAAGAATCCAAGGTGATAATGAGGTTCCGAACAGACAGACAAATAGTTGCAGAACCAATTTGGATAGAAAAGGAAAAGTCTGCTGAAAAGAGTGAAGAAGATGGCAGTTCAATGATATGTTTTCTTGTATGGTTTTATTGGAGATAGTGCACATACATCCACGATGGAATGGCGGTGAAAGAAATTCGGAAAGATGCCTGGTAGATGAAGGGAAATCGCTGGAAATCGTTAGGTTCCACAGGTTAGGGTCCAAGGGCAATATTCCCACATGCTAGTCTTGCAGGAAGTTTATCGTGATGCGTAATGCACCACACATACTTGTGACATTATGCCACAAGTGGTTTTATTTCTGAGTTGAGGTTGGCTGACAATACGAGTGAATTTGGAGAATAATGCTTTTGTTCTAGAAACGCGAGGACACCAACCAAGAGCAACAAGTGGCGCCTGAAAAATGACTTGCATCATCCCGTGCGCAGTGGTTACCGGTGACGGTATGACATGAATTGGATCCATGCTCGTAATAAGTGCAGATATTTACCGACCTTTTAGGCGCACGCGATATTGGGACTAATCCCAGACGCTGCCGCTCGTTCTGCTATTAATGCACGGCTTCGCTGTGCGTGCGGTGGGGCTCGTAAATACCAGAGTTTTTGAAAGGGGTTTTGTTTAATCCCCAAACCCCCTCCCCCGAGTGATCGCAACCGGTAGGTGCTCACTGGTATTTGCTTCAGATTATTTAAATGGGATTTCCATAGCCAGCCACTTTTGAGCTTGGGATTTCAGTGGATGGGATTTTTGAGACATCGGTAACTCTGTTAATACTAACAGTGGCGGTGCTGGGCCATTGCGGGCCCTAAGCATACATTTATTTTGGGACCATTCCCCCTCCTCTTCAAACATATGAAGTTCTTGCGAGATCAATTTATAGGTCAGTGATAGAGATTTGGCGTTGTATGGAAACTTACACGGTGATATTAAATGCAGACAAGAGAGATTAATTTAGCTGTTTCTATATCAATTAAATTATGTATTCGGGTTTTCATTTCAGCTGTTATTGTAAGCACCTCTATTTTTAATGAATATTCGGCATTAGTTTATCCCTATTGCCCCCGCTGCTACAGACTTAGTAAAATTACTGCTTCACATTAATGTTTCAATGTGCTCGGTATTAATTTTTTCACACCTGTACAGAAATATTTTGCTTTACAAGAACCTACATATTAGCATTATACTATAAGTGCACTAGAAGTGTGAGGTTGTACAGTATGTAGGTGAATTAAGCCTGTCTACGATCATATCAAGCATTGTTGTCTCCATTTATTGGGTTACTTTTACTGTTTATCCAGAAAAGCCTCACTGATTCAACGTTTCAGGAGCATCCTGCAAAGTTTGTGCAAATGGCGGGGGGAAGGGCGATGTTGCTACGTGTAATCCCAGAAGAATTATTTGCAGAAGTCTTTCGTAACTTTGAAGTTTGGCCTATACTGTTTTCATTGTGTATTCTGTTGAGCTGTAGAGGCAGTGATCTGAAAAACCCCAAAGAAAATCCATGCGAAACAGGTAAAGCAACATACAAACTCAGCTTACATTGGTACCCAAGTCGGGAATCTTACCCAGGGCCTTCTTGCTGTGAGTCAGTAGCGCGACTAATTGCACCACCGCGCCACCCTAACCCCTGATAACAATAGTAATCGATTACATTTGCTTACGCCTTTCACCCAGAGGTCCAAAGACGATTCAGAAAAGCGCACAGGTGGGAGGCGGTAGCCATGCGGGTCAGCTGCCACCGATTGTTCTTTTAATTATAGAGTGTATTTTATTTTGCGGGAGGAAGCAAAAGAGCCTCGAGGAAACCCACGCAGACCAATGGGAGAACACCCAAACTCCGCGAAGAAAGGCGCCCGAGGCGGGACATGAACCGCCTCGGGCAGGACCTTCTTCTGCGAGGCGCAGATGTTACCGCTGCACAGCCACCCTGCTGCCCACAGCGTTGCGGTTTAACACAACGGCAAGTGCCGTCAAGTGGCTCGCCGACGCACCAGTGGCCACGGCGACTGCCAGCAGAGTCGAGATGGGCAGCGGCCGTGCGCCGTTTGCCCGTTTATCTGCTGCCCTGGCACCAAGTCTGGGGCCACGTGGATCAAACTTCCAATTAGTAGTTGAGAATGTTGTCCGTGCGAATGCGTGTTTTTTGGAAGGGTATAAAAAAACAGAAAAGTGTCTGTGCAATGTGTGAATGATCTTTTCAAGGCAACACTAACGTGTAAAGAAACGACGTGTTTCGTAAGAGCGTCCAATAAATGCGGAACGAAGAGGTGTACAGCACACTTCTTTAATACTGTAATGTTTGGCTGTCATTCATTCACGGCGGAGCGAGTGGCGCTGCCGCCCCACAGCAAGGAGGCCTCGAGTTCGATTCCCAGCTTAGATGCTGTGACGCAATGGCCGTGACTCCCCGGGCTTGTAACGGCTTACAGTGGCAACACCACGGCGAGGATCAGCATTCACTCTGCGCTAGATCGGCCAGCGACCACAGATGAGCAGAGATTTCTTGGTTTTCGATGCTTTATCGACACAATATAACGGCTGGGGTAATCGCTGCACAGTGACTCCTACCCCTCACTCCTACCAATTCCCCCAGAGAACTCTCGCCCATCCACCCCGCGCTCCTTATATCCCCGCGGCGCGGTGAGGGTGAGTCATGCACGGCTCGTTGGTCAATCATTAACCTTATGCATTGTCACCACATCACGAGACACCGCATAACGATGGAAAGCTATTGAGTCACCATATCACGAGACACCACGAGACACCGCATGACGAGATAACGCTGATAAATAGCGATGCCCCCTCCCTCCCTATTCCTTAACTCTGCAATGCCTTTATGTGTGGAGTTTGCATGTTTTCCTCTTGCCTGTATTGGTTTTCAGTTTCCTGTCACAATCCAAAGATATGCTGCTGCCTAGGTTAATTGGCCTGACTAAATTGCCCGCCGTGCCCAGCGATGAACTGGCATCCTATTATTACTGATAATTATGACATTGCGCTGTGCCAAACTCCCAACATGCCGACCGTTCAGCTTTTTGTGAATATTTGTAGTTTATCTGAACACTCAGTCTCTGCCGAAGGCTTTTGTACCCTATATGAGAAGAAGTGATACGACCATCGTAAGGTGTTAGGTATTTCGGCGAAACTTAATCTATTAACAGAAGCGGACTCACACAACAAAGAACACACGCATCACGCCCACACATATAAGGAGACAATAGAAGCCGCGCACGAACACTTCGCCTGAGGATGCCTCCAACGTGTGAGGCGAAACGTCGCGAGGAGAGGAGAGAGAGCCATCGACGCGGCTGTCCCGAGAGAGCAGCTTTTCGAAGCAATGATCATGCATCGAGCCGTGAAAACCTACATCATTACATGTCACGAACATTTTATCTGCAACACCAAGAGTCTGTGCTGTCCCTGATGGAAGGTCCACTTTTGTCAGCGCACCATCATTGGGAGCCAATTTGCCATGGCACGTTCATGGACCTGACTTGAGCAACCTGGCAACCAACTTGAAACCGTTTGTGCAAATGATCTCATAATGACTAAGGTTGTTAATTTTTATTTAAGGGCTAGACAACTAAATGTGTTTACGTGTGTATAGAAAATTGGTATGTTTCATTCATTTTAACCTGGCATCGATTGGTCCAACTTCTAATCCAATACAGTGTAATGTTTAGGTGATGGAGGGTGTCGGGGGGAGGTGTTATGTTGTCGTTGAACTCTGAGTGGTCAGAGTATAACCACAATGCACGTTATTTCAGACGTGTGTGGCAATATTGAGCTATGAAGTTCCTCATCCAATCAAAAACCAGGCCTCTTGCTTTCAGTGACGTTTCTGTGTAAATCCAATGTCTTCAGGAGCTCTCCCACTGCAGCTATGCAGCAGCATCCAAACTCCATTCAGACCCTCACCAGTTCAAGCTCTCACCTGATCAGAACTTCACCTGTGCAGGACCCCGTTTAGGCCCTCACCCGCGCAGTCTCACCGGTTCAGGCTGAAATCTGAGGAACACTGAGATCTTGATCCACGCGTCCAAGTTCTCGATCACAAATTGCGTCCAATTGGTAAAATATTGTGCACACTAAAAACTGTGTTTATCATTATCAAGTTGTTTATGTGAGATAGGCTTTGTGCTGATGATCTTGTAATCTTAACCGCAACATAAAAGAGAGTTCGTTAGCAGCATTGGAAGGATCATCCCCTGGGAGTGAAATTGCAATCTACCACAGATTATCACAGATTGCACTGTCCCGGATTTTCTATTCAGTTAAAACATTTTGCATTTTATTTCAAAAATAGTTTAAGTTCAGGATGGGGCTAGAGTGGTGTCTTTTGCTTAAAAAAAAACTGGAAATCATCAACACCCTTGCATGTGACTCATTGCTTGAAGGTAAAAACTAAAAATGAAAGCCCAGCTGTGACCAACGGTCTCAAGTCACAGTAGATTTGCCTATATACATGTAATCCAACTATTGGCACAATTTCCCACCAAACAATGTGCTTATGTAATGATGTAGGTTTTCACGGCTCGATGCATGATGATTGCTTCGAAAAGCTGCTCTCTCGGAACAGCCGCGTCGATAGTTCTCTCTCTCTCTCTATCCAATATTGTCCACTGTTGTACCGTACTTATGGTCTGAAATCTACGCTCCTTGCTCTTACCAATCAATATCGAGCTGTGTGGCGAAGTATGGTCTAATAACCCCCAGGATGAATTGACAAAAAGGACTTCAGTTCTAGCCTATGACCATATCACCCTGAAAACGCCCGATCTCGTCCGATCTCGTCCGATCTCGGAAGCTAAGCAGGGTCGAGCCTGGTTAGTACTTGGATGGGAGACCGCCTGGGAATACCAGGTGTTGTAGGCTTCCCGGCGATGGACTGGCGTCCCATCGTCGGTATATCCTTGCCTTGCGCCCTGTGTCTGCCGGGATAGGCTCCGGCTTCACCGTGACCCTGTATAGGACTACGCGGTTTCAGACAATGAGATGAGACTTCAGTTCTTGTTCACGTCTCTTTATAAGTGTTCAAATTCAGAAGCAGAAATCAAAACCACAAGGACAGTATCGATGTCGGTTGTCGTGGTTCAATGTATGAGAATTGTTCTCAAGAGCTGCTCTTTTGGGATAACCGTGTAGAACTTTCTTCCTCTCTCCTTTGCGACATTTCAACTCCAACATTGGAGCCATCATCATTCATCCAAAAAAAACCGCTCTTGAGAGCAATTCTCCACCACACTGTAAGGAGGGTCTACAGGGATACATTTTCCCCAAGCACGTGTGAGTGAGACTCGATGCTGTGAGCAAACACAATGATCTTTTCAAGCGCAAACTTTCCGTCAGCACCTTTGATAAATTCAAAATATGTTTCCATTGAGCATGCACCATTGACAGGGTTGATTGTTTTTTTTTATTTTCAAGCGGACAAATGTGTTAACCAGCGTAAGAGACCACACAGACGTTTAATGGAATAAACGGTGAACAACTGCCACAGCTCTACACAAACCGGAAAGCAACTCCAAGCCCGGGTTGATTCGTCCCTCCGAATAGAGCCATGTTCGTGGCCTACGATAAGTCGCGACGTCGAATTGGGGTTTTGTGTCGTTTGTGACAAAGTACACGGAAGCGCAGAACCGATACGATCGCGGGTTACAGTAGCTAACGGCAAACAAGCAAAGTCCGGCGCGTTCCACATTTTGATTTATTCAGAATCGCCTCTGTCCGCTGAATGATTTGTTTTTAAGTGCTGAGAGAATTGTTCTTAATGCTACTACACTGATGTACGTCTCGCTGGGGATATGCAGCATTGCAATAAACCAGCATGAGGGCGTCCAACTATTCGAATAAACTTTCAAGACCTTTTATTGT
>JAZEWT010000007.1:6448965-6465972 GCA_036362905.1 Mordacia mordax | reverse complement strand
ACGCAGCGGGCGGCACCTGTGTTTATCTGGGCTACAGGCCCAAGGTGCAGCTCAACCGCCTGCACACTCCGAAGCTCACCAGCTACATGCTCAATAGATGCACCGTTGGAACGAGCCTATGGTGTGATTTTTAATGCCGCTGGCAACCAGGGTTTCTACTCATATTTGGTCGAGCAGTGCCAGCGAATGAATCTGGCAAGGTTTCAATAACGGTCTATTATGAATTTTGGCGGTGCAGTGGCGCAGTGAGTATCGCTGTCGCTTCACAGCAAGAAGACGCGGGTTCGATTCCCGGCTCAGATGCCTTTCTGTGTGGGGTTTGCGTGTTTTCCCCGTGTCCGCGTGGGGTTTCGCCAGGTACTTTGGTTTCCTCCCACTGCCGAAAAACACACTGCTGTCTAAGTTAATTGACCTGCTGAGTAAATTGCCCCACAAAAACGACTCTGCGATGTACTGGCGTCACATCCTGGGTATAGCCCAACTTTCACCCTCTGTCTGCCGGGAATAGGCTCTGCCCCCCCCCCCCTGCGCGACTCTATATAGGATTAAGTGAGTACTAAGATTGACTGACTATTATAATTTTTTGTGGCTCATTACTTTTTCAAAGGCAATGAATCATTTGACAAGCATTGTGACCCTTTGGTATTATGAAAATGCAATTCGTTTTTGCATAGTCAGGATGCATTTTTTTTCAATCAAAATTGTGCTTTTAGCAAGCCCAATCAATAAAATTGAATGCATGATTCCAGGGTAAAAAGCATAACTGCTGAATATAATTCAATCATTGAGCATTGAGCATATAAGCCTACTCGATGCATTGCAAAACGAAAGAAATAGTCTCCCATTCCATCTCTCCGCGTCAATTTGAAATATGTTTCGGGGCATCTGTTGAATAATAATTAATAATAATAGCAATGTTTTACCATCCCTCTTTGGCCTTTTGGAAATATTTTTGTTGCCAACATATATTTCAGCGAACAGCCATTAGACAAGGTTTGACTTTCTGGGTCTCATCAGTAGTCAGGTTCTCTAAACAAAGGTCGCCACCAGCACCGAGTTAGTTTGCTGAAACAAATGTTTCTGGTTAGTATACGTTTCGAATGCCACTAGACCAGGAGACTTAAAACAAAAGATTTTATGTTTACGTTGAGCTGAACATTTGAAGTGCGTTTGTTTCGTTATTCGGAGAGCTCCACTGTGGTGCACACTGAGCGTTCGCTTGGACTGACGTCTACGTGCGCACAAACGCCGTGCAGATGAAAACGACGTTGAAATTCACTATGTTTTTAACAAGATACGACTTCGCAGGGCACACATTTACTCGGTAGGCCAATTAACTCGGAAGGCCAATTAACCTAGGCAGCAGCGTTGTCTTTGGACGATAAGGCGAAACCGGAACACCCAGTGAAAACCCACGCGGGCACAGAGAGAACTCGCAAATTTCACTTAGAAAGGCACCCGAATCGGGGATCGAACCCGAGGGCTTGTTGCTGCGAGGCGACAGCACCACCCACCGCGCCACCCAACATTCATTTACATTAGGACTAATAGTTTTATTGTGCAGCAAATAACGCAGAGAAACTTGCCCCACAAAATCAGGGCACCTGTACACTTGGGCAGCTTGTTTTTGACGGAAGAGCCTCCCACGGGTCTCCCGTCCGGCGTGACGCACCAGCAGTAGCCCGTGAAGCTGTGACACTGCACCTGCGGGAGGTCGCGGGGAGTTCACGGCGTCACTCCTCTGCATCGGCGGCATCGACATTCGTCACCGTGGCGCAGGGAATCCATCGATAATAAATTATAAGACTTTAGAAACATAATGTACAACGCATCGCGTGTATTCGTTCAGCGTCGAAGGTATATAGAGAGAGAACCATTCTGAAGCACGAGGAAATCGTAGAGGCAGGGGAAGGGAGCCACACAGTTGGCCGACGCCAACATTTTCCAGATGCCGAGTTCTATGATTTATAATGTTATTGACCAATTAATGAGTGTTGTTTTTTAGTTGTGGGAGGAAACCCGAATCCGGAGAAAACCCACGCAGAACAGGAGGAGAATACATAAACACCACACAGAAAGACACCCAAGTCAGGAATCGAACGCCCTCGGGCAGGAGCCTTTTTATGCGAGGTATACATTTTGCCCCCTGTGCCCAGTGCCGCAAGTCTTGGTAGGGCACCGCCCCGTTCACGGATTTAGACTCCCGGTGCTTGAGAGCTTGCTACAGAACGCTGTGGGCCGTTCAGCAGCTTGCGATCACGGGCTTCTGCAACGGCGAGCGTTCTCAGAAATCAGAACGTTTTGCCGCAAAGTGTGATCGGGCGACTGGAAAGCGTGCCTACCCATGTGGCAATTTCGAAGGTACAACATTGTTGTTCGTATTTTTAGAAATTGTACTACAGGTGTAGGTGACGTCTTCAGTGTCAGGTGATTTGCTCGCGTGTAATGTTAATACTGGCACATCCGTAAAATCCGCAGTGTTTAAACAAAATTGACATCTTAAAATTGGTATTTTTGTTGAATCATTATATACTATCTCTATTGCACTGCGAATTCCTGCAAATATATTTCAACGAGCGGCAATGCCATGTAGCCACTGGCCTATGAACGTCACCGAGTTCGATGCCCGGTCACAGTGAACAGCAATGATATCTGCCTTGGTCCTTGGCTCCCCCATCAGTAACTGGCACCGCGCAGCCGGAGGTCAGACAACTCCCACGATCGATTTAGGGTAGGGAGGCTTTCGTCTCTGGATTTATAAATGGCTGTAAATAAGATTGTTTTAAAAAAAAATGTATAGTCTCACCGGAGGAATCAACGGACCACCGCAGCTTGCGCGTGGCAGAATTCAACGAGGGTATGGGAATTGTAATGATGTAGGTTTTCACGGCTCGATGCATGATGACTGCTTCGAAAAGGGGAATTCCTCTCAAGAGCTGCTCTTTCGGGATAGCTATATCGAGCGTCCCTGCTCTCTCCTTCGCGATCCTTCATCTCTCACGTTAGAGGCATCATTATGCTAGCCTCAAAGAGCAGCGCTTGAGAAAAATGCCCACACATCGAACGCTGAAGACCTACATTGATACAAAGTGTGGATGTCCCCACCTCGTTTAAGACGTCTGACCAGCATGGAAGAGTAGATCAAATACCTTCACGAGGGGCTGTCTGGAACTTCTACTAGTGGAGGCCCTTCCGTAAGCAGTGGCGTGAGTTAGGCAACCTCACGGCTGCACCTTTAACACAGTGGTTGTGAGATCAAAGAGTTGATTGAATGTTTGTTTGTTATAATAATTCATCAGTCCAGCAAGGCTTCCCAAAGTACAGGGCAAAGAAGTGGTTCTGAAAGACAGTATATAAAGTGCGTGTCGTGGCATATATGCTTTGATCCTTGAATATCGTGCCTTTGGCGTCCTGCCATTGAGCTGTCCTCCCCACACAGTTGAAAACAAACATGGGACATCTAAAACAACTCGGCTGGCGGAATCCTGCTGAAAGCGCGTCCCGTGACTGGGCGGTTAGGACTCGCCGGGCTAATTAATGAGGGTCACCAATGTATAGTGTCTTTGATTTCAGAGCCCAATGTAAGAGCAATTGCTCTTTGGACATCGTCAGGCGTCATCAGAGCTGATCATCGATAGATAAACGTTATTGTCATCCTATCGGCATACAATTGTAATATATAGAGGAACGAAATTACGTTTTTCATGGTCCCCGGTACAAAATCAAAGCAAGGCTGAATGCACATTTCACAGGGCAGGGCAAAACACGCAGACGATATAGACTACATATTGTAGAGTGAAGTTGTCCGTGCAGGTATGCATAAGTCTGTGTGGGAGGTGGAGGGTTTGTGTCCTTGTTATGATGCAGAGGGGCGAGGGAGCATGGTTTTGAGGAGCCTGATGGTTTGGGGGAAGAAACCGGTGCAGAGTCTGGTCGATCTGGCCCAGATGCTGTGGTACCTTTTGTCAGATGGCAGGCGGGTAAAGAGTTCATAGGAGGGGTTGGAGAGGTCCTTTAAAATGTTGGAGGCCTTGTGTGTGCAACGTTTGAAGTAGATGTCCTGGATGGAGGGCAGAGGGGTCCCAAAGTTGTTCTCTGCTCTCTTCACTATCCGCTGCAGGGACTTACGGTCAGAGGCACTGCAATTCCTATCCCAGACAGTGATGCAGCTGGTCAGGACATTCTCAATGGTTCCCCTGTAGAATGTGGAGAGGATGGATGGAGGCATTCGTGAAATGAAATTTAGATGGTAAATCAGGGGTGGATCTAGATTAAGTTGATTTGAATTCTAACATGCAAGCAAGACAATTGAACCCTTTCAAATGGACCTCCCAGCCTTCCATTGTCCCTGGAAGGGAGTGACGCGGTAGAAGAGAGTGACTTGACATTAATAGCAGTCACACACATGACTACACCACAACGCCTGAGGATGCCTCTTACGTGCTAATGTTGCATTTGTTCCCTTTCAATGTGCAATATGCTACCTATAATTTATGTTTTCCCCTTTGCAATGTTTAACTGTGTTTTAATTTATTTGGTTTATTATGTGCAAAGCTGCGTGTAAATTATTTATTGTTGTTTTTCCTATTTTGTTTAGGTAATTTGTTATGTTTATATTTATAATTATTTTATTGCAACTTGCGTGTTTGTTGTGTCGCAGGAATCCCGTAAAGAGCTTGCAAGCTCACTGGAAAATGTTCTTCTGTAATAATAAACATCAACATCTATGCAGCTAACATAAGAGGCGAAACGTCGCGAAAGAGAGAGAAGGAGCGGTCGATGCAGCTATCCCGAAAAAGCAGCTTTTAGAAGCAATCATGTATCGAGCTGTGAAAACCCACATCAGTGTTTTTATTAATTATTATTTAGCAGAAGCCCTTATCCAGGGCGACTTACATCATCATCGAGGTGTAGTGAGGAAACCACAGAGGTGCGAGGGGAAGGCAGCCATGCGTTCCACTGGCGTCAACATTTGCCAGACACTTTGTTATGTTATGACGTTATCAGCCAATTAATTAACGAGTACTTTTTAATGTGGGAGGAAACAGGACAACCTGGAGGAAACCCACGCAGAACAGGGGGAGAACACACAAACTCCACACGGAAAGGTGCCCCAGGTGGGGAATCGCACTGCCTCGGGCAGGACTTGATTTCTGTGAGTCGCAGATGCGACCGCTGCATAGACATCCCCTGCCGCAGAGGCTCTCGACTTGAGACGCTTAAGACGTATTTTATAACCGAGAGAGAGAGAGAGCGAGCGTGTCCAGCGTGGTGAGCGCCACGTGTTGAGCGCCACGCTGGGCACCCCGTCCATTAAGAAGCCGTGTGCCAACAACATTCCCCGTCGCGTAAATCTCGGGCCGTTTTATGGCCGCGTCTCGACTGAATGCAGAGAGAAATGTTTGTAATGCTGAATGGAATAATAATAGTAAAACGTTTCTTTTTTTAACTTTGCATGACATTTTTCTAATAAATTTAAGACCAGGAGGTCCATCCGTGTCAGAAGGAATCTTTGTAGTTTTGCGGTATTGCTTGGAGAAATATTTCAGCAGGTCGAGGTGGGGGAGAGGGGGTCGGTGCGTGCGTATATTATGGTTCGCCCGTGTGTGCACGTAACAGTAAAGAGGTGCAGCCCCGCAGTTGCTTAACTGGCGCCACTGCTGGTGGAAGGACCGCCAATAGATGGAGCTCTGGAGAGCCTTTCTAGACTTTTAACATGCGACACCTCCACAGGAAAGTGACTCGAGACAAGAATGTGACACATGGGAAAAGGAAATAGAATAGGAACAAAAAGATACCGGGACAGAAGTTCACTGGGCTGACAACGAGGCCACGGCTCAAGATAAGAAGCGGGAAGAATGAAGGAGCACTGAGCAGGACATGCGGGAGGGAGAGAAGGAAGACCACGCCAAGATGTCGGGCGAGAGGGGTTGATGAGAGGAGAGGGAAGAGAGCGAGAGAGAAGAAGGAAAGGAACGAGGAGAAGTGCTCAACACGGAGCAGCTGTTTTCACTTGGTGTGCAGAGCAGCGGGGATTTAGAGAAGGTGTGCCCCACATGTAAATCACGTGACTAGCAAAAGGCTTGAGGTGATTTAGATTTATGAATATCTCTATACAGATAATGATATCAAGATAATGATATCAAGGTGGTTAGTTAGTGCGCTACGCCACATTCCTGAATATTTGTTAGATTCCTGATTATGCACCAGCACCGCTCGCACCACCACACGCCGCAGTTTCTCATTGGCATTACCTCCTACAACCCGTTCTCTCTCTACGCCCCCCCCCCCAACAAACCTTACGATCCGTGAACATTTGACCCCGACCCAATGCCCACTCCCTGCTCTAATGGGATTTTACAACCAACTGGGAGACCAGTGTTTTTAAAGAGAGGCGACGAGTTTGCGTTATGCTTGCGAGGGAGCGTTGGCGCGCAATGGCCCTGTGCCAGTGGCCCTATGGGGGCTCACACAGACACCCTTGTTTGCCCACCTCCCACCAGCGCCACCGAAGAGGGCTGTGTACGCAATATCGACTGCTGTGGAGGCAATTAACATGTTATTGCCACATCCAAATTACATCGCTGATGATTCAACCCTTGTGGTATGCAATAAACCAACAATTTTTTTGCCTGGAATTAGGTTTTTTTTTCCAGTAGGAATGATTTTCCCGTAATTCCAATGGAGATAACGGTGTTTATTCATTGTTGTGTAATTAGTTTGTGTTGGTATACACCGCTGAGACTACAGGAGAGAAAAACCTATTATCTTTAACAACTATTTTGACAACTTTACTTTCTTATACTCAAAACCAAGATGTAAAAAAAATCCGTGAGATGGGTTTCACTCTATAAACGCAAAATTTGAAAGATGTCTTTGTAAGATTTATTGTGGGTGTTTTGATTATACGCTATATTTTTCACCCCCAGAAACAATTACCGAACTCCTTTCTGTTCCCCTATTACTGTTCCCCCAGCAACCTTCCTCAAACTCCCAACAAGCTTCCTCAACAAGCATGTTATTTGAATGATTGAATGTTGATTGTTATCTATTGCAACCTTAATGAATAACTCTGTTCGGCCCGTGCTCAGCGGCAGTCAATGAACGCGCGTTCACTTTGGAGTTAACGCGCGGCTATCGGAATCCCGAGGAAGCTCCATAGCCACCGTGGTCCCGACACTGAGAGACCGGGATCTGCACTATGGTTTGATGAGGCCTGGCGCGCAGACCCTGCCGCATCTGATTTACTATGCGAACGGCTGAGTGCGTGGCTCACTGACTGAGCTCTTGTATTCGCTTGAACTCGGGTGCACCCCGCTGCACATTAACAGTATGGGCATTTTGATGGCCGCATTGAGACGCATTCAGAGTCTCAGTCGAGCCGTGTGTTCCCAGTACCGGAGGAGGAGGACGGGGGGGGGATAGAACATTCGCTGGAATCTCTTCGACAAATTATGATTCGCAGGAATGGCTAAGAGGCGGAGAGTTTTTTTTTAATATATATATTTTTTTAATTTAAAGCAACCAAATTACTGTTGCTGTAATTCAGATTCTGTAATTGCTTCTTAAAACCTGATTGAATAATATATTGCCTAATTTGATTAGCGGTTTGAAAGGGCCGTGTTGTGTTATCTGGCGAGGCCGCGGTGTTTTCTCGCTCGCGTCGCGGTTTAAGTGGCGCCGCTCGTCTGCGAGATGAACGAGCAATAAGCAGCGCTGATCGGAGATAGCAGCGGGAGGTGGCAGCGGGAGGTGGCAGCCGCACGTAGCAGCCGCGCTCACACACGGCCTGCTCTGTTCATTAAGGAATTGCGGCCACTCTACCATCATCAAGCCAGAGAGCGAAGATCGATCAGTGATCTCCCGGTCTCCCGCGGAACCAGCTCGGCGGCGGTCTTGCGACACCGCACGAAATTCTCCAAGTTGGATCTTGTGAACTATGGGTACTTCTGCTGGTATAATACATATGTAAAAAAAAGAAAAAAAAAGATTCTACCAATTATACAGGTGTTAAGATCCTAAAACACAAAATAAACATCTTTCACAAAGTGTCCAGTTTGCAAAAAGGCACACATACTTGTGTCTCTAAAGAACACCACATCCGGTGTGGGCGAATCAGTTTCAAGGACAATGCACAGATTATCAAAGCTTTTTGTTTGCATATTTTTCCACAGGTATGTGTGGGATGCTGTGGTTGCCTGTTTAATATCGCCTCGCGTGACACTTAAACTGTGTACCAGCAGTACCATTGTGGAGCGTTGCTCATAGGGCGCTTCATAGATACTCTAGTTTATTGTCACCATGGCATATCTAATGCACTATATTTCTCACCCTTTTATAAATCCACTTAAGGATGAGTGAGGGCCCTCCCAACGCTGTTGTGGGGTGTGGAGGCTTTTTTAACCGTACTTTACCATGCTTGTCGGTGCAGGTTGCTGAAGGTGGAAAGATGACGTGGGGGGCATCGACGTTCAGTACAACGATTTAATTTGCCGCACCGCTCTCTGATGCCTACCACGTAGCCTCAGCACTGTGCTGGGTGTTTTTGTCAGTAGCTCAAAGTCCTATTCTACAAATCATGAAAACCCCAGTGCAGCGGGAAGCTCCGTGGCTTAACACATCCCTACTGAATGTATTAATCGTTTTACTACAGTTGATATAGCAGCAGCAATGTACCGTATAAATTAGTCTACACTTTTAAATGTGCGTGTGTGTGGTGGACGAGAGCCCAGAAATCCCCAAGACCACCGCTGCTGCTGCCGCTGCTGTGGCTGTTGCTCCCTAATTATCACAAAAAAAAAACGTCAGAACCACGGCCAAACTTTTCGGAGAAAATCATCCCCCATCACTCAGCGCGCTCGGAGCCCCGAGGGCTGTCCCACCCGCACGCGCGCTGCACAACAACAAATAGGGGAAAACGACGAGGAGGATTTTGTGTGAAGAAGAGTTCGGATAGGAAGAATCTACGTAGAATGCTGCTTACAGTGTAGTCCAATCAGTTTTAAATGACAGTGCAGACATTATCAAAGGATATTGTTTGCATATTTATCACTGGCATGTGTGGTTATTGCCAACTTGCTTTCCTTGTGAAAGGTGTCTGATTGGTGTTCCAACGTATTGACACCAGTATTATTATATTATTGCAACAACAAAAAAACCTTTCTCCTGTTTTTTTCATCCGAGCAGCGTGTGGAGAGTCGACGATGGGTGGGTGTGGGTATTGGTGGGTGGCTCGGTGGCTGGATGGGTTGCGGGTGCGTTGGCTGAGAGACATTCGACTGACGAGTCGAGGAGGACGACGACCCTGGCCGGCTAACCCCAGAGCGACACGAACGCGACGGAGAACCAGACGACGACATCGAAGGAGCATGACGATGAGAAGCTCCACGGAGCGAGCGGCCAGCGGGCACGCACCTGCGCGTAGGTCCCGTCCTCGTTGCACTCGGGTACGAAGACTCCCTCCTGCGGCTTGCGCGCTTGCTGCTGGTTGTGCGTCCGCTCCACCTGGCAGCGCGAAACTTCTGCGCACAAAGGCCCACGAGTGGGGCAACGAACGCACGTTAGTCCCGTCGCGGACGGCATGCTGGAAGGGAGGGGGAGGGGGCACGTGCCGCTTGAACGATTTGTAGGGACGAAGTTGGAACTGGCTGCTCTACCCAGAATATCACGACGGCATTCCAACTCTGGCCCAATTTGTTCTTCGCAAACTAGCGTTTGGGGCCCCTGGGCCTGTGCTCATCGTGAGCCGTGACATTGTAATTGAAATACTGGCGGCGGGCGCAACTGGCTGAGGCTTCCTGGTGAGTGCCAAGAGCATGAGAGCCGCCCGTCTGCCACACTGACCGCCCTTCGGTTGAAAATATTGATCTTGAAAGCATACGAACTTGTGATTTTGTATGCTCATAAGGCGTATATTAATTAATGTTCGTGTGTGTGTGTGTATATATGTATGCGGTGGCCCAGCGGTTAGCACGCTGGGCTACAAGCCCGTCGCCCCGAGTTCGCGTCCCGCACACGGCGAACACCAGTGACGATTTTATGAAAGGGTCCTGGGCCTCCCCTAGGTCGACTCTGCCTCAAACGAGGACCTAGTGCGGTGTGTAAACATTGCCACTAGGGAGACAAAGGCGGTCGAGCGTGGTGCTGGTCACCCACCTACTCGTGTGCGGTGTCGACCTTCATAGGTGCTGTTAACGGCACTTGACCCTACAGTCCGTTAAGGCTATATTTGGAATCTTTGTCTTTGTTTTAATATGCATATGAAGGGTCCAGCATAAGTTGCTTTACCCAGAATAACTAAAGTAATTTGTGAGCAATAATATTTATTAGTTATCACAGAATTGTTAAAAGTGTCCTCCATCGTGCTCAACACATATGTTGCATGTTTGGGCGGCTGAACGCCATCGAGCGAGGCACAGTTCGGTATCATTACTCAACGTCTCGCACTCTTGTCATTATCAAATAATTATTCTCAGTTAGGGCGGCGCGGTGGCCCAGTGGTTAGCGCTGACGCCTCACAGCAAGAAGGTCCCGGGTTCGAGTCTCTCGGCTCCGGTGCCTTTCTGTGTGGAGTTTGCATGCTCTCCCCGTGTCCGCGTGGGTTTTCGCCGGGTACTCCGGTTTCCTCCCACAGTCCAAAAGCATGCTCTTGGATAGGTTGATTGGCTCGCGGACTAAAAAATTGTCCCGCAATGCCCGGCGATGGACTGGCGTCCCGTCGTCGGGTGTATTTCTGCCTTACGCCCTGTGTTTCCAGGATAGGCTCCGGCTTCACCGTGACCCTATATAGGATTAAGCGGTTTCAGATAATGAGATGAGATGAGATTCTCAGTTAGGCGACTTGTGCCACACCTTATATATAGACATTAGCTAACAGCACATCACCATACAATCCCTTAAGGATATACCGGGGATCTTTGCTTGTGTTGGTCTTTATTTTATATATGATGCTTTAATTAACATAGATAGATATTTATTACCGGCGATGGACTGGCGTCCCGTCGTCGGGTGTATTCCTGTCTTACGCCCTGTGTTCCCGGGATAGGCTCTGGCTCACCGTGACCCTATATAGGATTAAGCGGTTTCAGATCATGAGATGAGAGATATTTATTATTGCAGCAGAAAGTACCCAGTGCGCTTGCCAGCTGACAGATGAGGAATTCCTGCGACGCAACAAACGACGATAAAGACGTGGCTTCCGAGCCACGTCTTCATCTTCCCACGTGTGTGCGAAGATGGCAAGGAGTTCCTCAGCGCCAAATAAACATTCGATGTCGGATCGATCCTCCTCGGGGTTAAAAACACGACTCACTGTGCAATAGCTACGATGGATGAGTGTGCAAATCATCACAACTGAGGGACTGTGTCCAAACAGCCCCAGTTTGTTGAAATACACAGACGTCTGAGAACCAGCAGAATAATAATTTTAAAATCTAGGGTCCAAGGTATTCGGTGGCGAGCTGTCAGCTGGTTTAAGCGTGGGCCTACTCGCACGTTTATTCGCCATAATCCCAATATGATGGATTCGGCTCACGCTGGGAATGTTGACGACGCGCGGATTCGGTAACACCTTTTTTGCGAACCCTCAAAAATCGCAGAATGACTTTGCCCTGAAAAAGGCCTCATAAAATCTCATTTTGAAGAAAAATGCCGCACGGTCCCGTTGTATTGGGTTAAACACGGGGCGTTTCTCAATGCGGTTCGTGCATCCAGGGCTGTTTTTGTCTCGTCGCGCCAGCGCGCTGTCTGGCTTAAGCCGCGCGGTCAATCAGCTGGCTCTGCCAATTTCATACCTCAATAAAGTACCTACTGTTCTGGGAGCGCCGGCTGGCCCCTAATGCTACATTTCACGCCGTAACGTCGACAGAGTTTGAGCCGTTCTTGCAGGGGGCGCGCGGGGCGAGATGGAGGAAACCGAAGCGCCGGGTTGGTGGGTGGCTGCGGAGAGGTGGCACGAAGCCACGGGGAGCATTTTTTTTACACCTTTTCACATTTATTACCTCTCAAATCATCCCCCCTCCCCCCCCCCGACCATGCGCTTGTCTCAATCCGTAGCGAAAATGAAGTAACTGGCACCGTGCAGGAATCGGCGGGGGGGGGGGGAATATTAGACATGACACAGGTACCGTTAAGCCAATAAAAAAAAATTAGGTCTCCGTTTAGAAGAAAAAAAAGGGGGCATTTGAGACGCTCCTTGGCGGCATGGCGGGGCTGCTCGCGTGGTCGCAAACACTACCTGCATCGTGGACGCATAGAATACTACATCAGATGTGCTCGTGCTTTTGTGAGCGAGGTGAGGAGCGGGCGAGAGGGCGCGTTTCGCAAGTCGAGGCGTCTCGTCGATCCGCAAGCCCTCATTTCGTCACTCCGTCTAACTGGGCTTCTGGCTGATCTGTGGGTGATTTCTCTCTCGCTCGCTCGCTGGACATTCCATGGATTTCGCTCGGCTCTTGTCATTGCTGAGAATAATAAGGCTCCTGGGTATGTTGTTACATTGGTGTTTGTGGTGATAGGTCTCCATCGGACCCTGCGATAGTGGTGTTCTCAATCAAGATTTGGTTAATGAACTCCACGTAAGTCCTGGCGCGTTTCGATGCAAAGTGTGCAAAGTGGTAATTTATTATAATGCACCTGCAGAAAATACCCCCCACGTCAAGAATCTGATTCCCACAGTCGTTGATGTGACATTTTTGTTTACGTGAGTTTGGCCAAAGTAAAATAATTCTTCAAATCTTAAATTACACTTTCATAGCCAAAAAATCTGGCAACAACCGTGCGTCTCTTGCCAGCATTGCAACCAAACCCATCAGCGGGTGGCGACTTCCACGGGCGTGAATGTAAAGTTATTTATTTATTACAGAGAGAAAATAATGGGAACGTGATGATTTTTTTTCCTCTCCCCTTAATTTGTTTACAAATGTATCGCGTGTTAACTCAGCGCGCCAATGACAGCATCATTACTGCGGTCGAACCGCGTCGCGCAGAGCGAATCGCCAGGGACCGCGGCTCGGGTTTCTGCGTGAGCCGAGCTGGCGCTGCCCACCGCGGCCGTGCCAGCCACACGGGGACACGCCGTTGGTCGGGGGGAAACAGGTGGTGGGAGGGGGGCAGCTTGCCCCCCTACGCAAATGTTTGTGATATTAAAATCATTAGCAGCATCGTCGTCATTATAACTGTTCGTAGATTGCGTTTAATGTATGCCTTCCTTGATGCTATTATAACTGCGCTGCCGGCGACGAGCCATTAGACAGTGTCCGGGCGGATACCTTGCAACAAGTGTTGTGAGATGAGTCCATTTAAGTGGATAGTAAACAGCTGGCGCTGAGATTCCCGATTTATGGTCTACGCAATAGCGGGGCCGCAACTTCCACACCCTTCACTGAGATGAACGTTTGTCACTCCACTGCAAACCCATATTTCAACCCTCAAAAAACAGAGTTCAGTTTAAAATCAAGTGCAAAAACAAATTTTATGCGAAGTGATTGGTAACTTCACTCCACTCTAAAATTCAGTTTAAAAACTAGGTCATCGGCCCAGATTCCAATCCAAAATCTCGGCCGTGCCAGCTCAGTACTCTAGCCACCTCCCTCCCCGCTTGATGGAATGTTTCGTGTGCCAGTGGCTGCTGACCGCTGGTGATGCAATGAGACGCATCAAGGCTGTTCTTGGTACAATGGCTGGGTCTGCTGCTGCACCTGGCCGTGCGTGACACAGGAGGGACGCTCGGCATGGATATCCCAAGAGTAGAACTCTTGCGAGTAATACTCGACATCGAGCTCTGAAAAGATGCATCATTACATCGGTATTGTCCGCTGCTGCAGAAGAACTTTGCCAGCAGAGTGCAGTGGGGAAAATACATTGTTGTTGTGTACTATGTTCTAACGTATACGTTCACTGCCTTTATCGTCAACCACACTGTCCAGTGTGGTGAAGTACGGTCGACCTCCATGACTGACATTGTAGGGGTCAATATTACTCAGCAGTAGATGGAGATGCGATGCTGACAGCACACACTGCAATATTCGGCGTGATCATAATATATAGATAATCGGACAAGTGATTGTATATGCGTATGCCTGCACTAAGGATTCTGGCTTCGAATGCTTCGCGAGCATAAATTGTATCTCTGCAACGCCAAGGCTTTGATGTCGTATTTCGTCATCGAGTCAGTGGTAGTCTCCAAACGGACACGGGGAAGAAATCCAGGTGAAAGAAGTCATGTCAGCAGAAAACGGCATCAACAAGAGCTGTGGGAATAACGTGTTCCACACTTTGAACATGATCGCACATAGGGCGGGTACTCTGCTAGTGATCGTAATGGCTGAGCAATGTGTCCACTGTGGATGTGAGTCACGAGATCGGCTTGTGTGCAGGGCTTGAGTTAAAATTGCGGAATTAGAGAGATAGCGACAGCTGTGTGACGGCTGATGAGGATGATTAGACACTCTGTAATGATATTGGTTGTCACGGCACGATATTTGAGAGTTGCTCTCAAGAGCTGCTCTTCCGAAATAGCCGTGTCGAGCGCCCCTCCTTTCCCCTTCACGACCTTTCGCTTTCCACGTTGGAAGTATCATCGGTAGCCACTGGTTTCTTTGGGGGCATGAAGGGGAGTGGGGGGGATTAGGACCGGGTAGGCGCAGGGTGGTCGCTGAGTGAGGGTGTAGGGGGTGGGTGAGTGGACAGGGGCGGAGCTGGGGGCTGAGTTGGTTCTTGGTGGGGTGCGGGCGGTGAGTGATGATGGGGGCTGGCGGCTGGGTGGGTTCTTGGGGAGGGCGCGGGGTGCAGGGGCTGCGTGGGGGGTGGCGGCAGGATGAGTTCTTGGAGAGGGTGGCGCGGTGGGTGTGTGCGAGGTACGGGGCGCGCACCTTTGCAGCGGCCGCGGTGAGCCACCTCGAGCGTGCTGTCGCGACACTTGGCTCGCTGGAAGTCGCAGCGACTGTCGTAGGTGCGGCCGTCGGAGCCGCAGAGCGCGCGTCTCGCCAGGGCCTGCGCCGTGCACTCGAGGCGGCACTCGGCCTCCCGCTCGCCGTCCCCGATCAGGAACTGGGCAGTGCACAGGTGGCCGAGACGGTCACGCCGCGCGGGCCTCGGCAGCGGCATCAACGGCCATCACCGTCATCAACGTCACCGCCATCACAGTCGTGTTCATGCACGTCCTCACGGCTCAATGTGTGATCATTGCTCTTAAGAGATGCTCTTTGAGGATAACCGTGGCGACGTTTGGCCTTCCACGATGGAGGGAGGCATCGTCAGGCTCCGGGAGACGAAACATCGCGAGAGGAGGAACGTTCGCCACGGACTGTTTCGAAAGAGCAACTGTTCAGAGCAATTCTCATCGTCATCATCATCACTCTTCATCGATCACAATCGTCATCATCGATGTCATCGTCGCCGTCGTCAATAACATGTTTCACCATCATCGTCGATGCATTGTGAATCATCAGCAATCTCAGTATCACCATGACCATTGCCACTGTAAGATCAAGCTCCATTACGACTGTTTGTCACCATCATCGTTACATTATCATTATTACTATAGACAGTATTCATCAACATCTTAATCGTAAACTTTAATTGAGTGTTATTTGTAATTTTGCATTTTACACACGTACTTTAAAAATCACCGAGCACCAGGTTGATGTGGCTTCGTTGACTCGATGACCAGACACAAGTCAGTGTGATCGTTTACATTAACATAAACCCACTTCAGCGGTTGTGGTGTCAAAATCCTGCTGGAAATAATCGCTCTTATCGATGGGGCTCACAGATAATCATGAAACCACCATCATATTGGCAAACACTGCTTATTATAAAAATTGATTAGAATTTGCAAAAAAAAAAATGAATTGGCCCAATATCTTAATCCAGGACCCTCCTGAAAATGACTCTTAATAATGAACATTCCGGTTGCCATCATTATTATGTCTGATAGTGTACGCTGCTATTGCTGTGGAGAAGACAGTTGTTAGATTTTGATATCATCATTGGCCATGATTCTCTCCACTCGTGAGTGAAGTCCTCCCCAAGTCGTAGCCAGCGCTCATGATAATGCGATGCCTCAGTGCATCCAGCGCTTGCACACGCGCTGAAAATGATCTTGAAGTTGCATAATGTATACACCACCTTTTTTCGTCTGCATGGAGGACATTCCCAACGTGGCTAGTACACGTTGTTGGCATGTTTTGCTACGAAGATGTGTTTACGGCAGACTTAACGCCTTGTGAAAGGTGTCTCTTGTTCGAACACTTTAACACTTGTATTTTGTCATCATCTGTATACTGGCAAAATGCACCCGTATTTAAGTGCTCAATCGCTTATCAGACATCCATCACATATTATTGTATTACGGGCAGTGCGGGGGAGGGGTGGAGTCTGTTGAAAATAAGTGTGCAAATCTGAAAATCTGAAAGTAATCACAATTACTGTACACCTGCCTCTAAAACCTGAGATGAGCCACTTATTCGCCTAGAATTCGTGCTGCATTAGCGTCGAGAACGGGAAGTCAACAACAGCAAAACGTACGGTAGTTTTTAAAATTATCTGTCTATTTAAATGGTTTATATAAAACAAACAAAAAACACCCAAGGGGAAAATTTAACATTTAGCCTCTTTTTCAGTAAGATACATTTCGAAATGAAGCATGGGTTTTTTTTACCTGTATAATTATTTGCAGAAAATACCCAAACAGCATTTATAAGAGACTAGCAAACTGAAAAGTGTCAGAGTTGGTTATGGTAATTCATCCCGCTGTGAGCGGAAGCTAAGAGATTCATACTATTGCCAGTTATTTACCTAGGACACTCTTACTGCGTCTTGAACACATTTTGAGGAGGCGCCTGCAAATTAAGATGTTTGAGCAATTTCGTTATTGAGTGCGGATTTTTTGGCAACTAGGAGGAAAACTGAAGTCTCATCTCATCTCATTCTCTGAAACCGCTTAGTCCTATACAGGGTCACGGTGAAGCCGGAGCCTATCCCGGCAGACACAGGGCGCAAGGCAAGGAT
>JAZEWT010000007.1:6374631-6385402 GCA_036362905.1 Mordacia mordax | reverse complement strand
GTTTTCTCTGTTTCTATATTTTATAACGTTACAAAAATGATAATAATTGCGCTTCTAGAGCGCCTTTCACTCGAGGGTCACAAAGCGCTGCACAGAGCTGTGGAGAGAACGGCATGTCAGCAACAACAACATATGAATGGCAAATCAAAAACAATAACATTTTTTTTGTTTACGCTTTTTGGACTATGACAAAAGCGACCGTTAAGTCATCCACAGATAATCATATATCTCATGGTAGGTCGTGCTGAGCCTGGAGAGCAGACAGTGCTTTGATGGGCGACTCCTGCATGTAAATGGGTGTTATAGGCTGCGGGCTTATTTTGAAGGCAGCAGCAGGAAGTGCTTTACACTCCATTATTGAATGTACCGTACGTTTATGTTCCCACTTCTGTACTCCCTGCTTTCAACCAGTTTGGTGAAGTGCAGTAAAATTATCCCTAAAAAAATATCCCTGTGGCATAGGGAAGCCTTCATCCAGCAGTGTATTGTCAAAGGGCTATACTGTGCCCTGTGCAGACTGAAGTCCATAATGATCAGTGTTGTCTCGGGATGCAAGAGTATATATGAAACGTGCTCTGCTTTCGTGGAGGATAATGGGTAACACATGTATAATAAACAAACAGGAAATAATTTTGCCTCGGTCAAAATAACATTACACGTTTATTCGTCATTTCATGTGCTCTCGCTAATATTCTGCAAAATCATTTCATGCAACGAAGTAATTTGGACCATTTTCAAGTGGCACAGCCATATCGCTAGACTTAGGCCTGTTAAACAAATGTGGCTGAATTGCTGAGTAAACAGATTCCTCTCCTTCATTATATTCATAACGGACTTCTTGTCTGTTCCCTAAAAATAGGGCATCTATTCAGATCATTATGTGCATTAGACGTGCATTTCCTGTATAGTCATTACTTATAAAAAATACTTAATCAGCATTAATTGTACGTAGTTTCAATGCACTTCCTGTCTGCATATTACATATTCAAAATGGGCTTTGTGTTCATTACATATAGTAAATATACCTCCCTTCGGTGCTTTAAATATTTCAAATGGTTTTCCTTTACATTTGTTGTCGCCAAAATCCCCACTTGTAGAGCTTGCAAGCTCACTGGGTATTTTATGCTATAATAACGAACATCTATCTTTATGTTCGTTACGTGTCCGAAATGGACCCCCTTTTAGCTCGTACAAACTTCCTGTATGTTCATCGCACATTCCAAACGGACTTCATTTGTTTTATACACGTTCCTAATCGAGAAGGTGCAGCCTAGCCCGGTCATCTCCGCTGTCCCGCGCTGACACGCCGCGTTCGACACGGGTTAAAAGAGGTCCCTAAGAAAGCCAATTTATGTGTCTCATCGTGAGAGTCAGAGGCTTGGAGGCAGCACCAGTATATCTCGTTGACCTTCCCACGTGGCAGGGGATTGGATGGACTCGGGGCTGATTAGTGGGATACGGTGCGCTAGGGGCCAGGGTGCCGCAGCCTGTGATCTCGGAGCGGAGGACTCCGTTGTCAGGGAGGGTGGTGTGCAAGTTGTATATAACCTGTCCGTACTGCTCAGCGATGCTGTTCACCGAGTGCTTGTCGTTAAAGGTAGAAGCAGTGGTGGTGGCAGTTTGGAAAGAGCGGGTATGCAGTGCGTTACGGATGATATGAAATCTTTTACTCTTTATGCTTCTGGCAGATTCAAAGTATTGAATTACTCTTGGGATTGCAAGAGGTTTACATTTTTTTAAAAGTGTTACTTGGGCAATGGTTGGTCATGGGAGAGATGCATTACGCTTCACGAAAATAAAAATGTGCTATTTAATGACATGTATTGAAGATGTAGCTGCACTTCCCTTATGTTGCTCTAACATGGGTTGAATAACATACAGTGTCTTTAAGATGGACAACTTCGATGGTGGCTTTCTTTGCTCTTCAATTAGGTGTCTTATTCATGGACATAGGCTGACCTCATATCTTACCACCAGCTATTGATGTCTCTCCTAGCTGATAAATGCTTACAGACCTGGTTCCGGAAGCATTCCTTAGCATTGAAGTGACTGGGTGGTTGCGATTTGTGATGAAGGTAGCCTATTTCCATCTCAGAAACATAGCCAGACTTCACAAAACATCCTGTCACCACCCGCTGATGCTGAGAAGCTAATACACATCGACATCTCACGAATGCAATGCACTGCTCCCTAGCACCCCTGCCTACCTCATCAATTGTCTCCAACGTGTACAGAATGCGGCTGTTAGAGTCCTCACTCACACACTCATCCATGATCATATTTCCCCAGTACTGAAATCTCTCCACTGGTTACCTGTTAAACTCAGGATTCAATTCAAGATCCTCCTTCTCACCTACAAGGCTCTCACTGGTGCTGCTCCAACATACATCCTTGACCTACTTCAGGCACCCTCTTCAACATAACTTTGATCCTTCAATACGGGCTTGCTGCCTATGCCCAGGTGGCACCTCCATTCGATGGTTGACAGAGCCTCCTCATGCACTGCTCCCAGACTCTGGAATGCCCTTGTTTTGGAGATTCGATCAGCTGAGTCCTTGGGCATCTTGAAATCTCATCTCGAGACTTACTTGCTCCGTGAGGCTTTCAAGTCCTCCAGCTAGGACTCTTGATGCGGCTCAGTGTTGTCGTGCCGGGATGATGGGTCTCCTCTGACATGTGCCTGCAACATTTATTCTTTCCTTGTTTGTTGCAGAATTGTTATTTTTTTGCTGACTTTATGGCCTATGATTTGTCGCTGCTGTTTGACTTTCGGTTGAACTGTTCCGATGTTGTTGTTGACATGGCATTCTTGCCACAGCTCATTTTTTGTCCTTATATAATTTATTGCTACTCTTTGACTTTCAGTTGGGCTGTCCTGATGTTGTTAACATGCCGTTGTTGCCACAGCTTGGATTTGTAAAAAATATATATAATCGAAATTTCCGTTCTTATCTCGTTGTTGATGTACCGTTCTCTCCGCAGGTCTGTGCAGCACTTTGTGACCCTCGTGTGAAAAGCGTTCTATAAATGCAATAATGATTATTAATTATTATCTTGATGTATCGGTAATTCCAGATTGGTTACAGTGTCAGGATGCTGCTTGCACCATGCTGCGTCAAAGAGCCTGTATCCGCATGGGGACTCACCAAAGCATTGCGATTAAGTTCGCTTCCCACGACAGGGCTGCTGGAGAATGTTAATGGCCAGCAAAGTTCCAGGGCCTAGAGCCAGGCAGAAACTAGATCCAGTCACGATGCGACAGGGCCAACGGAGCATGGAGACATGTGCGTCGCTCACGCTGCTTGCTCGTTTCAACTACCACGCAGAGTTCGTGTTGAAAATGCACGGCAAAAGATTGCTAACCAAAAGCATTTGAACAGTATTCTCTGACGCATGCATACATTACGCTTCTGAATTTCCGCTTCTTAATTAACTGCCTAAGCTCCACCCTCGAGCCGCAGAGGGTGCAGACGGTCTGGGGGATGGAGCTGGAGGGGGCCCTGTGCACAGAGTCTCGTGGCCCATGAAGGCCCAGACCTTAGGCAATATTATTGTTCCTGGGCTTCTCCTAGGCCAGTAGAGGACAGTTCCCAGTGGTCATTGAAATGAGGCGTCGTAAGATACCCCTTGCTCTTATCCTGGGTTAACGCTCACGTTGCAGTGAATCTGGTGGTAGTAACATGCATGTGTTTCCATCAGTGGGAAAATTGCCACTGTGGTGTATGTAACAAGTTTATATTTGTATTGCTACATACCTGCAGCGCAGTATTTCGTATCAACGTTGAAAAAATGAGAGATAATGTATTTTTTATCACCGTTGTGCTCCATGAGGTTGACTATTAGATTTTTTACAAGGAATCAATGCTTGATAGATTATGAAGAGATGTGAAATTCTCCAACCGTTTAGGCATATGAGGTAGTCAGTAAATAGCAGTACAGCAAGATACTTGTTATTCTCGTGCTTGTGTTACATTGTATCTGCTTTCTTGCTCTCACAGTAAGTCAAATAACACTCGTACGAGATGTTAACATTACAATTTAATGTACAGCCCTCTATAAATCTTATGCTGGATTGCATAACAATGCATTCATTTATGTTACCGTGGGCTTGCGTGTCTGTGATTGGAAGATGTGTTGTGTCCTTTAAAGTGGAGTTAGATTTAGGCTGCCAAGTATGGCAAGAGGAGGTCATGCTTGTCACGAAGACAACAGGTTGTGAGAGTTTGTTGAAAGCCCTCAATCTGCTGCTGTCTGCTGGGCATTGCTACGCCCATTGTCCGTCACTAGACGATCATTAGAGGATCCTTGACGTCATTCACACAAGTCGGTCACCCCTGTGCCAGACGTTGTGGTCCAATTTAGAAAATCACCTGAAAATGAGCACATTTTTCAAAATTAAATTACAACGCTCTTTTCCTTGATTATTTTCTGCAGTTAAAATACAAATACATGCTCGGTGCAAAAATATTCACGTTCGGATAAACTACTGTAAGAGAACTAACTGGCATTCAATCATTTAGCTGGGATGAGCGAGTAAATGAATGAATAAGTGAGTAAAACAGAGTGCCCTGTATCTGTACACAAGGCCCATCTCATATCCACCCATGGTCGCTAATAATGCCACCCAGTCAGTGCTGCATTAAGGATCGAATGGTATTCCTTGGCAGATTTATGGAATCTGTGCTTGCTAAGACACTGGATTATAAATATTTATGCACCTTAATGCTATAAATCTAATCAGATTGGTGTAATCGTCAGGGATATCAATAAATCTACTTTAATCAACATTTATGCTTCCCCACTCGTGCTTTTGCTCCTCTCTGCTTTGCGTTACCGGTGTGGACATCAAACGCTCAATCCACATTTAGTTAGACTTTCAACGTCTCCTTTTAGTGGCATGGATTGTTCCAAGAAGGTAAACTCTAAACTGGCACATCAACAGTGGCCGTATGCATCACCATCATGCTTTTACAATGATTCATATGGAACATTGCATTTATGCAGGGGGGGTAGAGAGCAGTGCGCTGGTATTGGAATTCCTTCCTGGTTTTGCCAGTCTGTGCATTGCCTTCTAAATAATACTGGGTCTACGAATTACTATGGGTAATCAACATTGCCCTCTTGAGGGAAGGGTGTAGAAGTGAGAATGTAGGAGGCAGAGTTAATTTCTCAATCGCGACCGCTGCAGATGAAATATTAGACCTTCGTCTTGCGCCGCTTTCGTGTGGACGTACGCGTGCAGGCATGTAGCGTAAATCCAGAGACGTAAATAGTCCCTCGGCAACGTCGCTTATAAACACTGTCCTGTACAGACATTTTCGGTGGCAAGTTGAAAGTGATTTGCCACGTGAAATGGATAATTGTGCCGTCGGTGACTTATATGCCAGTCATTGCAGGTCATTTGAAACATGACATTTAAAAAAACTAAATTACCAGCAAGGGCAGGAATATTAAGTGTGGTCCATGATGGGCCGACAATCACACGGCTGATTCTGTCACGAGTGTAACCGTTTGTTTGCCCCCTCGTGTTCCCTTTCTGGGCAGCTGGAGGAAGGAGAGTTTTTTGCAAAAGCAGTCGTGGACATGGAGGAGCGAGCGGGCGAGTTTCAGGCCAAGGGCTTCCTGGCGCTGGGCCTCATTTACAGCCTCCAGGCGACGGACGGTGAGCGGGCGTCGCTGTGGGGGGAATCGAACAGGTCTTGTTTTTACAAACAGCATGGCGTGGTTGGTTGTTGGTGGCAATGTGACTCGATGAGGCCGATTCATCGGTTAATTTTTAAACGTAGCCTCAAGTTAGATACATTTATATAAAAACAAAAAATGGAGTAAAACCCAAATCGTACAAAAGGTGAAAGTTTACACTGCAAATAATTTGAAAAACGAGGCAATTCATTAATTAATTATTCAAATCTGCCCATAAATCATAACATAATATATTTTTTATGTTATATAGCCTCATTCATGCAAATTGCTTCTTAAATGCTGAACATAGTGAACCACATTAACATCAAGAATAATCATTTACATTTTGAAAGTGCCTTTCACGCAAAGGTTACAAAGCGCTGTATAAAACTGAGATTCGGAAGGAGAAAAAAGCATGCAGGCTTATAAACGATAAAATCACATGACAAATGGTTAAATAAATTAAGTTAAAATGGTACGAGGCCCACCGTAGAGACACAATGTGAGCAAGATGGAGTTCACGGAAGTGAATGCAACGCGAACCAGCGAGAGAGATTCTCCACACTCACTCGAGTGTGGGGCGGTCCTCGTATTCGTTATCGCCATTGGCGGGTCCAAGCCTGCGGTGGATATTCTGCCATGGCCCCCGGAAAAAACGCCCCCTATTGAGTTCCTCTGTGAAGCACCACAGTGCTAATGCACAGGGCGCTCGCATTGCGAACCCCTGGTTACCACACTGCCATTCCCAGTGGGAAGGCCAGGAAGAAGAAGCACGTGAAATGAGTTGAGTTTAAAAAATAATTGTTTTTTTTTTTACATTTTGCGGCCGATCAAAAACCTTTGTAAAATCGAAGGTTTTATAGTCGAATGGCACATTACAAGTCGGCTGTTGTTATTGTGGACAGCTACCTGGCACACGGTGGCATACACTAGAAAGAATACCCTCTCTAAGAGACGGTTGACAGCTTTGCCAACAGAAGTGCTCGCTATTCTTAGGTGACACAAAAGGTTGGACAAAGTACATTTTACCAAACTGGTTTATGTAAAAAGAGAAAAGAAAATCATTACAGGTTTAGTCATGAGTTGTGATGGGCTTATGCTTTTGCCATACCCTGTGTGTTACAGCTAGAGAGAAGGAGACATGGAAGGATGGGTTTCATTCGCACAGTTCGTGGTGAAAATGGAAATGTCTATCACTTTGGTGTTGCATCCAGAATATGAATCCTGCAGAGCACAGCTTCTGCGTGTTTGTAATCAAGATTGCTTTGCAGATTTAATACAGCGTCTAAGTGCAAGCACTTCTTAAAGTTCTGCACAAAAAGCGGGATGCGCATCAATGGGAAAAAGCAGACTATTTCATAAAAACAGACAATGAGAGGAGGGAGGAGAGTAAAGTCTTGAGCCACCCTGCGTGTAAAGAGCACGGCTGGCTGTGGAAAGGGTATTCCAGAGTAACCATGCACTAAAGAAGAAAGGATTGACCTGCCACTGATCATTTTTTCACAGAGGGTCTTTATTGCTGAAGATAGGAATGTTGGGTGAAGGGAGATAGAGGGGGAGGAAATAGCAGGTTTCTGCAATATGTTGATTGTTTTTTATATATTAAAAAAAAAGTAAGAGTGGCTTGGATCTGTAAAAAAAAATCCCATTCTTTCTTGCAGCAACATTGCGAGCTACACGCGAGGAGCTTCAAAGAAAAGCATTGACCGCATTCCAGAGGTAATGCACGAACATTATTAGGACAAAGAACAACCTTCCAGGTATGATAGTGGATGAATGCTTTATTGTGTTCTGAGCATCATGGGAGTCACATAGCGTGAGTAGTTTTATACTTAATCACAGTCATCATCGGTCTTGATCGATCCACTGCTGAGCAGCTGCACGTCAAACCGAATTAATCGCTCCATCTCCATGACAGATTTATATCATGTAACCGAACATACGGATATTTAGAGAGCAAGATGCAGCGAGCTCATGATGATGACAATGATAATGATTTGTGCGTTGTCAACAGCAATGTCTAAAGAGCAATGAGCTCATCATCTTCAATTGCTCACCAGCTTAAAGCAGAGTACTATTTTTCTCATGAAATGCGCCCTAATGCTTGCCATCCATTTTAGGTATTTGCGACATGGCTGTGCATCCTGCCGAGACCGAAGATGTAAAAAAAAGCAATCTCGTACGGAGATTGAGCTAGACGGAGGCATTTGGAATGAAGGCGCGTGCCTTTTTCTCACGTGCTTTTCATTTTATGTTAAATGCCTCCTATGTGCCTATTGACATAAAACAATGACGTCTTTTACATGTACAGAGAAGGCAAATATCTGCACATATCCCGAGAGCATATGCGGCACAGTTAATTCCAGATAAGGTGCACATTTAATAAGAGACGCCCGCTTCCCGTCTAGTGGCTGAGCCCCAGACAGATGAGCACAATTACTCTCACGGCGCTCCAATGAGGCATGGCTGCTTTGTTTTAAAAAATTGACCGCTGCCGAAAAGAATGGGCCGCTCAAAATTGTCGCGGGTTCCATTTCATCTTCCGCTGCGCGCCTTTCCCAAGAGCCCCCCCCACACACACTTCCTCTCTTGCTCTCTGCCACCGCTCGCCCCCCCCCTCCCTCCACCACCACACGCTGTGCGCGATGCACACACGGTTAAGGTAAATTGCCCGGGGTGCTGGGGTCTCCAGCCTGGTGAGACACTGAAACAAAATCATTGACGCAGACGTCTGTGGGGATAACCTTATAGACTGTAGTAAGCCCATGGAGCAGTTCGATAACCTTATAGTCTGCAGTGAGCCCATGGAGGAGTAAGATTTATTTAAATATATATAACGACTGCTGAACACAGGCCCAAAGGCTCGACTTGCTAAGTGGCTTGTGACAAACAACATTGTTGAAAGTGTAGTAGATGAAAAGTTAATACCTCTCTTGTCTTGAGCATGGTCATGAGAATTTTGACAAAGATAATACAGGAGGGAATTTGAAAGTTGAGCTTTTGCAAGGAAAGAAGGAATAATCAGAATTACCTATACCTGCAGTGTGTGGTAAGTGATCACGGTGTAGCTGGGACGAAACCGTGAATTTGCTCAGTCAACTCCTTAGCGTTGATGGAAAAAGCGATCGCAATTTTGAGAGAAGAATGCAGCCAGCATTGGGAGTGTTATTGCAACTATGCAAAGTGCATTGGAAAGCAATAGCCGTGCAGGGGTTTACATTGGCACTGTCCACAACGGTTTGTCGAAGCTGTGAAATGAGGCCAAAATGACGGTGGGAAGAGGTCAGCTCATGTCGTCACAGCAGGAATACTTCCCTTTCCCATGGGACATTAATCGCACCGCCCTGCGCTGGCCGGACGGTTTATATGCCGCGGAGTCACTCAAACAATTTGCGGTACGACCCACACTCTCGCAAAGAAACGGAGTGACCGGTCACAGGCTGGGAGAGCATTCCATTTATTTCTCAAACGTAATTCCGGTTTATCCTGTCACTACGCTGCGAAGCATGGAACTTCACGATGGAACTGAGCCCCGTGACGAGACTCGGCGAATATTTGTTGTCGTGGGCCAAGTTTGACGAGCAGGACAGTTCGGTGGGCCGCATTGCACCGGTGACTACGTAGAAGCGCCCGGTTCTTGGAGGCCGCATGCCTGACGTGGAAGCCATGTCACCGACACGGCTGCCTCGGACGGGGAGCAAGGACATCTGTGCCCACGAGTGCTGTGCCTCTTTGAGCGATGGTTGAAATAATGGGGCTCTTGGGATGGCTGCCATGCAGGCCCGTTTTCAATATATTTGGTGGAAATTGGTCTGGGCCTCAGAGCTTTATTGACAAATCTCAGTTATTGCTGCTCAACATTTTATAGGTAGTTGACTGATCTCCCCCCCCCCCCAATCAATTCCTTGTATCTTTGTCCAAGTGTCCATGGTTTAATAGTGATGGCGGCACTCCTGCAATCGGTCAATTCTTTACACAAAGCTTTAACCGACAAATTACTTTACTCGTAAATGATCAAGCAGACACTACATCCTCCTTGAGGGGCCTATAATTTTCGTGAACATTAATGCCACTGTTCATTTAAATGTGCGATGCGTTTTCTTACTGCGTAGTTTTAATGGCTTACAATTATTAATGTGCAGAAAAACAATACGGACCTCGTGCAATTATGTATTCCTGAAATTTATGCCAAGTTGGCATGTATAGAGTGCTTTTCACCCGAGGGTCACAAAGCGCTGCACAGAGATGCGGAGAGAATGGTATGTCAACAGTGACATAACGGAAAATCAGCAACAATAACGTTTTTTGAGGTTTTTTTTTAATAAATAAAAAATCTACACAAACTGCTTATTAAATCAAAACCATAACGAGTGCCTTTCTGCTTTAATCATCCTGATTGTGGTTACATATACATTTCACCGTGGTTATTATTTACCATCGTTTCAATTAACTCCTGTAATTTCACTTGGCCCCTAATCTGGAAGGAGACCTCTGAAGAAGTATTGTTTGGAGGCATCGATTTGCAGGCCCATGACCGAGTTGCTGTTCTGCCGGTCACAGGCCAGCTCGCATTATTCATGCATACGTGGCGGTATCTCTTGCAGTCTCATTGGGCTCACCTGATGTGATAATCACCAGGTTACAGGTAAAGGTCATGGTAGCCGTGACGACAGTTGAGTGACTCATCCATGTGGTGGTGACACCTGTGTCGGTCATGAATCCAGCTTCTGAAGAACTGCATGCAGTGCAGGAGAATGCCTCCACCATATCCTATGAAACACCGTGTTCCTTGATGTATTCCGCATTCTGCTGATTTTTACTATACTGGGAAAAAAAGAACGTGGAAATGTATAAAATATGTAAAAAGTGCATCGTAGGTTGGAAGTCCATGCATTAATAATGTGGTTTCAATCAGAAAGCATTACCAAAAAGAACATGTAATTGCTCTCAATCTGCACATCTCTGCCCTCTTTTGGTGTTTTTTGGTGACTTCTGAATTTCTATCTCACCATCATCTTCGTCTCCTCTTCCTTCTCTATGCCCTCCTCCCCCCTACCTGTTTTCCCCTTGTCCCATGGAAAAATGTAAC
>JAZEWT010000007.1:6354552-6364993 GCA_036362905.1 Mordacia mordax | reverse complement strand
AGGTTGATGGCACTCCAACACCATGACTAGTGACAACGTTTCTTGGAATATACTCTAGGTGGTTTGGTGGCGGTACTTTGGGAATTAAGCCAAAATATGAAAACCGCTTCAGGCTAAATACCAGCTTTTTTGCTGGGACTGCGGAATAATGCATAGGGTGGTCTGTGCTCCATAGGGCCCAACAAACACACGCGCGTTCAATTTGTGTTGCAATTACACACACGCACACCCCATGATAGATCCGCCATGTAACCTTTCTCGGGCTGTTGGTCCAAGGGCGATTAGCGAGCAACTCTTAAAATCGGCATGGCGCACGGGTGCTCGGTGTGAGCAGAACGGCACACGAGATGGCGGGAGTCATGGGGGCGGCCAGCGCCACGCGTGACCACCTTTGTCGACCCGTTGCTGATGTTTGCACACTGTATCTACGTAGATGGACGCAAGCAAGTGCACACAAGAACACGCGTGGCATTTGAGTTCATGTTGAGGGGGGGGGTGAAGGAGCGGGGGGGAGGCGTTTGGAACGCACCTCCCCCCCCCCGCTCCTTCACGGCGTTTCACCATCACGATGGCGACGGTCACAGCTTATGAGTCGGCTTAGGAGCTTCCATCCCCCCAGTTCACTCCGGCAGAGGAGGCAGAGGCGCACACGGCCAGCGTTTTTCACCGCGCCGGTGCGGCGCCCGTACGTTTACACAGGACGTCGTTTCGCCGGCCCCCCAATTTATTAAGGGCTGCCGGTGGCTCGCGATCACGTTCACGCGCAGTCTCCGGCGTGTGGGAGCCATTCGTCCTGCTTCCCAAAAGTACGCTTGCGAGAGGAAGGGAAAATAACGATGTAATGTCGCGCAGTCATTTTGCGATGGTTTATGGAGGAGACATCTTACAAGACACGCCCCCCCCCCAAACCCCGCATTGCCCCCCCCACCGCCCGCCACCTGAGAAGTAATGGGACACGTTTGCGGTGAGAGCAGCGTATTTAAACTTGACACAATGACTGCAGGCTGTCGCTTGGTGGATGTTGTTTTTTATTAATCCCATTGATAGAGGGTTGCACTTTTCATGAGTTCTTATCTGGGTGCAAATCGGGAACGAATCATGATAATAATAATAATAATTGCATTTATAGAGCACCTTTCACCCGAGGGTCACAAGGCGCTGCACAGAGCTGCGGAAAGAATGGCCCGCCCACAACAACGGCAGTAGAGCGGAAAATCAGCAGAACAGCAAATTAAACGTGATCAGACTTTCAACTATAATTTTTAAATGCAAAATATCAGTGTTTATAATGCATATATTGGGAAATGGTTTAATGTAACATTAATCGTATAATAATAGCATTTCTAGAGGGCTTATCACCCAAGGGACACAAGGCGCTACACAGAGCCGTTGAGAGAACGGTACATCAACAACGCAATAAGAACGGCAAATCAGCAACAACGTTTTTTTAGAGTTTATTTTTACAAATCCGAGCTGTGGAGAAAATGCGGCACGCCAACAACACCAGGACAGCCCAACCAAAATATGAAAAAGTAGCAACAAACTCTACAAGGACGAAAACTGCGGTGGATGCTTGAATGATTTACTGTTTTTCATCACTCGTCTCAGAAGTTATAGTTGAATAACAGTGCTTTGTTAATGGTACGTATTTAAATCTGCGTTATTGGGTTTGGAGTGGATGGGACTCGTGGGAACTTACGCACTGCCATATTGACCCAAGTAATATGAGTTCAATTACCGGTCGCCGATATCTGAGTGGTGAGTGACATCTGTACTCCAGGTCTCTTCTCCTCATTTACCAACCTGCACTGGCCGGTATAGGGTGCATGCCATGAGAGAATTGTTCTGATCGGCCGCTCTTTTGGGATAGTAATCTCCATTCCTTGTTTATAACTGATCGTGCCTGGTTTTTGCACTGAGCACTAGCGTCACCACTAAAGGCCAGTTACAGCGCGTTTGCTGGAGCAGCAATACACACCGTTACCGGCTCATTACGTCGGGATTAGCCGTTCGGGAAATCGTCAGGATGTGGCAACTGAAAACCCCGGGCGTCTACGAGGCGGGAGCCCCGCTCGGCCCGTGTTGGCGCGCAGTTTGAAATTCAGTCTTTGATTAATACGGAAACCAAGCAGGCGTGTCGTGGTGCCATTCCAGCCCTAACCGAAGCTCCCGTTCACTTAATCTCCACGCCCTCCGCCGTACTTGCCGCACCCCCTGCGCCCCAGCCCACCTCGCAGCCCCCCTCCATACTGCGGCATGCTGGCGCGGGCTTTGCCTCCCGCAATACCCGCACAATGCAGGGTTTGAGCCGTGCAGTAATCATTCCCGATTGGGCTGATGAGGAGCCATCCTTTATGCGCTGGCTCTGTAAGTATGGGCTCGAGCAGCACTCGACTGCTTTATAGCGTTTCCCGTGCAATAGCGTGAGATGGTGAAATGAAAAGAGGCGTTGCTTTTCAAGTGAATAAAGCACCGTTTTTTTTTCTCCATCCTCTTTAACTAGGCTGTGATGCAGTTCCCCTGGAAACACATTCATTATTAATAATCACGTTGCCAAGAAACTTACAACAAGCGAATTGTGCTTCTGAGGTAATAACAGAACACTTCGTCTTGTATACTGGACAACGCACTTACTAACCCAGCTCTAGTGAAGTCCCACAGGCTGATACATTAGCTCATGTCAATATGTATTCATGCTCTACGGCATCACATAAAGTTATTCTCAAACCGCATTAACACTTTTTGATTAAATTACAACTTGTACGTTTTTAATTTAGGCGGCTCGTAATGGTTTGCATCGCCCTCAAGATTTAAGAGAATTGTCCCAATTCTAAGTTATGATTAGATTTGAGATCGATCGAGTGTCTATAGTGGCTGCAGAATGTCACGTGGAGCTCATTGGGTAAGAAGATAAGCCCATAGACAACCGTAGATTCTCATGTGCACGTTCTTTTGCATGTCCAGAAGCAATGCGTTGATTCATAGATTCACATCAATGTTTACACTCCTCATAAACATGCACTGAAATGTGTAAAAATCTGTATTGTATTAAAGCTAATTACAGTATTATCTAGGCGCAGGGAGTGATCCTGGCAGTGGTTATGAAATAATTCTATGAACCAGGTGTCCTGAATTTGATTCCTTACCACGGCTAATATCAGGGGCAAATGTTTTCCGAAGTGGTCCTAGCACCCTCCATCACCAACCTGCACTGACCAGCGTGGTAAAGTATGGTCACACATCCGTCATGACCCAAAGGCATGGAGAGGCTACCTCTGTAGGCTCTTCCTGTTCTTCCCGTGATGTGTTTGTGGGCGCCATGGTGGCTATGCAGTGGTAACATCTGCACCTCACAACAAGAAGCTCCTACTCAAGGCAGTTGAATTCACGTCTCGGGCGCCTTTCTATGGGGAGGTTGTGTATTCTCTCCCCCTGTTCTGCGTAGGTTTCCTTCGGGATCTTCGTTTTCTTCCCACGACTAAAATGTATTTAAAAAAAAAATACTTAGAACCGTTGAAGCATCACCGAGCTTGGACACCTGCTGCTGTGTCTCCCCTTACCCTTGTCTCCCTGTAGCTTACTGTTCACCAAGGTGAAGCTGGAGACCCTGTGCAAGGGGCCAGATGAGGCTCTGCTGACCTGCAAGCATATGCTGCAGATATGGAAGGCCTGCTACAGCCTCACCAACCCCAGGTGCACCCTGACCCCACTACCAGTGCAATAGAAGTTCAATGTCGTTTGTCATTGGAAGCATCACGCTTTCGAGAATTGCTATTAAGGGCCATTCTTTTTGGATAGACATAGTGAAAGAGAGAGGAGGAACACTTGATACGACTGCTCTGTTGGCATAGCCGTGTTGCGCATTCTCTCCTTCTTACAGCTATCTCGAAAGAGCAGCTCTTGAAAGCAATTATCATACATTGAGCTGTTTAAAATTACATTAGTACATCGAGTTTATGTTTATCTCTGTGAGGGTTCTGGGCATAACACATTGGTGTTTCAGAATACAAGCACACACTGGCTTGCAATCCATTTACTCTTAGCCATATGCAGCACCGTATGACGCTTCATTGACAGACACTTGGCAATGTAAATGATCATTGTTATAATACCTGTTTTGTGCATGGTGATCTCCCATGCAAGGACTGTCCAGGCTGTTACCTCCTTAGCTTCCAAGAACTGTCAAGATTGGGTACATTTCAAGTGATCGGGTCATTGGCGGAACATGCATTGTTCATCATATTAAACAAAGCCTGCACATCGATAATTTTAATTGTGAGTAAAATCGCCAATACGAGGAGGGGGCAGAAATCCTTGCATTTCATCGGCAGGCTGTTTCGACTGGTAACCAAGCACCGATCGCTCAAAACGTGAAGCTTAATGTTTCGCTAAATATGTATCGGCAGCTGTGAGATACGTGTAACATTAATCATCAGTGTTATGCCAAACCACACATGTGCCAGTGCAGGCGAGGCATCGTTAGCAAGGAATCCCACTGTCATTAGTCGTGCAGAAGACTCTGGTGGGTCAGTGTCTTGTCCAAAGTGTTGCATGCGAGGTTTGCCAAGGTCATGGCAAACACTGGCAGCAGATTTTACAAAGCTGGGTAGCCTCACGGTTAAACACGCTGACGTCTTACCCAGGCTTAGCCGACGGCTACTGTGTCCGCCTGGTAAGTTTTACGGTGAAATGGTGGAGTTTGCCAAAAAAGCAACGTGGCAACGATCCCCTGTAGAGCCCTTATCAGACTTTTTGAGAAAGTGCTGTGAGCATACTGTTGGTTCCGATTTTTTAAAGAACTTTGAAAATAAGTGAAGAAGCAACCTTAATATTACAGTGCTGGAGGGGTAGATTATTCGAAGTGGTGCTTAGCTTATACAAGACTGGCCTTAGTTTTAACAATTAGTGAAATCTGAGTGTAATAAATGTAACCATGTATACACAATTAAGTCTCTCAGATGTCAAATGTGCAACATTGTGAAAAAGCAACAATTTAGCGTTTTCTCTGACAGTGATTCTGGGAGAGGAAGCAGTTTGCTGGACAGAACGATGGCTGACAAGCGACACCTTCAGTATATGAATCTTCCAGACTTCAGCGATCCAGAAACCGGTAAGGAAAGATAACATACACATTCACATTCCCAGAGTTTCAGCTAAAGTCAGACCGTCTTTCTCAGTCCAAACAAGGCTTGCTCGGGGGGGGGGTGGAAGAATTTAAACTCGTGGGGGAAAAACTAACGGTTATTTTTAATATTTCTTGTATTTGTTTATATTATTTCAGAATATTTTTGGTTACGAGTTATTGCATTATGGAATAGTCTGTTCCGTATGTTGTGATTTTTGTTTTTTTATGCGACGACATTGTTTTGGGGGGGGGGTTGGACATTGGGTTTGAAGTAAAATATGATGATGTGAATTCCTAAATAAAGTTCGAAGGCTATGAGCCATATATATTGGTAAAAAATTCATGGTACACTCCCAGCATCTTTTTGACAAGTCACGATAAAAAATGCTATCCATATTTAATTTCGCAAATATAAAAAAAGTTTTAACCGGCGTGGCACGAATATTCACTGTCTGTAAACATTGAGTTTTAATTTAAATCGCAACTCATTAATGGATTGGCTCATCAACCAGCAATACAAGACTGGACAATTACTTCAATGTCTCTGTGGTCTTAAAACATTGGAGAATTGGTGAAGTTTCGAGCAAGGACCCTCGTTCATGGTACAAATCGTAAAAAAAATATTTGAATTCATGTGTGCTGTAAAGTCTAGTATGACATTAATTGCCATCATATTCTCTCCCATTGTTTGCTATCTCCTAAAATCCTTATTTATATTATATTTCATTACTCGGTCATGCTATCTGTGGCTCAGTTGTTTCTGTTTGCCTCATTTTATGTTTTGTGTGCTTACTTAGTCAAGGCCAGAGAGCCTCGGTGGCATTGCGAGCTGGTGGAAAAATGAATTGGACAGGGTAGGGGCAGCCTTTCCTTCATTGTGGCCCTCGCATTCCCGGGTGCCTGCCACCCATTAAATAATAATAATAGGCACCAACGGTGTGCAGGCAGTACAATTGCACTGGACCCCACGGATCTGGCATGGGTGGGGGGGGAGCCTAGACACTGGGCTATAAACAAGAGGGGCTCAATTAAACGGGAGGATGGCTCAATTTCATTGATTGCTCCATAGCCCTTGCCAACCATGCTGCTCCACGAGTAGGGGGCAGCTTGGGGCTGCTGCTGTCTTCATTCCACGTGACTTACACAGCGGAGTTTCGAACATCCAAATGAAGGGTGAACGATCTGGAAACTCAATTACACGCCTCCCTCCGTGTTCTCACCGTCCCCCACTGTCCCTCTCTTCCAGCCTTTTACAGCAGTGTGGTTGTACGCTAATGGATTTCTGTATTTCATAACGGCCGATTGTAATCTGAGAGGTTCCACTGCATAGGAGCGCAGCGCTTATCATTACTTCATATCTTTCAAACAGAGGCCCTATTGACAACAGTTATAACTTGGTGCAAGGCAATGTTATGAAACCAATGGCGAGCAGAAATGTAGTGCAGGGAGAGTGAATTTAAAACTTCCCGATGAGCACCATTAGTGACGAGGTGGAACAGAGCGGGCTCGAAGTGGTAGACTTATGACGTTGGCTTGATTTGCTTTTTAAAAATTATATATTTCTTTTGTGACGCGACTTCTAATGACCGTTTTCGTGTGTTGTTTTAAGGCATCCTCCCAGACGCTTACTCTCATGGTTTTCTCTCCCTGTTTTCCGTTTGTAAGTAGCTTTTGTTTACAGGCCATTCATTGCACTACATCACTGTTTGTCTTCTCCTCTTTTGAGTGAGCCTGAAAATCATAATATCTTGATGACATTAAAAAAAAATCACCTTTATTTCCAACCACCAACTCTTTTGTTTAACTTTTCGAAGCACGTTCTATTTGATTCCTATGACTTACTGCAGAGACCAAGCTGTGACTGTGCTCACACGCCAACTAAAGACATTTACATAGGAATGGAAAAAAAACCTCTTAAGCTTTTCTTTAAAGCTCATGGAGTCCAACCCTTTGTTTATTTCCCACGTGCTCCGTCTCCTAAACACACACCCCCACGAACCTGTCTGTGGCCTCCCTTCTCGTTGAGCTCATTGCCTGGCAGGTGCTGTCGTCACAAGTGGCTGCAGCACCGTGCACTAACGAGAGAGGATGTGTGGCCACGCCTCTGCCTCTCCCTCCCACCTCCCAACCCTTGCTTGGTGTGCAGCATGGCTCGCTGGCTGACGAGTACCCCGTGTGAGCGCGTGTGTAGGGTGGAGCAGTTTCGACTCTGTGGCAGGAGGTGGTTGGGTGGGTGGGTGGGAGCGGGGCGGGAGGCCTTGTTGGTGGCTGTGGATGATTAGGTGTTTGCTTGTGCCATTGTGGGGGGGAATCTGTTGTGTGTTGACTGGAGTTGAACTGCATCCCACTGTGCATGGCTGGCGCTATGTGGCTGCTTCATGGCTCCTGGCCATGGCTGTTTTTAATTCGGACCCTGTACGATTGCAACTCACACCCGCACGTATTCGTTATCGTGATTTTTCAAAGGTCGGTTGGAGAAATTGACATGAAATGTTCACGTTGCATCTTAAGGGAACCTGTTTTGTATTAGTTATTTTGTCAAAATGGCAGCTTGAATTATAAAAACCCAAAGCTGTTGGGGTTATCGCTGAAAAGCTGTCAACTTATTGGGTACAACTGGAAATTGTTTCCGAGTTTTACAATTCTTGCTTTGAACGTAAATGCTTTGTGGTGACATCACGGACCATTGAGGGTTCATTGCGGTTCGCTAAGGTCTTCACACAACCGTGTATTAAGCCCGCCCGATGATGATGACGATGGTCTGTCGAGGTGGAGTGACGCAATAATCTCATGTACAGGTGTTAGAAGACAAGTTAATAATCTCATCTCGTTATCTGAAACCGCTTAATCCTATATAGGGTCACGGTGAGCCGGAGCCTATTCCGGCAACACAGGGCGTAAGGCAGGAATACACCCGACGACGGGACGCCAGTCCATCGCCGGGCATTACGGGACAATTTTAGTCTGCGAGCCAAGCAACCTATCCATGAGCATGCTTTTGGACTGTGGGAGGAAACCACGCAGACACGGGGAGAGCATGCAAACTCCACACAGAAAGGCACCCGAGCCGAGAGATTCGAACCCGGGACCTTCTTGTTGTGAGGCGTCAGCGCTAACCACTGGGCCACCGCGCCGCCCCAAGTTAATAATAATAATTGCACTTACAGAGCGCTTTTCACCCGAGGGTTATAAAGCGGTGCACAGAGCTGTGGAGAGAACATAATGTCAACGTAATGGAGAGAGCAATAACGACATAATCGGCAAATCAACAACAATGACGTTTTGTTACAGATCTGCTCTGGAGAGAACGGTATGTCAACAACAACATCAGAGCAGTTCTGATGGTGTTGAAAAGAGTTGCATTGAAGAACCCATAGATGTAGTGATGGCTTGGGGAAGCTCATCTCTCAGTACCTCATTACTTTAGGATCTGTAAAGTAAGCACAACCTGAAGAGGTTGCAACTCCTTTACAATGCATTCAAAAGCTAAGCAGAAATGAGCCTGGTTATCTTTTGGATAAGAGACTGCCTGGGAATACTGGCAGATGGAAATGCAACAATTGACTCTTCACTTTGAGAGGCGTTTTGAAATTATTTTTCTATTCGGGTGCGCCTATTCCATCTCACATGCCATTACTAAGAGAATTGCTTAAACATTTCAATTCAAGTGTATCGTGAAAGTCCTTGTTTAACCAGCAAGCACTGGTTAAACAAGGACTTTGTTATTGATTATTTACATAGCTAACAGTGTTTTTATGAATCGTAGAAATGTGGAATTTCTGCCATGTAAATGGGCATACCATCAAATATAACTGCGTCCCAGCGCTTACTGGCCATGAAAATACGAAGACTCTTGTAACTCTTTATGAGGCCCATTCTATAATTGTATCAAAATGTATGCACGAGCCAATCCTGAGGTGAATCCTTTGGCAGGTCCGTTTTTATTTATGTATGTATCCCTCATCTTTACCTCTCCATAGGTTGTCTTGCCATAATGCGCTTGCCGTCATGCTATAAGATATTATCCTATGATGACCTCATCTAGAGCAGTGCATCTCCCGACGTTGTGGTATGACGGAACATTTTCTGAGATCCATTCAAGTAACCTCTTACAACAGGAGACCCTGCACTTTCACACACGCCCTACTCAGGAGATACTCAATGCATGGCATTGAAACATACATTTTATTTTTAACTTGTCAAGAGTTGTAAATTTCGATAAATTTGGGTGAAAAAAACAAACTATATATTCTTTTAGAAAGTCTTGGCAAGCAAGTTGAAACCATCAACTTTTATTCCCCCTTTCAACTTAGTTCTCAGCATAAATTTGTGAAGATTGGAACCCAGCAGCATATTTCAACAGTGTCGGCCTAAATCTCTTCAACACCTAAGCCACCCATCCACGATGGCCTGTCCTGTTTAAGCTTCCCTGAATTATGATTTTCCATAATGAATCCGGTGCAGCGTCAAGCACCCATGCCCTATTCGCTCACCACCAATTAATTATAGACTGTATACCACTGAAATTGGGGATATTAACACTGGGGATGGCTATTGCCTGGCAAATATGGGAGTGAACCAGTCTTTGGATATTCTTTGGGGGAGAGATTACACTTATTACTTGATAGCATGCGTGGGGAGAGGGCACATGTGCTCTCTGTTTCAGCAAGAGCCCGGCGACACTTTGGCATGCCCCATCATTTCAATCGCACCACCCAGGCTGCCTCAGCCCATCAGAAATAAATATCTTCATAAGACGTCGTTAACCCCCTAGGTAGGAATCAAAATCCGGTGGGCCTCTGCGCTGCTGCTTGCGACAGATATTCAAAGCATATTTTGTGGGAATGTCATTCATAATGGGACTTTAAGTGCACTCTGCACTTGCGTCGCGAGCAGAAAAAGCTATTCGACTCCGCGTTTCCTTAAAGGGGTCATTCTGGGGTTTACTGCCCTCCAGTCGCTATCCAAGAGTATGCTGTTTTGGCAATCACAGGCCTGGGAATTGGGTTTTTGTGCATCCGGGATTTGCGCACAACACTGTGAAGGGTTTGAGATGGGGCTACACCCTATCCACCGGCAATAAAACTGCCTTTAGATTTTCTATTGTGCCACCTCGGCCTGAGAGAGGAGAATGGGGTTGGGTCATCGTAATTAAGAACCATCAACTAGACAAAACGCAAATTTCATTAAAGCTGCATTGCCATGCTAATGCATAATGCAAATTAAAAAATTAGTTTGGCACCGGCAGCGTTATAAAAAAAAACTGCTTAATATGGACAGCTCATGAATAGACTGCAGCTCGTAATTTTGGAGTTG
>JAZEWT010000007.1:6303669-6318594 GCA_036362905.1 Mordacia mordax | reverse complement strand
TCCTGGATAAAAATAATGGCGAAGATGATGACTGTCTATTTACAGTCTGTCGAGCAACATTCGGATGAATGGAAATTAGGGTTTCACAACCCCCTCCCACCTCTAGCAATGACTGTTCAACAATTCGTCTGTTCAGTTCTCGGTGACTTTTTGAATTTCTCTGTACTTTTACCGAGCTAATAATTAGCTGTGACACAATACTGAGACCGGGCGGCACGGTGGCCCAGTAGGTAGCGCTGTCGCCTAACGGCAAAAAGGTCCCGGGTTCGAATCTCGGCTCGGGTGCCTTTCTGTATGGAGTTTGCATGCTCTCCCCGTGTCCGCGTGGGTTTTCGCCGGGCACTCCGGTTTCCTCCCACAGTCCAAAAAACATGCTGCTGCATAGGCTTGCAGACTAAATTGCCGTCAGTGCTCGGTGATGGACTGGCGTCCCATCGTGGGTATATCCCTGTCTTGCGCCTTGTGTCTGCCGGGATAGGCTCCGGCTCACTGCGACCCTGTACAGGATTAAGCGGTTTATGACAATGAGATGAGACAATACTGAGACCTACGTTTGCTTGCTGGTCTTCACACACAACTCGCTATGCAAACGATGCGAGGCATATGGGGGATGGCAGGTAATAATAATATTTGCATATGCATCGGTGTGATTCTCTGAGAATTCCTGAAGCTGATGTAGCCACACAAAATCACGCCAGGGCCATTCGCATTAATTGTGACAGTATGGCACTGAAATAGTCGGCGAGGCGCCGATACCATTGTCAGGATCCGTTTAAAAAAATTAACGTTCGTGTTTACAGGGGTAGCCAGATGCAACCTGCCTGCAGTTCGATGCTAATGGCGCTATTTTTGGAATGGCGATACCATCACCAATTGTAGCAGCTCTGCCATGACACTGAACAGGATTAATGGGTTTGCATTGGCTCCTTTTTTTTCTCCTCCTTATTTGAACTGCAGTGCTGAAAAAAAACTAGCCGTAGACTGGGCAGGACAGGGGCCCGCATTTGGGCTGAAAGTTAGGGTCCTTAGTCTGTGCGAATGGGTTGTTAGTGAGAATAGTTGCTATGCATAATACTGCAGGCCATTAGGCTGGGGAGGCCTTGTCAAGCGAAGTGCTTCCAGTTTTTTTTTCGCATTTAGTCATTGCTGAATGAAAGCCTTCTCTGTCAATGTACTGTGATGAAAAAAATCCATGTAACATCTGTGTCAGCTGATTTCATCTCTCCATCTCCACAGTGGACATGCCCTGTTGCCGTGGCTGACACTCAGTTGTTAGTGTTGACCAATGGCCTTCACCCTTGATAGCATGTGTCCTGGCCAAGGCCCATTTTTATTATTTTCTCGTCTTAGTTTTGGCCCTTCATGTGAACGAAAAATTGAATTTCATCGAAAGCAATGAAAGCTTGACTAACTGCAGTCATGGTTTGTCTCTATTTTTTTTGTTGGATAAAATAATACATGTACTCTGCAATAGTTTATCAAACAGGCAGGACGGCTATGGACCTCTCTCTATCGCTCAATCTGCCCTAATGGGTTCAAAACATAGAATAGCAAGGGTGGATGGCCTTTATCAGGATGTTGCACAACTAGAGGCCTCTTCTCTACCGTAAACAGAAACGTAATACTGTAGCAGATGTTCTGCTTAAATGTATGTGGTTACAGAGTTATTAGAGTGTGGAATTCGATCAGGCATACAGTCACAATGTGCCGTGGAAACCAGACACTCTGCTTGTGAGCTCGTCCACCAAAGCCTTCTTAATTTTACCAGCTTGCCACAAAGCATTACTTACCACACGTCTGAGTACGCATTAATTCCTGGTGCCGTTCTCTGCTCTATATTATTTTCAGAAGTAAAAAAATATATCATTATGCCGTTGTAAAAAAGGTATTATGTTATAATTTAAACGCTGCTGTTTTAAATGCATTTTTGCTTACTACCGTCATTTTACACAGTGCTAATGCTCTTGTATTATAGAATCTTTAAAAAATAGGGCTATTATTTATAAATTCCATGGAGGAGGGTGCGTCAAGTTTTCGGTTTGTATGAGTGGGAGTAGAAAGTGATAGCACTTTAGATCAGAAATCCATTTCCCACACATTCACACAAACACCAAACAAAAATAAACATCCCCATTGTAGCCTTAAATGCCCGGCGATGGACTGGCGTCCCGTCGTCGGGTATATTCCTGCCTTACGCCCTGTGTTTCCGGGATAGGCTCCGGCTCACCGTGACCCTATATAGGATTAAGCGGTTTCAGATAATGAGATGAGATTGTAGCCTTAGCAGCTCTACTGGGGTAAGTGCTGTTAGCGAGTACCTATGAAGGCTGGCAAGGCACACGTACCATACCTACCCCGCATTGCCCCCACCACTGTCAATGACACGCACCACACGAGATACTCATTTGTAGCTAGGTCAGTTAAGTGCAACGCCCAAGGCCGTTTCAGATATAATTTACCACTCATAGCCATGACCAGGTATGAAGCTTGGATTGCAGGTCTTGTAGAGAAGTGTGCAAACGAATCCCCACAAACACACGCCCACATGTACACAATGCTTCGGCCAATTGTGTAAACGGAAAGTTGTATGTCATTTTTGGACTGCGTTTACAGTATTTGTTCCGCAATATGCCCGGTGCCCAATGCATTAATCCAAGCAACTCGTGAACAACTTTCATTTATGAGGGCCCATAGCTCAATCAGCAAGGGCTGTTGGTTTTAGTGTGGCTTATTTTGTTAGGTCTACACGACCAAAGTTCATTTTAACAACTGAAACGGCATCATAGAGTTCAGCATTCACGTACCTTGCACCAACATATGTTGGGCGGGTGGGGGGGGTTCAGTGGAATGTTTTTTTTATTGCCGCATATGTTAAATACAACAGCGGTGATTTCACAGCACCTGTGCCAGGCTCGGTGCACTTCGAGGCCATGTAAAGTGTCGAAGGCTCGCTGACAAGAGATCAGGGGACAGAACTCAGGTAGCATGGGTTTTACCCCCGCCCGGGCGCTCCGCTCGTTGTTGTGAGCATCGCTCCGCTGCCGACCATTGTTGCTGAACGGCAATCGCCTGCAACTGCCCAGTAGTGTCCTTCATTAGTCTCTTGCGCACACACACACACGCACGCACAGTTGCGCAGCCCACAAGAGCATGGCCGAATGTACTTATGTAAGCGTTCACGGCTCGATGCATGATGATTACTTCGAAAAGCTGCTCCCTCGGGATAGCCGTGCGTCGAGCGAAGGGGAGAGGAGCGTTTGACACGGGTATCCCGAAAGAGCAGCTGAATTTGAGTAAAATGTTAATGTGTCCACCACGCAGACTTCCAATAGCAGCAGTCGAAGCAACAGATTTCGTGAACAATGAAGCGGTTGGCATGGCACAAGGTGACCTTCGCTTGGGATGCGCTGAATAATTCATTAGTTTTGTTGAAAACCTTGAACAATCGCCTTGAATGGAATGCTTATATCTCAGCTTCCACTGGCTGGCAACGGTGGGCATTGGTTGCCCGGTGACTGTATTATTCCAACAGGTGAACAGCACTGGGGCGTGAAGGATAGGATTTCAATTTTAGCTGCTTCTACCTCTCGGGAGAATGAGATATACAGCACTTCTATTTCCACGCATACTTTATATAGTATAACATATAACCAGGGCATGTATATCAATCGTGTATGTGTGCTCGTGTGTATGTGTGTGTGTATATGTGCACGGGAGGCGGTAGTGCAGCTGTTAGCGCTGCACTGTGCTACGAACCCGGCGACATGCGCTCACTTATGGCTCACGGCCAGAAGCAGTGACGATTTTGCGAACCGGTCCTAGGTCTCCCCTAGGTCGACTAAGCCTCAAGTGAGTATCTTGTGCAGTATGTAAGCATTGGGATCAGGGAGATAAAGGCGGCCAGGCATGGTGTTGGCCACCCACCCCCTTCATGGGTCGTGCTGGTCTTTGTAGATGCTCGCTAACAGCACTTGACCCTAGAGACTGTTGAAGTTATACGGGGGGATCTTTGTGTTTGTACGTGTATATACTTGTAAATGTGCCAATATTCTCTTACTATTAAAGCTATGTTTCATGGAACTACAAACCTGATTTGGAAATACAGTCTCGGCTGTTTTTGACCTGGAAAATCAAGTCCCTTAAACAAACAGAACTTTAAGGTAAAGTCAATATTCTGAAAGTTCCTCGGCACATGCCAGGGAGGTTATGACTCCTACGAAGCTAAAGCCTAATAACTCAGCACACACCGCACATCTGGCCATATCGATACAAGGTGGATCCCGACGCAGTTGGGGAGAAAGTATCTCTAGACGACCTCGTCAACTCTTTCTTAGGAACCTCTACCCTATTATCTGCGGCATCGTGAGTGCTTGCCAGGAATGTAGAGTTTGTGTTTGCTTGCGTGGGAGACAGTTGACCAAACGTTACGGTTGCTGTTTAGCGAAGCATTGCAGCCATTTTGTACGCAGGTTATTTTATACGATTTATCATCATTATGAATACCCGCTTAATCCTGCACAGGGTCGCGGGGGGGCCGGAGCCTATCCCGGCAGACACAGGACCCAAGCCACACTGTGCCCAGGATGTGACTCCAGTACATCGATGGACACTGAGGGCAATTTACTCAGCAGGCCAATTAACCTGGGCAGCAGCGTGTCTTTAGTATGTGGGAGAAAACCGGAGTACCCGACAAAAACCCACACACGCAAACTCCATACAGAAAGGCATCGGAGCCAGGAATCAAATCAGGGCCTTCTTACTGTGAGGCAAAAGCACTACTTACTATGCCAACGTGCTGTCATATATACTGTTTAGCATTGCAAAGTAAGGTGATTCGTTATGAATATGCGGGCGGCCCGGTGGCGCAGTGGTTAGCGCTGACGCCTCACAGCAAGAAGGTCCCGGGTTCGAGTCTCTCGGCTCCGGTGCCTTTCTGTGTGGAGTTTGCATGCTCTCCCCGTGTCCGCGTGGGTTTTCGCCGGGTACTCCGGTTTCCTCCCACAGTCCAAAAGCATGCTCCTGGATAGGTTGATTGGCTCACAGACTAAAATTGTCCCGCAATGCCCGGCGATGGACCGGCGTCCCGTCGTCGGGTGTATTCCTGCCTTACGTCCTATGTTTCCGGGATAGGCTCCGGCTTCACCGTGACCCTATATAGGATTAAGCGGTTTCAGATAATGAGATGAGAGATGAGTTATGAATATGCTGTGCGTGAGGAAATGCAAATTGGAAAGTTCTGAATTAATGTTAGTTGAACAAACCCCGGCTAACATTTTCTGTTCGCGTTTTTTAACTAACGTATCATGATAAATTCGTGTAGAATAGTTTGATATGGTAATTGCATTTTCTTGCTTTAGGGTAGTTAAGGTTTGGTCTTCCTTTATTTAATTGCTACATATAAGCATTAATTATAGGGATTTACATTTCTATGGTGCTTAAACGCCATAGGGCCTAAAAGCACCTTGCATCAAAACTATAAAACCTGCATGTATCGAGGGGATTTAAATGTATGATTGAGTCCCTTCATGGCAGGCCCTAAAGGAGTCCTCAAAACAGAAAGGAAACCTGGAAAGTACCAGGAGGCAGTACCAGAACTGGGCCAGCAACAGAGGAAAATGAAGTACCATGTAAAATAAAAGAAGAACATTTGTGAAGGATCAGGAAAAAAAAAATTGTTAAAGGGTTTGTGGCGGAAACATTCATCACTTAGATCTCTCCCTTAATGATAGGGAAGGAGCGACAACGATGCACAACTGAGCAGATGAACTGCTCAAGCTGCAGTTTAGTTTTCTGTTTGTTTATTCACGTTATTTATTTTAGAAAGGCTTCACACGACTTGCTTACTAGGGGACATTATTTTTGTTTAACTTTGAGAAAATCTGTTTGCGCTATGTCAAGTTGGCCCGCACCACCTTCACACTTTGTGGATTCTATAAAGAATCTCGACATCTCCAATGTGCTCGAGCAAATAGGCACGGAAACAAATTTAGAGTTTTCTCTGAAGGAAGGCTTTTTTCCTCGTCGCCGCCACCGATGAGCAGATAGCTGGCCCGGGTCACTGGCTAGGCATGTGTTGGCTTGCTGAAAATTCTCACATCAGTCTACCCGAGTTAATCGCATTTGGGCAGAGTGGAAGCCACCTCCTTGGAAACACTCGTGACATCATCGTGTCAATAAAGATACACATGGTCACTGGCATCTCTCACATAGGTCAAATTCAGGACACGGTAGAAAATAATAATTATTAAAACTTAATACTGTTATATTTGTTAGCTCAAGCTAACTTAAGCTACATATAGCGTATGTTTATCGGGAAAAAAAAAACAACTATGATCGTGTCCTACGAAAGGAGAGGACGGCAGTGGTTTGGGACAATGAAGTGGCCAAGGTCACAGATCCTCCCACTTATGGAGTAGGAAGCAAGTTAAACTGAAAGCGACCTAGCACGGCCAGGGTTTTGTAATTTTCATTCATTTATGCATTCGTTCATTATCAATACCCACTTAAATTTGTACAGGGTCTCAGAGGGAGCGGAGCTCTTTTCAATAACTCATTTGGCTCCGGCATTGTTCTCTCACTATTCAAGTGTGCCGCAGTTATCTCTCTGCTCAAAAAACCTAGCCTCGATTGCAACATTTCTGATAATTATCACCCCATCTCAAATTTATTATCCCTCTCTAAGATCCTTGAATGTGCAGTCGCCATGCAAAACCAGAAACACGTCCTCACCAATGACCTCCTTGATCTCTTCCAATCTGGGTTCAAATTTGGCCATACTACTGAAAGTACGCTCTGGTAAAAGTAGCTAATGACCTACATGTTGCTGCTGATGAAGGCAGTTCGTCAGCCTTGGATGACGTAACTCAGAGATCCATCCTGTTTTGTCTGGAGTTCCTCAGGGCCCAGTCCTTGGCCCACTCCTCTTCAGCATCTACATACAATCACTTGGCCATATCCTGCGGAGCCTCAATCTCATCTACCATTGCTATGCCAAAGACATCCAAATTTATATCCACTCACAGCCATCCATCAGTGTGTCTGGTGTTTGCATGTCGTCCTCACCGTCAAATGTGAAGGCCTGACTCAATTCAAAAATAAATGGTGACAAAACAAAAGTTTTGCTTGTCAGACTCCCACACCAATTGTCGAAGGCTGAACCTATGCAATTGATGCTTCACAACCAGATCATTGAAGTTGCTAAGGTAGTCCAGAGTCGAGAAGTGACTCTTGATTACTCACTCACCTTCGAGACAAACGTCAACAAGGTGACAACCACTTTGTTGAAGGTGACAAACATCAACAAGGTGTGCATCTCAGAAACATAGCCAAACTGTGTAATATCCTTTCATCCTCCGATGCTGAGAAGCTAATACACATCTTCATCTCTTCACCCATCGATTATTGCAGTAATGAATCGTCTTCAACATGTACAAAATGTAGCTGCTAAAGTCCTCACTCGCACACCCATCCACGATTACATATCCCCAGTACTGATGTCTCTCCACTGGCTACCAGTTATATATGGGATTGAATTCAAAATTCTTCTTCTCACCTTCAAGGCTCTTACTGGCATTGCTCTGACATACGTCGGTGATCTACTCCAATACGGACTTGCTGCATGTGCCCAGATCGCACCTCCATTCAATGGGTGACAAACCTTTCTCGCGCACTGCTCCCACACTCTGGAATACCCTTCCATTGGATATGCGGTCAGCTGAGTCCCTGGGCATCTTCAAATCATGTCTCAAGATTCACTTGTTCCGTAAGTCTTGTAAGTCCTCTGGCTAGGACTGTTGATGTAGCTCACTGTCGTTTTGCTAGGATGATGGCTTGCTGCTGACCTGTACCTGCTCAGGAACACTTAATCCTTCCTTCGTTTGTTAATCAGCTATTTTTAGCTCTTATTTTATGCTCTTTTCTAAATTATAGCCATTATTTGGCTTTCAATTAATCTGCTCTGATGTTACTGTTGTTGTTGACACGCCGTTCTCTCTACAGCTCATTCTTTGTAACAAAAAGAACACGAAATGTGATTGTTGTTGATTTGTTGTTCATATGGCATTCTTGTTTCTGACATGTCATTCTCTCCAAAGTTCTGTGCAGTCACCACAACTGGATGGGGCTAAAGCTAGAGTTACCTCATTGATATGTAGGCCTGCTCCCACATTGCAATATCCGATGCACGCCATCAAAATAATGTTATTGCCTTGTGGGGTAGGAAATTTTAAGGGTGATTACCACTACAAGGTGTGGAAGACGAGTAGAGAGCACACTTGTTGCAGAACCGGTTTTGTGTCAACTGTGATAGTTTAGATAGATGGGTTATTATTACAGCAGAAAATAACCAGTGAGCTTGCCAGATCTGGATGTGAGATTCCTGTAACACAACAAACGATTGAACTAACCAAAGCAAACAATATATAAAATCACCAGGTAATGCAACGAATTTACAGCATATTATTGTGCAAGGGTGAAACCCTAACCCAAACTAAAATATTAAAGTGAACAGTAACCCACAGCTAAACGTGACACCTGACTAATTGTAGGCATAATACCGCTTATAAAGCACATTTGGTTGTCCACTTTAAAACGCAAACAATCCCCATATGGCCCTAAAAGACTCTAGGGTGAAGTGCTGTTGTTCAGCAGCTATGAATGTCGGCATGGCAAACGACGGTTGGATGGCCAACATTACATCTGTCCGCATTTGTCTTCCTAGTAGCGATGTTTACACAGCACCAGATATTTTTTTGAGCCGACTAGGGGGAAGCCCAGCATTGGTTCAGCGAAATAATCACTTTTTTTTTTCCGTGCGCAGGAATCAAACTCGGGTCACCTGGGTTAGTGTTGCAGCGCATTAACCACTACACTGTCTCCTCAAAACTTATAAACACATACTAACAGAAGTGCGGTCTGGAGGAAAGATAGTTAAACGGAAGTATAACAGCAAAAAGTCACCTTTAAAAGGCTGCCATTGGCATGCAGTGCCTCCTGCCCCCTGTCCAGCCACGCCTGACCATTATGCTCGCCCACACGTCTGCGTGCCTGGCTGCGAGTTGCCCCAGTTTAAACGCTGTCTGCTGCGTCATGGCATATGTTGCCACCTGCCACATACAGAGCCATGTTGCCAGCCTCTGATTGTCCCAGCTTCTCGTCCCACGTCCTTCCGGGCTCAGAGCGTGACGATGGCGATTTGCTCTATTCCACATGCAGCCCAGTCGGCACGGATAATATATGTGTTTTTTTAAGATTTAGATAACATCAGGATGGTCCTTGAGTTAGTCTGTTAGCCTCTTAATGGTTTGGCGGTTTGCATAAAACTTGCTGGTCGGTAGTGCCTAGAGAATTTATAAACGGTCATGTGCTATCATGCAGACGTCACGCAAGAGTATACTCATTTATTCGTTTGCCTCTATCTGGCATTTTAATAATGTCGTGTGTCGACCCACTCACTGCCACCTGTGAGTCGAGAAGCGATGGATTTTGAGTTAAGACCAGAGCGTGCATGACAGTACGTGTTCGGACAGGATGCAGGAAAGAGAGTGGGGATCGCATGCCATTTCTCATCCACCATCCTGGATGACAAATGGCGTGTGACAAACATCTGTCAACTGCAGCAGTGAGACAGTGCCAAAGGTGCCACCGAATCTGGTTTAAAATATTAATGGGTCATTAGCAAGATTAGAACCATCGTGTGGCTTTGTCCTGCTGCAATCTGTGAAAGTCGATACTGTGTCTGCTTTTAAATGAGACTACTTTAAAATAATTTATGGTAACCATCACCAAAATGTTACAAAATATGAAATTTCTTCTTGTGGAACATTATGGGTTTTTTTAATGTATTTTGAGCGTTGAGTTGTTTTCATACCATTGTATACGCAGAAATAACTGGTTCGTGGCATGGTTTTGACAAAACCATGCCACAAACCAGTGGTTTTGACAAAACCATGCCACTGAACCAGTTATTTCTCTTCAGTGCAAAAAGGGCCACAGTTTTGAACGTAATAGTGCTGCATCATTTTCATTTAATGCCCTAGCATGGAGCGAGTCAAGGTTTCCCCTTAGCCAATTCTGCCACAAGGTAATGAAATATTCAGACAAAACTTTGGGGATCACCTTGGTATTGATGTGCCAGACAATCCCTCCATCCCCCCCCACCAAAAAACACTTACTGCTGCACTATCTATACTCGATTAGCACAGAACACTTTATCTGCGATTTTTTATTTGAATCCCGTGCTTTTGTTCTATTTTGAGTATATTGTGAAATTATTTATCAACATGAGCGATTCGATGAATCATTGCAAGTCACGGTTGAGATTCTATTCAAGATTTCATACCTTTAGTTTCGTAAATCATATCTCGTGCTTGTTCTCTCGTATGTTCTGACCACTCTGTGCAGTTTTATTCACACACATGGTTGTAACCACGTACACATTTCATATAATGTACACACACCATCTACACTTGCATGCAGTCTGAGTACAAGGAATCAGAATATAGTGAATTGATGCGTCGTTACAACGTTATAACTCTGTGATAACGATGATGGTGACAAATAGCCTCGATTCTAACAATCCAACGGTTGCGGTTCTCGTAAATTTCCGCCGTCCGTCCCTGAAGTGCCGTCCCACACTCCACCCCCCCCCCCCACGTTGTGTCTGCGGCAGGGCCTGGTGCTGCAGAGGCTGGGGCGTGGCGGGCTGGCGGAGAAAGTGCTGCGCGACGCTGTGCGTGTCAACTCGACGGCGCACGAGGCTTGGAACAGCCTGGGCGAGGTGCTTCAGGCGCAGGGCAACAGCCAGGGTGCAACTGAGTGTCTGCTGGCTGCCCTGGAGCTCGAGGCCACCAGCCCCGCCGTGCCATTCACAGTCATCCCACGCAGCTTGTGAGAGGCTGTGTCGTCAATGCCTCCCACCGACCTGTAATCCCTCTGCTCCCTCAGCTATATGTCGCCCTAATTCCATGCTGCTGTAATTATTGCCAGTTTGAGCGGCCGGTATACAGATTGACCGAAGTTGGCCCGCGAATTTTGGAAGTATTGGAGCAGAATTTCACAGCCGGATGCCCTTCCTGACGCCAACGCCCTTTAGTCAAGGGGTCTTCAGATCGCTATTCGTCAGGAACCTTCACTCAGACCTGTTCACCAAGGGAGACCCTAACAGGAGTACTGGATTTCAGGTGACTTAGCCGTCGAGTTCATTGGAATGTGCAAACCCCTCCACTACAATAAGGTTACCATCTCTGGGGGTGGAGGGGTGAGGGGGCACTTCCAGGTTGCTGCCCTGTAATATCTTTGATAGCAGCTTCTAGTGGTGTGGATCCACGCTTCCTTGTGTTTTTTGCTCGAGAAAAAAAACTACATGGCACTTAAAATTATCGTTAAGCCAGAATATATATATGAATGTAGACGCAAGTCGACCTTCAACAGGACTTAACAGAGCTCTATGCTGACAGAAAGGATAGGCACCTGTGATGTAAGATTGACCAATTTGTCTTTAATAGTGTGGCATCGAGAATCATATCCCTTTTGTGCCCACTGAGTGCCCTTCTGGTACACACTCGGTCGGAGAGACTGTGTCAGAAATACACGTTGGTGGATGGACCAAGACAAGTGTCTCCACCAGTGAGCTAACATTCAGGACAAACTACACAAGTACTCGTTTGGTAGAGAGACTTGGCCAGGTATAGTTATAGTCGGGTGTCCACTCATGATCATTTTACGTGGGATGTATATTTTTTTGCCCAACAGACCTATGTACAGGTGTGAAGGATAGGGTGATTTGTCTTCAATGCCACTCTGGTATCGCTATCTCAAGGGAGGCTCCTCTCTCTGTGGTTGTCTGGTGGTTGAGGTTGTTAGAGAGAGCTCTGGCCAGTATTCCTCACTTTACCACTAGATATAGACATCAGGAATTACCACGACATCCTAAACATGCTCTGATCGGGATCCACGTTGACTAAGAGAGCTTGCTTTTCTCTGTTCTAGCCATAGCTCTGGTTACCACCACTTTCACTGTCGAGGCATTGATTATTCTGGAGTAGTTCACACTGGTGAAGAGTACTTTATGATTTGTCAGTTTCTGGCCTCTGTGTATTCTAGATTTTTGAGCCTGTGGTCAGCGACTACGATAAAAACAACTAATGTACCATAGTTTTTACTTCACAATACTCCACTCTGCTAATCCTACTCTTCTTTGCTTTCGATCTGCCCTCCGCATCTTTTCAAGCTATTGAAGATAGGATCACAGAGTTTGGAGGGGGGGGGGTGGCTTAGTTTCTGAAACCTACTTCGTTAAGCACCTCAGAGATGCTTAACCATAAACATGCCACGCACTTCCACACACAGTGGCTGACAACAAAGACATCTTATTGAGCCACCTGTTGCTTTCAGTGTGACGCGCGCCTCTTTCTAGAAGCGGTGGCGCTAATTACTGCACAGTGAAGTGGGGGATCACCCGGTGCCCATGGAGGTGTTGGCTTTCCGCTCCGGGGTTAGTTCCCTGCGCTTCTACTGTGACAATGAAAAGTGAACACGGGGGTGGGGGGGGGTGGTGGTGTTACGCACGTGCCGTTTACGAACACCGCCGCCGCCGCCGTGCTGGCACAAGCGAGCACTTGCTGTCTCCTCGCGTGGCTGCCCGTCTCTAAGGGCAGCTCACCTTATACGAGCCCCAACCGCCCTCCCCTGCTCCCCCCGCGCAACGCTTCCACCCCCCAACCCATCCTCACCCACCTCATGCCGACCCCGAGCAGTTACACTCTGTCTACCACTTCAGTGTTCCGTAAGCTAAGGACTGCCTGCCAGTGTGATGTGTCCGCTTCACTTATTCCACTGTGTAAAGCTGTTAGACGTTTAGACGTTTAGACGTTCAGACTTGGCCTGTACATTGAATGATTTAAGGTCTGTCATCTGCTGCAGGGTTGTAGGTGTTCTGTGGAAAATAGGCACAATGCGATTTTTTTTTATTGCAAACCTGGAGTCTGATGTAATCTGATGGAGTCTGTGCTCGCACTAAACTTCTCACAAATGTCGTGAATATCCGACAAGGTTTGAAGATCCAGATGCTTATTGGCTATTTTGCGGTTCCGAATTTTATTGTATATTTGGCACTGTCACAACTTTGAAAATGCGACTTCAAGTTTGTTGTTGAAACTTGTTAACTTAAAATTTATGGAACCTGTATATAGTGTAGGCTAAGGAGATAGTCACACTGGGTGCTTGTATTTTCTGTGGCCTTTATGTGCTATGTTTGTGTCTACAAAACACTTCAATGTATCCATCCTTAAACAGGAAAAACAATGGTGTGTTTTAAATTGGAAATAAAAACATAAGTATTTAAAGTTATGTTTACGATAAAAAAATAAAATGTAAACTAACAAATGGTACCAGAGACGTCCTCATTTATTCAGTAAATAACGAGCATATATCATATGTTGTGTATTGTACGAGTGGAACACCGCACAGATGTCACACGGGTTATCAGAACATGTCGCCATGTCGATTCGGAAAGCTGGAGCGTTATGTTGAAGTACATTTGAATGAATATCCCTTGCCGATGACACTATTCATGTTTGCACGCATATATAATATAGTGTACAGTATTAAGAATATTGTTCTGTGGCTGTTGTCAGTTTGTTGTGCAGCGTTGTGGTTATTGCAGTAATAGTGATTTGTTTTTGCTAGTGCCCTCTATATCAGGACGTCTTAGAGCACTTTTCATCGGGGTTGCTACACCTAGGTTAATTTTTATGACTACATTTCCCCGGTGCCCCTGACATGTTGTAAGGTGCAAACCTCTGTCTGCTGGACAACTGTTATAAAGAGCTACACAGCTCAACGGTTCCTTCGAGCTTAAATAAAAACTGACTGCACCATTACTTCACTTTTGCCTGTATGGAAAGCTGTTGAAATAAAAATTGTTTTAAGATTGCTTTCTAAAGCCAGCATCTGACCAGAGGGTGAAGGCTTGAGTAGTAGTGGAGAGATGGAACAGGGAGGGCTTAGTCCACATGCCTTAACAACATAGGTGTCCTGGACCATGGTGCTGTTCTGAAACTATTCCTGAGTGGGCAGAGATCAGTTCCCTTTGCGCGCAAAAAGAAGGCGAGAGGGAGAGATGATTTAAGGGTTGCCGATTTTCAGTGTATCGTGATGCAAGCCGAAGTTGGGTGTAATCACAGCTCTGGTTTTATGTGTTCGATATGCAAACGGATTGCGGTGGCAGAACATCCACATGTGTGGCTCCACCGCACATGCTTCTGTCGTGACCGATTTGGGCACTCTAGATGTTCCTTTTGATGGGATTGCCCTCCGCCAAGCCGTTTCAAGGCACCAATGAATGTTCCCAGAATCCGTGGTGTTCTGGTGCTGAATTTAATTGTAATGCTAATGGTTGGCTTCACGCTGACTGGATTTCAAAGAAACATACAACCAACTCGTTGCTCAGACGCTGCAATTGGAAGTAATTAAACTGCAAGAGAAGGATGCGTTTCGTAACGGTGGCACTACAACAGATTACAGTTATTTTATCGGCATATTCTAAACCGCTATAGGTCTTCAAGCTGGAAAGCCTCGTTAGGGTGCATTCCTTAGAATGCATATGATACGTGTGGCATACGTACATATGCTCATTACTTGCAGCATCTGCACTCAAGTGTGGTGTTTAACCATGCACAGCAGCTTGCCTGCCGTTGATCTTTCGGCAAAGAACTCAGTGACTACAGTAGTTCCCGTCTATCCGCAATGATAGGTAAATTATATAGGTCTTCATGCGTTGTTGTTTCTATGGGGCTACATAAGCCTAACCATAACTCAATGTGAGAAGCGGTAGCTCAGTGGTTAGCGCGTTGGGCTACAAACCTGGAGACCATACATAAGATTACAACAGGTTTTACCGTGTCTGGCGATTATGCAGGTGTTAAA
>JAZEWT010000007.1:6286837-6302668 GCA_036362905.1 Mordacia mordax | reverse complement strand
ATGAGACCACTCTGCAAGCAGACATGTCGATGCGTCATTTCACAAACTTGCGCCAGTGTAAATCCAGCGTTCCTTATTGCATCACACGTCACTAATCTGCAACTATATATATATCCATTTATATGACAAACGGTGCGCAAAAAAATATATTGTACTTATGATTGCTTCCAAAAGCTGTTTTTTTCGGGATAGCCGCGTCGATCGCTCTTACTGCCGCTTTTGCGACGTTCCCTCTCCCACGTTGGAGGCATCCTCAGGCGTTATTGGGATCCTCAGGCGTTATTGGGATCCTCAGGCGTTCTGAGGATGCCTCCAACGTGGGGGACGAAACCTCGTAAATAAGAGAGGAAGAGCGATCGACACGGCTATCCCGAAAAGAGCAGATTTTGGAAACAATCATGCATCGAGCCGTACAAACTTACATCATGTAATTGATTGTCAACGTTTCCTGCATAAATAAGAAATGTATAGAATATGTTTAGGTTTATTTAACATCATTCTTGCCTCGAGTGTTTCACACCACAACCCTGAGTCCCAATATTATCGTCACTTAATTTACGTCAGTGAACGCGCGTGTTCCCCAAACTGAGAATTTCTCAAGATAGCTTTAGGTCATTGACATTCATGTTACTCCACCTCTTTATCACCATTATCGATATTTTTGTACAAATGTAAAAGTCTCATGAATCGGCGAGATATCATAACGTTGTAAAATTAGTTATCGTGCATTTCATTTGTGTTTACGTAGCAAATAGAGCTACAGTCGCACAACTCCAAATTGCACTGGCACTTTTAATGCGGAAATCCTCAGGTCTCGTGATTCATTTTCGGTTGGGTCCTCCTTTGGCATGTTTAGCCAATTTCTATTTAAATCAGGGATTTTGCAACTGCATTGGCACTGGTGCAAACGTAGACAACTCAAAACGTTCATCAATAATGTTGCCTTAGAAGGAAAAAAATATATACAAAAGGTGACATGCTGTTCAATGGTGCTTCCTCATAGCAGAGAGAAGCTTTACACCATGAGGCGAGATAAGAATGAAATGCTAAAAATATGTACCCATTAGTGGCTATTGAGTAACGGATGCACCCTTTTCCAATAAAAAATATTAATAGAGAAACTCGTTGGTATTAAAGAATGAGTTATAAAATATTGTTAGGCAATGCATTACAAGTTGACCTGTACTCCTCAGGTCAAAAATAAGCCATGTGTTAAGTGAAGCCGAGGCCTTCTGTCGATCCTGTCGGCTGATCGTTATTCCGTTTTTGTATGTGGAGTGCTTTGCATCTGCGACGACACCGAAGTTTCAAGAAAAGGTCTGCATGAGAGTGAATGACACCTCAACGGTCCACATATATGAGTTCACAAATCCATTTGCTGTACGGTCGTTTGCTGGCTGTGAATTTACACATGATCCACTGACCATTGCCTCCAACGTGCTCGGTTCTGGTTGCGCACGGGCCGTGTCTCCCTTGTAAGAGTGGGGTCGTTTTTATCAGTAAAGCACCTGAGCCACAATGAAAATTCTACATTCCTTTGCCAGAGGTCAGCCCATCCAGTGAATAACTTATCTCCGCTTTTTTACTCTGCTATTCACTGCGACATATTAAGCCATGAAGCTGCTCATGCGCAGGTGTGAGGTGGATTATTATGTTATGGGACCTTGATAAACGGTGATGGTTTTGGGATGATTTCATCCAGCAGCGGATTGACCACGGCTGATTATGTTGCTGGAGGGACAATGGTCTATACTCACCTCCCTCTGTTGCAACGGCATCCGGTTGGATCGGTTAAACAATGCAAGGCATTTTCCGAGCTTGAGGGAGCGCCACAAAGTGACGTTTGTTTAGAGTGTAAATGCAATTGCCACTCACGCACATGCCCTGGCTCTCCATTGCGTAGAGCCACCACGGATTATTCACCGCGGTCTGCGACCAGCATGTTTTTTTTGCTATGGAAATTGTGAGCAGTTAGTGGCCGGTGTGGATTTTTTTTAATGTTGCGGTTATGTTTTTTATGCTTCTGTTCAAGTTTGGAATGTAGTGATTAAGCCCTGCCTATATGTACAGTACAGCTTTGAGAGAGAATACTGAGACACATTTTTGGATATCTCAAAAACAATACGATATCTTAAAATGTCATAGCAGCGCATTGACTGTGGCTGATGATTGACTAGTTTTATCCAATGGCTATACATATAATTTTAGACAATATATGTTCCAAAGCCACTGAAATGTACGTTTGCTAGTAATTGGTGTGACTTCTTTAAATCTGACTTGTTTACCATGTGCCACTTTTCATGGGTGAAATATATATCAACTTCATGGTCACCTATGTATTAAAGACATGGGCACTCGAAATATGAGTCTCCATTATGTAAACGTTTGCGAGCACAGTGAATAAATCAGGTGTATTTGACCATAGGTGTTGATGCACTGTTTTGGCAGAAGATTGATCGCAGCTGATGGAGGCTTCTGTTATGATTCAGCATCTCCATCATGGATGGATGGATGTTGTACATGCGCAAGTGGCAGTAACAAAATGACTTATGTGCTTGGGGAATGATGAGTCAACAACATCCCACCTTCCTGCCGATCCCTTTCTCAAGGGAGGCTTATAATGCTCTCATACTATCTTTAGCTTCCGCGCGTCGTGTTTATGAAATACTGTTTGCAGCTTGCTGTGTGCGGTTTTGTATGCGATGTGGATGACGGTGGTGGTGATGATGATGATGCAGGCTGGGCCTTTGGGAGAGCCTACAAATTGCCTGGTTGAGATGAATTGTAGCTCGACATATATTTTTATTGTAATGACGGATCAGAATTGCAAATGTCTTAACATTAATCCGAGTGACATTTCACTGTGCAAAGATGCTTTTCTATCGTGGGCGCTTGTCCCAGTAAGTCTTATTTTTTCGAAATTTAAGAAAATCCTGCCATGGCGTGAGACGCGTGGCAGTCACAGCGTATATCCAATGCTTGCCTGGCTATGCATTCTGGAATATCTTGGCGTTCATGGGCTTGGCTGCTGGGACCCAAAAAACGCGTCCACAACACTGCAAATGCATTAAGGTTGCTCATTCCCAGCGTTCACTATATGACCATGTGTTAATGTTATTGCCACATGGGTTAATTGCATGATGAAGGTGTTAATTGTACGACCGCATGGATCAGTTTTTCTTTCAAATACCAGTGCCTAAAAATGGTGTTGTCAGCCAAGAAATATTTCAATGCATCGGTAATACAAGGGGTATGCTGTTGTGTACCGCTGGCTTTACCGATGTATTGAAAGAACCCTATGAGTGCCATGAAACATCCTGACAACTTATAGGGTTCAAAGGGTTCTTTCAAATCGAAACATTTCCACCACTACTGATATAAAACGAGGCTTAATAATAGTATTGTTAAGATGAATTGCTTTGGATTATGTATTTGGTTTTGCAACTGCTGCTAAGCCTGGGTTTATAAAGCAGTTGGCTGTAATTGGTGCTTATCATGTTGTTTGTGTAGAGCACAGACAAAGCTCCCAAAACCGTGTGCTTTCACTATACTAGCATTAAGCACAGTACATTATACTGCACAACAGAAGTGTGGGGCAAACGGTGACAGTAGTTTCCACACTGTATTATAATAATATGTGTACTTCTAAAGCGCCTTCCACCCGAAGCGCTGCACATAGCTATGGAGAGAACTGCGTGTCAACAATATAACAATTTACCAAATATGTAAAACAATTATTATAAATCAATGAAGGACATCACTTATGAATTAAATAAGAAAGGAAACAAATTAATGGAGGAAATAAGTAGCACGGTGGCACAGTGAGTAGCACTGTCGCTTCTCAGCAAGAAGGACCCGGGTTCGATTCCCGACTTGGGAGTCTTTCTGTGTGGAGTTTGCGTGTTCTCTGTGTGCGTGTGGGTTTTCGTCAGGTACTTTGGTTTCCTTCCACTGTCCAAAGACACGCTGCTGCCTTGGTTAATTAGCCTGCTGAGTAATTGCCCCCAGTCCCCTGCGATGTACTGGCGTCACATCACGAGTATAGCCCCGCTTTGCGCACTATGTCTGCTGGGATAGGCTCCGGCCTCCCGTGACCCTGTAGAGGTTTAAGCGGGTATTGATAACGATGATGATAAGTGTTCCTGAGTAGGCACAGGTCAACAGCACACCATCATCCAAGCACACAGCAGTGAGCAGCATCAGCAGTCAGCAGCATCAGCAGTCCTAACCAGAGGACTTCAAGGCGTTACGGAAGCAAGTGAGTCTTGAGACGGGATTTGAAGATGCTCAGGGACTCAGCTGACCGAGTTTCCAATGGGAGTTCCAGAGTCTGGAGCAGTGCGGGAGACTCTAAATTACCCATCGACGGCACGGAGATCTGGGCACACACAGCAAGCCCGCATTGGAGGATCGAAGTTGTTGCGTTGAGGAGGGTGCCTGAAGTAGGTCACGGATGTATGTCGGAGCAGCGCTAGTGACAGCCTTGTAGGTGAGAAAATATGGTCTTTAATTAAATTGAGTTCGGTGTTCTGCATTAAATTTCTGGCCGCGGCTAGCATCAGTGAAAAGTGACACCCACCCGGACCAATCCGTGCTGAACATCATGGTGAAGTATGTACAAAAAAAACCCCTGACCGGCTGAGCTTGACGATTAATGCAGCAGTGGTTTGAATAAAAAAAGTATAAAGGACTGTACGTTGGTACAATTATTACATCACTAACATTCGAGAATTACCCACTATATAAAAAAACGCCTGAAATACGATGCCCGAACAGTTTTTTAGTTCAAATATATTGCATGATCTCAAACATACCTCGTGTGCCTGACGTGGCAAGATGACACTAGCTTTGGAAAAAAATTATAAATATTGTCATTCCTGTCTGTGCTGCATACAAACAGCCTGCCCCCACTCATTTGCACCTTACGTATGCTGTGTCCTAAAATTTAGTGTTCAACAATTTCCAGGATGCCATTGTAACAATCGCTGCTGCGTTGTGTTTGTGTCTGATTGGGGAAACCCTCCTCTTTATTCGCACAGCTGTGTGAAAGAGATAAGCTCATGGTTCTGATATGGAACAAATGCTTTGCATTTACAGTGCACATGGACTATCCTGGGACTAGCAGGTGCATAAGAGTAAAGCTCTGCTAAGTGATTAATGTCGCGTGTGTATGCACATATATGTACGTATGAGTATTGTTTACTGTGTACAGAAATTACATAACATCATAGGTAATTCTGGAGTGTATTTCTCATAATTTTACTGGTAATGTTATGTTGAAGGCACCAAGTACCATCTAAATATAGTACAATTTGTAGCGATTTATCAGTTTACTACTGGATGAAGGCCTCCCAATGTACGTTGTGGGAGTTGTTTGACCATATTTCACTGGCCAGTTCAAGTAACTGAAGGAGTTGTGGGGATCAGAGCTGGTTCATTGGCGAATGTTTAGCCGTTGTTGGAAATCGCGAAGAAAAGTTACTGCGTTTAGGACAGGATGCTAACTACCGAGCCAGTCAGTATCAGTACCTGCTTAATCCTGTACAGGGTCGCGTGGAGCCTGAGCCTATCCAGCAGACATTGGGCGCACGGCAGGGCTATACCCAGGATATGATGCCAATACATCGCAGAGTACCTTTTTTTTTGGGGGGGGGGGGGGCAATTTACTCAGCAGGCCAATTAACCTTGGCAGCAACGTGTCCATGGGCGGTGGGAGAAAACCGGAGTACCTGGCAAAAACCAACATAGACGCTGGGAGAACACACAAACTCTCCACATCAAGGCACCCAAACCGGGAACCGAACCCGGGTATTTCTCGCTATGCTGTGAGGCAGCAGAGCTACTCACTCTGCCACCACGCCGCCCCCACTGAGCCAGTCCCCCCCACAATTTGTATGGAAAAAATATCGCACTTTGTTCTGAAGCCAGTACCTCTGTTCAATTCCCTGCCACGGCCGGGAATTGGCTTGGCCTACCTCTGCACTCTTTTACCAACCAACATTGGCCAGCAAGCAGTATGGTCAAACAACAGCTACCAATCGCATGCCATGGGAAGGCCTTTAACCATAATAATTATATTTGCATTTATAATGCTATCGGTTGATTGATAAAACGGTTTAAAAGTATTACACATTTTATTGGTCTACCGAATGTAATTGTAGGAAACTTCCGCATTGGCCTGCGTATCTATTTACCCACTGCAACACGGATCTGTACACGTTTCGTTGCGTAGGTGCGAGCCTAATTTATTATTACTCGCCAGTGTATGCATAAATGATTATCTGAACCACTTTCCATGACAACTTCACCACCACTACGCCGTGACTGGTGGCAGCTCTTCGAAAGGTTAAAATTTACCCACTTAATCACACAACTGTAGTCTCAGTCACCTAATTGTGATTTGCCGTTCATATGTCCATGTTGTTGCTGGCATGCTGTTTTCTCCACAGCTCTGTGCAGCGCTTTGTCACGCTTGGATTAAAAGCGCTCCAGAAGTACAATTATTATTATTATCATCATCAATACGAGCTTAATCCTGTGCAGGGTCGCAGGGGGCCGGAGCCTATCTCGGCAGACAGTGCAGGGAAGGGTTATACCGAGAATCTGACGCCAGTACCATTTTTGGGGCAATTTACTCAGTAGGACAATTAACCTAAATAGCAGCGTGTCGTTGGACGGTGAGGGGAAATCAGACTATCTGGTGAAAATCCACGGTAGTAGACACGGGGAAAACACGCAAATTCCACATAAAAAGGCACCTGAGCCGGGAATCGAACCTGAAATCCTTATTGTGAGGCCACAGCGCTACTCACTGTGCCACCGCGCCGCCCCCATGGCATCTTATAATAACACAATTTATAACGCGTACAAATTCCGTCCCGGGTCATGGATAAACCACGGATACTGAGGCACATCAGGTATCACAAGTACTTTGAAATACAATACATGACGTGGCCTGTATCTGTCGCTTACGTATAATAGCTATTTTAGGTCCAGTTTTCAAGTACACGCATTTAATGATTATTTGGACACTGTCGAGCAACCTCCCGCGATGTTTATTGATATTTTAAACAACCCATAGCCACGGGCCAACGTTGTTGGTTGTTGCTGCACCCCAGCGTTTATGGTGGTGGGTTTCACAAGGCCTGTTGATAAATATCAATAGCAACCGTTAGAAGGCCACTTTCCTAATGTTCTTAATTATTCATGCGCGTGCTCATTTATCCCGGGGCACGAGCACTTTTATTTAAAAAGGAACCCCTCGGAGGTGGTGGAAATTAGATATTCTCGCGTGGCCATTTGGAGTGGTTGCCCAGGGAAACACCCCAGTACGAGTCTGTATTTAGTGGCACCTCAAAGCAGGTCTGCATTACGTCGCACGTTGTGCTTCACTCCTTCCCACAAAATTGAGCACCTTTTATGCTGCTGAAGGCTCATGATATAGAGCTGGTTGCGTTGTTATTACATTAGTAATGACCTGTTTTATTCATAAGGAAATACTTAATATCTGTCCCCCTCCAATTTTATGTACATTGCACTTTCAGCTGTCATGAGATGAAGTGACCATTCATATTTCTACCAGGGCAGTTGAACTGTTTCAACTAGAGAACACCCAAGATATGAAAGCGAACTGAGATCTATTTAAGGGATCTATAGTCTACATAGTAAGGGATGGCACTTTCTCACCCAATCTGCCATAAGTGTCATTTTTTCAGATTATAGTCAAATCGATATGTTACATTTTTAGTTGATTTATGCGATGTTTTTTGTTGTTGTTGCAGTCATTGATGACCGGAGCTGCCACCATTAATTTCGAGCACTTGAGCACCGGGTTTAATGACAGGTGACTGCGCAGTCATATCCAGGGTCTCAGTAATGCTACCTCAATATCCTGAAATCTTAGGCTACTTGGTCAGCTCAGGAAACATTTTTAAAGTAGTATTTCAAAAGAGAACAGCAGCTGTTAACCAATAGACGTAGAGGTGTTGTGACTGTGCTCGTATTTCTATAAGAAAGACTGAACAGAGGTGGGAGGCTGATAATTTCAAGGAAAAAAATGACTCATCTAGCTGGGTGCAAATCAACCCAAGAGACTGGCTGGCAGGCAATGTTTCGTTACAAAGCTTACTTTTAGGTCTTTGAGAGATGCAACTGTGCAGATAACACCACCTCGAGAAATGGAACACTGCACAAAAGCTAACTTTGATCTTGTCTGCTTTGGCTCCCTTGCGCAAATATGTTTTGAAGTGCAAGACCTGTCTTTTTATTATTACAAAACCAAGGGAATGGCACTTACATAAAAAAAAGAGCTATCAAGTGCACCGCCATGGTCATGCAATAGCATAAGATTGGTCGTATTACTAAATCATCACTATCAATACCTGCTTATTCCTCTACAGGGTCATAGGGGGCTGGAGCCTATCTCGGCAGAGGGTGGAAGGCAGAGCTGTACCCAGGATGTGACGCCATTACATCGCAGAGCACTGGGGGCAATTTACTGAGCAGAACAAAAAAAATCTAGGCAGCAGCTTGTCTTTAGACGGTGGGAGGAAACCGAAGTACCCAGCAAAAACCCACACGGACACGGGAAAAAAAACATGCAAACTCTACACAGAAAGGCATCTGAGCTGGGAGCTGAACCCAGGGACGTCTTGCTGTGAGGCCGCAGCAGTACTTGCGGAGCCAACATGCTGCCCCATTAAATATTGCACGAGCCTTGATGATAAGTGTTATCTCCTTAAAGAACACGTTGTTATATTCAACAGACCAACACATAACCCAACAGTTAAAACATTCAAGGACAGTCAAACAAGCGGCTATATTACAAAACACTACATAGCAATGTGATCTTGCTAATGTTTGTCATGCCTAAAGGTACCTATTTTAATAAACACTAAACAGTAAAAATTAGTACAGAGCCCAAATGCTCTGAAATATTCCATAACCACAGCAAGAGATGCAACAGACCAATAAATACTTCAACGTTGGAAACATTATACATACTAAAATTCTTCCAGGCACAACAGTAAAAATATATAGCACAACATACCACACACATCATGAGAGCTAGATATCATTGAATTAATCCGATGAAAATATTATTCGTATAGTGAGAAAAAAAATGTAGGTTGATTTGTTATTTGCATGTTCATGTATGCCTCTTGCAAAGGGAGTCCATTTTTGAATATGAAAATGCAAAGTGGTTTCCACTAAGTGTTTGCATGTACAGTAAGCATGACAACTGGCTGGCGTAGTGTTGTTATAGTAGTGGCATTCAGGACCTCTGCAAAAACAAACACCCTTTCAATGGAAAACAATGAAGTGTGGACAGCTAAATGGATCGCGCAAAAAGAGATGTCAACATCAGGAGACTTGTACAGTTATCACTGTATTGTTAGGGACATGGTCATGCCGCCTCCGGTGCTGGAGTCAGATGTCATACAAGACAAGTCGCGTGTAAGTGATGTATTAAAGGAAACCTATTTGTATATTTTTTAAACACGTAAATACAAGTAGTCTATCCAAGCTTGAACTGCAGTTAGATTGGGGTTAACTAATGTTGAAACGTTGGATCGGCGCCAAAAATTCTGTTTAGTGTTGAGTAGGCAGGGATTTAGCTGAGCGTTTAAAATCCCTACGTGGGTTTTGGTTGTCAGACATTTTGTCAAACCCAGTGCCTCGCACTCGTTTGAAGCCTGCGGTGATGTCACCAACTTTTCATGCCACATGAAGCAAATATAGTTGCATGAACAGTGCCCTATCATTAAGGCACTTACTTCTGAGGGACATCTCTAAAAGGTGGTAAGAACCATATGGAAATCAGTCCTGACATTCCCGAAGCAATTTGTTGGCTCATTTGAGACTTCATTGCACACAATCATACAGTAGATATTTTACTATCACGTAAGATTAAAATCCTAACCTGCACGGCCACAATAGTAACACATCCACTGTGTAGGTTACTACATTACATTTGCACATATTTTCATGCCGGTGTGATGACACCGATTGACATATAAGGTAGATGGTGGGTTTTCCGTAAGCTGATACGAGGGGGCTGCATTCTTAAGGAATGTCTTGAGCAGGTTTGATTACAGCCAAGGTTTATTCATGTTTTGCCCCATGACATCTAGAGGGATGTGGGTCATGTGCAACTATTTTTAGCACTCAAACATGTGGTAACTCATTTGCAACTTACCCTAAGCCCGACAGGCTCTCATTTACCAAACTATTCCCTACAGCATTCACACTTATCCAAGACAACCGTTGCATTTTGGTTCATTTTTTTATTGAGGAAAGATCTGACATGTACAACATGGAATGGGTTGTTATTTATTCTTGCATGCTACAGTCCAACATAACTTACATGAAAGGATTATGTGGTACGTTAGCAGTACAAAATGCAACATACCAATAGGTTACATAACATTACAGTACGTGAAGGTTGGTTTTTTTAACGCCATCTTTGTCTGTAGTTGAGTACCTTGTAAGTATATCAGATTTGCAATAGTGCAATTAAGTACAGTATGCGGATACTGGAGTAACAACAGACTGTATTTCTGATCCTTTTTTTAATGCAGTACCTCATTCTGACAAACTAATGGCAAAAAAGCTTGCTTAAAAAAGTCAAGGAACCCCACTTGCTGCTTACACACAGTTACATGTAACATTTACAGCCTACCAAGTTACATAACCCTTTTTATGTAATGCTAAAATGTTGACACTTCTCAAATTGGAAACGTTCAGAAGTTCATACATTTTCTTTGTGGGTTAAATGATATCCTGATACTCAACAAAGGCCAGGATTTTGAATTTATACATGTTCACCTTAAATGGAGGAAATGTTACCAAACTGAGCTGTATACACTTGAAATCTAATATGCTATAATAATTATTAAAAACACAAAATGAAGAATTAAAGAAAACTAACAAAACTATAATAACAAAGCTCCATACGGATGCAGTAAGACACTGTACAACTTCACTTGGCCGTCATCATTTGGACGAACTCTGCAAGATAAAGAAAAGTAGGCTTCAAATTAATGGACTGCAAAGTTTAAAATGTGGGCAGTCACTATAAGGGTGCTGTAAGACTGGCGCAGCAGTTGTAGAAGCCTCCTGGCTGCTAGCTGACCAAGCGGACTTGGTGGATGTGTGAAAAATATGCCATACTTTGCAGGTTCATGATGCAACTACAGTGCATTCCCAGGCTGTATACAGTTCCCAACACGTGCGGCTGAAAAACGGACATGCTAACATGCAAGATGTGCATAACCGATCAAGACAAATGCTCATAACGTATTTGGAACAATTTGGGGGAAGAGATAAGTGATGAATCTATTGAAATTCATATAATTATACACATGTTGGTGAGCAATACCATTTGTTGGTGATTACCACAGCAATACCATTTGTTGGTGATTACCAAAAAATGGTATTGCTGTGTTCATGGTGTGTATGCCAAACTTGCCTTCATAGTTGACCTGCCCGTCCCCATCAATGTCAGCTTCCCGGATCATCTCGTCAACCTCCTCGTCTGTGAGCTTCTCCCCGAGGTTCGTCATCACATGACGCAGCTCCGCCGCACTGATGTATCCATTTCCGTCCTGTGCCAAGTGCACATAAGTACCTCATTTGTGTTCCTGGAGCTGTGCAACGTTCGGCAACATCTTTACTGCTAATCTGAGAGAACATGATTGTGCCAAATTGGTGACTGTCCAGAAAATCTATTTCTACAATCCAATAGATTCCCTTTAATGAACTCTTATTCAATTCTGTAAAATATTCCAAATAATTTTAATGAACACAGAATGTAACCTTAGGTCAAAGAGGATGTTTCCGCTTGTCTTTAAAGCTCAGTCAACCAAATATAGATCAGGATGCCTTGAAATGTATTTCATACAAGTAATATTTACAAAGCTGTGTTACCTACAGTAAATTTGCAATTACTTTGGCTTAAGATGATCATACCCAAAGAAATCACGATTATTACAGTAATCAGAAGTTATACCTTTGAAACCAGAGCAGCTGCATTAACAGACCAACAGAAACAGCATGTTAACATTAAATCAAGAAAACCCCAATTGAACCATGTTAATGCCACTGTGCAGACCTTGTCGAATACTCTGAAGGCCTCTCGGATCTCCTCCTCACTGTCTGTGTCCTTCATCTTTCTCGCCATCATCGTCAGAAACTCTGGAAAGTCAATAGTTCCATTTCCTGCAAACACAAAAGTTCGACTGCATTTTATCTAAAAAAAATCTGGTGCCTTACTTTACACTTCACCTAGAATGTATACGTCTCAAGTATTTGGTTCTCCAATTACAGCACTACACGTTTTTACAAAAAAAACAAATATTTTCAAAATGGTATGGCAAAAGATCATCAATTATAAGTGACATCTGCATAACAGGTCTAAAATGAAATCATTGGGGCTATGTAAAAGTCATGCAGGTGAACGAGGTGTTCAGTAATGCCACGACTTTATCCTGCATGTAAAGATAGATTTGAGAATGCATTTACACTTCATATACGAAAGACATTGCAATTTGGCATTATTTATACTATAGACCTGCAGTATGCTGAGAGTAAGAGCAGAAATTGACATGCAAGGTAACATTCTAAATGTTTCTCAGGCTACTAATTAGCAGCCTCAGAACAGCCAGAGTTAATCACGAGCTTTGGCTCAAAACAGGGCCCATAATGTGGCCATACACGTGTTATCGCTGGTGGAGAATTTGGGGAGCAAAGGAGGTGTGTCGGCACAGGAACGTCATCACCCCCACACTTATTGATTTTTGAACATGGTGGAATGCCAATCTTTCTGTTTCCTTCACGTGAAGATGTTATGTAAATAAACTTAAAATACCTTCTGGAAATGTAACGATACATTTAAGAGGTGATTGCATTCTCTACGATAAACAAGCAAAGCGGGAAAACCAGTATAAACAAAAACCACACAAGCCGCAATAAGAAAAACTGGATCAATAAACAGTACCATTACCTAAATGGTGCATTATAAACACACGTGGGTAAATTATATGGTCAGTACGTGCAGGGCAATGCAACTCAAAAAGCAGGCCGGGGTTCTGTACCATCGGCATCCACCTCGTTGATCATGTCCTGCAGCTCTGCCTCTGTTGGATTCTGTCCCAGCGACCTCATGACGGTACCCAGCTCCTTGGTGGTGATGGTGCCATCGCCGTCCTTATCGAACAAGGAGAACGCCTCCTTGAACTCTGCCAACAACAAGGTAGCCATGCCGTCGCTTCAGAGTGGAACGGGTGTTGTCACTGAATTAAGGGTGCTTGTTCGTTTGACTTGCTCATTTAAATCCCCGAAGTATCGGAGGCAAAACTGAAACTTACCAGCAATTTGCTCCTCGGTGAGTTGGTCTGCCTGAAGGAGAGATGAACAAACATAGACTTACTTTCAATAGCAACATTGAACGTAAACTTATTTTCACATATTACCTGCTGTTGCCTATGCTTATTTAAGTCTATCGAGACGAGCCCTGAGTGTGTTCTTGTTCTATCAAATTAGCATTTATACCGTAGCAAATTGCCGTGTATGAAATATAATTTCAAGTGCCGTTATTTGTTAATGATTAGAACAAATTGTTCAGCTATACGTTGCTCAATCGGTTAATCATTGACCGAATGTGGTGTAAATGCTCAAATTAAAGTCGTGGAACTAATTGTGTTATTAAAGTGTGGTTGGTGTGGTGTTACGGAGGCGCACACGATACGGGACACCACCACAAAGCGAAGCAACATTGGGGAGCACGCGTTAACACGCCGCCACATGTGGCCAGAGTAGTTATCTGTGCTCTGACAGTCACTAAGAAGTGCGGATCATCACAGGTAATTCACAACGCACGACATACCACTACTGTACCACGTTGCACTCTTAACCTGCAACGTACAATTCAAGTTCCAACGAAATGCGATGCTCGGAGACCACCGATGTGAGTAATGTAATTAATTGTCAAGGAAAAGCACTGAGACACGCATAGTGAACGGTGAGTTTTATACTCGAGTGTTGGGTTGAAGGTACACAGTATATGGTATTCGTGGATTAAAATGAGTTCCCTTTTTGAGTAACAGCTGCCAGACACACAAACCTACACACACGAAAAAATCATTGCTCAATGATAGGAAAGGGCTTAATAACAATGTTGTATGTCCTCCACTGCTGTGCCTCATTTAATAAGTATCTCATTTAAGAATGAACTCTTGACAAGCATTGCCGCATACGTTTTAAAATAGGGCTAATTAAAGTTTAGCTTCTTACATTTTGTTCCAATTTCAATGGACTGTTGAATTTACAGTCTAAAGAATCATGGAAACAATCAACCCCTGCCCATCCATGAACAGGATTCCCTCGAAAATATGACGGAGCATCACAAAATAATCAACGCAATTAGCACAATTATCCTTTTTAATAAAACCAGAGCAAGGCATGCAGCTTGCAGCGCACACTGACAAACAATTACAACTTACGCTTGTGGTGTCCTTAATTTTTATGCAAAGTGGGAAATCGGGGTGACAGTAGCAACAAAGCATGGCAGTACGTTATGACTTAGAAATGTATAATACTACTTATTATGAGGCTCACTTTAGACTTTGTTGATCCCAAAAACCAAAATAACTAAAAATAAATCCCCAAAAGGTGGCTTCATGACGACTTGAGGCACTGAAAATCATACGTGCTGTGGGGCGTAGGCTCGCAGCGCTAGTGGGGGAGGCTTCCTGCATTAGGTTAATGAAATGTCTAATAACTCAATGGCTTTTTGTTGGAAGATTTTATTTAAGTGGATGCTAGCCGTCCTGGCAGAGATACAGCCCTTTTGGTCGTGGGCCAGAAGGCCCTCAATTTTGGGCCCACATTTAAGCGAAGGTTCGGCTACAAGCTGGCACACAGCCAGGTAACTCATCCCATTTAAAAGCGTAATGAATTCTCCTCGGTTGATTTACGGACGCAACAGAATTTTTTTTTTTAAATATTACAATTCTATCACTTTTCCTGTCCATTCTGTAACGATTATGCGCTTAACCAACCTTACACGATGTAACGTCAAGTGTTTTTTTTTGGTTACGTTTCAACACAAGCGCTTACAATTAGTTGCTCTTCAGTGTGTCTGTTCTCAAGTATTATTTACTTTTAAAGTGGTAAGTTGTACACCCGTGGGTTTGATGTTTTCATGTAACCGTCAATACTATGGCCTTAAAACTGGACAGGGGGAAAAAAACGCCCCATCTCAAGCGTCAACGATAAAAGGGATGTGGCGAATAAGCATTTACTATCTACCCAACACGCAATCATATACTGCATATAAATACGTACGTACTGCATATATTACACACAACGTATCGTTCATGAATTGCGTTAATATATCCGAGTGGTGATGGCAGCTGCACGAAGCGACAAGCGTCGTGATCGATACGGACACACAGTATTCTGTGAACCCCCTCACAAATAATCCCAAGATGATTGTGTCCACAAGTACAATCTATCAAAAGCCGACGAGGCAAACAAATGAAGACAGACGCGCATTACAAACTTAAAACGGCACCGACGTATAAAGAGCAGACAAAATACCCCGAACGTTTCGTACACCGTACCATATACGTATCGAGCGAATATAACAGTTGTTCGTGGCAACAGATATGAATGGCGGCGGGGAGGTGAGGCGAAGTGGTGGTTGCTGACGGAGTCGCTCGTCGCGGTGGTGCAATCTTACCATGCCTGCTGTCGCTGCTTGTGCTGTAGCCGCTGACGACTGCTACCTCTTACTGCTGCTGCCGCCGCTCGCCCACTGCTGCTGTCACC